>CM060974.1:32560338-33160338 GCA_030765045.1 Tenodera sinensis
TAAACAAGCAAAGATCTTAATTACTCCCCATTACAAAATAATCAACTTCATGCCGTTAAACACCCGTTTGTATTAGCATACAGACAATGCACCATGGTTCATTTAAAACTAGTTGAAGTACCCGGGGTATCATGGCTCACTACAACATAGCGGACAAAACAAAAGACATAAAACACTGCAAACGCACTGTTGGACAACTGCAAATACCACAGGAGGAAAGTCACCTGAAGTATGGCTTAAAATATTTTGAGTTAACAAGCAGGGTACTGAGAGACGTGGCGCCGTGTAGGTCCCGGGTTCGATCCTCGGCAACCACGCACCCTGATTTTGGCTTTTCCGTGGTTTCCCCATGTCACACTACGATTTTCATACCATCATTCCATTTACTTGTTATCTTTCAGGTGTATTTTCATGTGAGTAGTGCCGGATAGGTGGCGCGGATGCTTGCGCATGGTAACAGCTGTTCTCGGCGCTAGGTGGCATTTTGGTGGCCGCTGTAAATTCGCCAGGGATTCTACATGATGAGTGTTAACAAATATGTCCAATATAATTATTGTCAATAAAGAATTGTTGGACAAACATGTGAACAATGCTATAATATTTGTTTATTCCAATTCGAATGAATTTTGTCACAATATTTATGTGACGTTGCCAAATCTCCTTTAGAAATAAAATGTTCTTCAGAAACCATTAGTTGACCTTATTTGGCCAATACCGTAATAGCTTGTTAAAGCATTTAAAGTAATTCTTTTCTCGCCGGCTTTAACCGCTTAACATTTCAATGCTTTCACTAGTTTACTTTTATTGCCACTCGCCAATTTAATAACGCTTTAAAAGCAGCCAGGTTTATCGCCTTACTAACTAGATATTAATCATGACGAGGGGTGAATGACACAACACAGAATTAAAGGTACTATATATTGTGACGCCGGCCGCGGTACACAGCAAAAGACGGTCAGGTCAAACTATCTCACACCACATATAATAGGCGCGGCGCGTATCAAAGTCGCTCAAGGCCACGCTGCCTCGCGCGACACATGACAACAGTCAAAGCAGTCAAGACAAGAGGGTTTTCGAGATTATTCACGAAGCGTCAGGCGGCCGGCGTATTTGTAGAAGTTCCAGAAAAGTTGTAGTGTGTGTGTCAGACGCGTGTGTATGGTCACGTCGAAAGGAGGATAGCGAAGCAGTTAATGAGTGTTGAATTATTGTATCGTCAAGTCAGCTATTTGAGAGACAGGGAAAGTGAAGGAAGACAGAAAGGAGTGAGTCAAGGCTACGATAAGAAAACAGTTGTGAGTTGTAATATCACGAAGTACTGAAGACTGTTAACGTCAATAAAAGAGAACTTTGTATTTGTGCTAAAGTTGTGGGGGAGAATAAAGTGAGGAACAAAATAACTAGGCTGGACTTTTGTTATCTTTTGTCACACTGTGATTTCTCGAACGTCATTTGTCACAACATTAATCATATCGTCTAAGATTATATCACAGCAGGCTGCAAGAATCAAATGGAAATAGACGGGATAAGTTGCAAGTCTTCACCACGATAGATGGACTCAGTCGACCACCATATGGGGGACCACAATGCTGTAAGGTGTAGAACTGCTTGGAAGCACCAAGAAAAACAGCAAGAAATAATGGACTATGAACACAAAAAGCACATCTAAGTTTAGTGTGCTTTGATTTCCCGCATACTGTGGCATGGTTAATGACGTCATATGTTTACATCGAGTTGGGTTCTAAGAGTGAGTGATTTTACATAAGTTTTTCTATTCACTGAGTGGCTTCACATTCTAATTGCCTGTCACATTGCCAGCAGGGTGTTGAATTTGACGAATTGCCGCGACATGGTCAGCACCAGCTGACAGAACGATTGGAACGGACAAGTTGTCTCCCATTGTTTAACACAAACGGTCCGTAAAGATCCGATTTTTGTCCTTCCTCTCTCCTATTTCTATAGATCTGTCACAAACCTTTCCGCAGTTTTAGTGAAACAAAGTTGGCCATGAATTGAAACCGCTGTTTTTCTTGCTATGATAACATTCCTTCTCTCATATCGCAAAACCATGTTTTCCTATTTTTACTTTTTGGCTTTCAGCTTCCTTCAACTTCCTGACGTAAGTCCGGTGTTGTACAGGGGCTTTAAATCCCCGATAGTTTTGAAGCGTAATTTTACGTGTTAAATGTTCACTTGAATTTACTAGAAATCTTACGTTTAACTATAGTATAAGGGAGCCTGGGATTATATTTTAATTTTCTATATTTTATAGATATACTTTGCACACTTAAGGGTGCTCATGCTATAAATTACCACACAAGTTCCAGCACAATGTTTTATAATTTTGATGAAATTACTCCATACACATCAAAAACTAAAATATCACAACAGGTTTTTTATTTTATAGACCCTAATTGACCAAAAAACCCATCAATATCTGGCAGGAAGAAAAAAAAAGAGTAGTTTTGATATAATAAATTTCTTTGCTTTGATGGGCATTGAACATATCTTTTTAGCTTTAAAGCTAAACAAACTTTTAGATTTTGAAGCCAAAGACTGATGTTGAAGTCACATAAATGGAGTACATGCAGGGAAATTTTTTATGAGCATAGCACAAAATTTAATATGCGTGGAGCAGATAGAGTATTAACAAATGTAAAGTCGAGAAACATCAATTCTTCATAATCATGATTCAGGTTAGCTCTTTGCCGGATCTTCCTTCCTTTGGCTAGTAGTCTCTCCTCAGATTGGTTGTTTTCTTTAACCCTTTTTTGCACGTATTTTGTTCATATACTGCCGAAGATTTAAGCACAAAAGGCGCGTTTAAATGTAGTGCACATGGCATTTAAAGACTGCGCTAGACCTTCAAAAATGGCGGAATCTAAAAAAATTTACTGTTCTGTTTCGCCTTCAAAGCCCTCCAGCCATTGGAACATTTATATTTATAAACCTAAAAATTGTCAATTTGATAATTTTTCAGTCACTTTTCAGACCCGCACCGGGGGGAGGGGGGGGGGTGTACCTTAAGGGTACACCAAAGTGAAAAAAGTAGTTTTATACAATATTTATGTTAGAGGCTTGATTTTTTTGCACAGGCATTTCCAGTAGCTAAAGAAATGGGTGCACCAAATTTCATTCGAATATCTAATCACATTCTTGATATTTTATTTAGTTTATATCAATTTTATTGGGTATAGTTAAAATATATCTCCTTCAACAGGTGTTGAACTACAGAGTTGATTATTTAAAATTAAATCTGTTATTAGTTTTGTAAGAAATTAAACGATGGAAATTTTCATATAATGAATAGTTTTTCTTTAAAAAAACTTTTGATACCGCAAAGTGTAAAAATATCATAAAAACAGCGTATTATATTAATTATTTAAAAAAAATATAACCAATATCAAAATTCCAAACGGACATTTTAGTACCTATATTCTAAACTATATTGGAAAACCTTTTTAGATATCTAGATAGACTAGTGGGAGGAAATAGACTTTGAATATGAGAAAGTAACAAAAATTGTTTCCGAGCAGGTCAAAATATCACTCCAGTGTTCCCTTAATGCTAGATATGTTGTAAGATGTCAGTCCCAACTGTATACGAGGATATGTGAGGAATTATTGAACGATGAAGCCATTCACATAATTGAAACAGCTTGGAGACCCAGAACTTTCTTAAATAGACCTGATCATTTTCAGATGTGGAATGGCCATGGACATTTAAACAGATTCAGACTTACGAAACAGACACTCCTTATCTTATTAGGTCAAATTAGAAACTAGCTACAGAATGCAACGAGAAGGTATAAACTGTATACACTACTTTATTATTCGATTTCTATTAAAATAGTAATATACGCTTGGAAACTAAACGTAACCTTCAAAGCTAGGAATCACGTAATGCGATTAATCCGTGCATTACGTAAACATAGAAGTTCTATATCAACGTTAAATGCCTGTAACCTAGCCTACTCTATATGTACAACCATGGACAACAAAAATAAGTTATGTCTGGAACGCCAGGCTATCTTAACGGCAGAGAACATCTCTACGAATATCAAATAACTTGCAGTTTTCAATAAGTTCTTAATTTCAGTTAAAAATTGGACGAGTTAATTGCGGTAGATAAATCCCCACTTAGGAGTTGTGAAATCTGCTATGATATTGTAGTTGCAGAACAAAGGGTTTCAGATTGACAGTTCCCTGTATAAAACAGATTTTTACAGAATGATTGAAACAAACAAACGTAAAGAGGTTTCTAAAGCGAACGCATTTTGAGATTTCATTGGGTCACACTGTCGTTTGTTTGCCCTAGACATGTGTGATCTCAATCCCACAGAAGTAGCTTGGGCCAAGATAAAATGAATACAGGAATTGGACCATATAATGTATATAAGTTGTGACCGAAACAGGCCGTCAGGGATTTTGAAAACACATAGAAAAGTTAAAAAATGATCAGTGGGAGAAAGACGGAGTAGTTGAACATATCGTTTATGTCTTATAAGCTAAATAACATTTAAATTCTGCTATTTTGAGTGACTTCTTTGCTTTCATCTAGCGTGAATACACATTCCAAGGTTGGCAACAGTATCGCAAACACGATTAGAAACAGGACTCCTGCTTTAGATAGCTCTTTTTTACTTGCAATTGTTTACTGACGTAATGACTGGCTGCATTCCTACCAGGGACCATGATCTGGTGAACAAACTGCATGCGTTACAGACATAACCCATTTTTTTATCCACTGGGCATGAGAATATGTTCCATTTCAACCGTGACTTAACTTAAAGTAACTAGAAAAACAAGTTTTAATGAACAACTTGTAAAATATATATGAGAGTATGGTGCATCAAACTTTTTTAGTACGAACAAAATGCCAAGAAAGCTGGCCTTCATAGCCGTGATCGCTGGAGCGTATGTCTTTGACGCTCGCCGCTTAGAGGGCCGCGAGTTCAAGTCCTGCCTCGGGCATGGATATTTGTGTATGTAAAAAAAGGACAACAGAACAGCATAGAATTATAAAGCGTGAAAACAAGGTAAAAACTAGTTTAAAAACAGGAAATTAAGTGTAGAATCATCATGTGATCAAATGGTAATATATAATAATAAAGTAAATTGGTGAATTTGCCTAAATTAGTACAACTTTTGTTACTGAAAACATTTTTTGTTATCATTGGTTACAGTCACGCTAATTTAACGTTAAACCGGTAACCTGAATTTTCATCGTGAATCACCGTTATTTCAGAATATTACCTAGGGGATCTACTAACAGTATTTAGCTGCGATGTAAAAAGACGATATATCATATTTTTTATTCGATATGAGCTTTGGTTATGAGTTTACATATTTAGACGTTAAGGATGCTAGAGCTGTAGTCATATTTTTAAAAGAGGATCGCTTTGAAATTTAATGCTCTTTGCATGCTGAGAGAAAAAAATGAATAATGACTCACCAATTCAAAAAAGGGCACCACTCCCTTTTGCATTAAGATGAAAAATATATAGAGTGCAGTAAAAAAGTTTTGGAGAATAAAGATAGATGCTCACAGGAAGATTAACAGCACATAAAATGCTATTCAGAACTGCTGGAAGATACAGCAGTTTTAGAACAAAACAAACGTAAATAAGAGTGCGGAGGTAGAGTTTCGAGGACGTAGCTAGGAAGGTCACGAGGAATCACAGCATGAATTCCTCACGAAGTAGAGAATGTACAGGCTGCGTTTATTTCAACATCATTTCCGCTTGTGAGCTGAATGAATACTAATAACTGAGATACTGTCTCTCTCCTTTTAAGCAGAAGAGAATGAATTCAACAACTGGTGTGGGCTACCATTGACTTATTTCAGTTACTAAGAAATCCTGGGACAGAAATTTGAATTTTCTATGTTTTTATAGGTATGCAATCAATATTTTGCATACCTAAGGGTATGCAATCAATATTTTGCACACCTAAGGGTGTTTATGTTATAAACTACCACCAAAGTTCCAGAGGGAATTAATTATTACATTTATTCACAATGCAAAAATACCTTAATATTCAAAATACTCCATGCGCATCAAACACTAAAATATCACAACAGTTTTATTATTTTATAAACCCTAATTACTCAACAAACACCATCTATGTCTGGCAGGAAGAAAATTTCTTTGCTTTGATCGACTTGTTTAACTTTTTGTATATTTAATTCTCTTAAAGCTAAACAAATGTTCATGTAGTCCTATTTACTCTGGATGACTTTTGCATAACTGGTAAACCGTAAGAGATAGACCAAATCTTACTATACAAAAATGTAGATCTTGCTAAAACACACAATTTATATCTGAGTAAGTTTTTTTGTACAGTGAATCATTTCGGAGATATTCCTTGTTATTTGTGTGAGTTTTGGAGAACTTACACTTCTGTCAAATGGAACATCGTTATTAAGCTTTTGTATGTTAAACATGCAAAGAGTACACAATTTAAAAGTTTTAAAACATTTCACTGTCGCTCAAAACCTACTGTGTTCCCATAATTTCTGCAAATGTATATCTCAACTAACACGAAGAAGATATAGGATTAAGAGTTTGTAAGAATGGTTAGTACAAGAGTAGAGAAAGTCATGTGAGAGCAACACGTCAGATTTTTGAGTTAGTTCTTCACGAATGCATGCCCTTTTTGTAAAGATATATTTTTGTATTCATGGAGTCTCAAAACATGTATTTCTAGTGAAATCTTGGTTCCGAAATTTTGGGTGAAATACAATACTTCCTCTACTTTGAGTATGTAGCAGAGAAATTAAAAACTTTCGTAAGAATAATTTGTAGCACCTATTTTCCAATAAATGGTACTAAAGAATCATGTGAATGTAACATGAAATTTCTATTACAGGTGTATGAAAGTGATATAGGTATTTGTGGCTTTAAGAAACATTATTATTTAATATTCTTGTAGCTGAAAGAATCCATTTACAAGGCAATGCAGTGTATTCTTCTGGGCTTTTAGAGGAAAATGTTACATTTATGCTGCTCTTGTGAAAGTTTCTCAACTCCCATTCCTTCATCTTGGCTGGCTCGCTGACTGACGGGGGCGTCCATTTAAAACAGTTGGTGAACAGGTATTGAATAGCAGAAAGGGGGACTGCCGTACGAAAGGAAATGTATTGCAAATTGCATGCGAACAGGCCAAGGAAAAGTTCCTCAAGTAGAAGCAACGCGCATACAGAAACTTCAGCCACCCGTGGCGCTGTAGTATGCCACAGAAAACTTACGCTAACTAGAGTTAGAGATGCGGGCGAAATTTACTGCTATCCTTGGTTCAAGTACAGCTGAGGGCAGTCGAATGCACGGAAACATGCCAATCTTTGTGGTTTCCTGCAGTGAAATGCAGGCTATCTTGTTGCAGAGAACAGTTCGACTCATACCAACTGACTTGCAATTTTCCGCCACTAAGTACAGCTGACTTCAAATGTTTTCCAAGTCACGTGCTCCTAGCCGCGGGGGGAAGCCAGGATGGCTTATCTATTAGTTATGCCTAGTGGTCTCAAAGGTCGATTTGCCAGCTCATACCTGTCTATAAGGGGCGTAATGTGTTTTTAAGTCCAAAGAAAACATTCCAACATTTATCTTACACTTGGTCGTAAGAAAGTAATCTCAGTGTAAAGAAAACAACATTAACGTTATAAATCCAGAACGAACTCGCAGCGAAGATGTAAACTAAATATTTGGGATTAGAGGCGTCATATCACTCTATAATGAAATTAAATTTAAAAAGTTTAAATAATTTTAATATACCACGTTCTTTAAGCTATTCATGTAAACGCACGCATGCGCGGTGTAAAATTTGCAAATTGTTTTTATTCAGCGCACATGAACTTGTGTATTTGACCTGAAATTTCACATCAAAGGTTAAAACATTGGTTGGCTGTTTGTCGGAAATAGCAGGAAAATAGAACTTCAAAGGAAAATGAAAGTTTAGCGTAACACAAGCAATAGAACTACTGCAAATCACAAAAGAATATGTTTCAAAAAAAAAAAAAAAAAAGAGGTATTAACCCCTAAAGGTTATGACGTAGCTTCTCCCCCCAAGCTTTCTTGCCTATTACCCTTTAAATCTGAACCATTTTATCTATTATTATTATTATTATTATTATTATTATTATTATTATTATTATTATTATTATTATTATTATTATTATTATTATTATTATTATTATTATTATTATTATTATTATTATTATTATTATTATTATTATTATTATTATTATTATTATTATTATTATTATTATTATTATTATTATTATTATTATTATTATTATTATTATTATTATTATTATTATTATTATTATTGACAACAACAACAACGAATACATCATATGCATTATCTTTGTTTAAGGAATTGTTTAAAAATATTTCTTAAACGCTGTTAAGGCTACCACAAAAAGCAATACTACTTTGTTAAATACGTCCAGAAAAGAATGTGCTGATTTTTTAAAATAAAATAACTCTGATTATTTAGCTTCTTGTTTGCTCCCCGCTGACCACACAAAAGTAAATAATTCTAGTGAAGCCATCGCTAGACCGGGCGGACCAGGCGCAAGTAATTCATAAGAAAATGTTTTGCTTCTCCTACACCCTCTCGTCCATTGGAAAACATTTGGAGCTGACTGTACTATTCCGCTACAACAGAAACGAAAATTACTGGTTATAATGGAATTAAAAATGTTTTGTTTCGTTTAAAGAGTAAACAAGCATGTATATTAGCATAATTACGATAATGAAATTTAGAATGTTGATGGGAGGAAATCAGGTATTGATATAATGATTATTGTGACGCAAAACAAAAGCACAACGAATTGTGCAACTCTGCCATTTATTTCCTAGAGTAAAACTGTTTGAGCATTATAAAAGCAATGATTGAACATGCTAATTAGAACAGGATTAACAAAGGTACCAGAGTAAAGTCTGATGTCCAAATGCAACCCAGAGAATAAAAGTTCTAGCAACCAAACACAGTCCTTATATACACAAAGAATATCTTATATTACAGTTTATGTCTTCTAAATGTTTTCCAATCTTTATTTTATTTTTTATAATTTTCTTAAATTACAGCATTTTAATGGTTTTTATTTTCGTATTTACAAAATTATTTCATGTGCTTATAGCGGAACATATATTTAACAAAAAGCTAATTTACTAAAATCCAAGGGTATCATGGTTTCCTAGCTACCCATTCTTTTTCTCAAGTTACCCCTCTCCAATGACAGCAGTATTCGTGCTACCGACTGGACATGGTTGTAACCAATGACACGTTAGCATGAAACGAAAGTATTGATTATTTCTGATGGCTCACTAAATCGTTATTCATTAAGTTACAACTGTTGCTTGTTTCACACTATGTCGTATACGTTAGAATCTACACGTTGCCAGATTTTTGGTACATGACAAACTAGTAACACACTTCGACAAATTTCAGAAACTGTGCCAAGAAAGGTGGCTTATTTTCATAATTATTAGAAGAAAACCTTTCGTTCGACAGCAGAAACTGTATTATAATATAACGTAACAGACAAAAATGTTTAAAGCTATTTCGATACAAATTTTAATTCCAGATAGCGTGAATTTGTAGAAGGATTAAAGGTTTTTATATTTTAGAGTAGCTGGGTAACCCAGCTTCTTTCCACGTTTATTTATTTATTTATACATTTATTTTTGTAAAATTGTGTTATTCGGAGAATGTGCTTAGATAAACATATTACATAAAACAAAAGCAAATAGAGAAAACCATGTGACAGTAATATATTGAATAGTAAAGCGGATAGCATAAAAACCTTCTCCATAAAAAACTACTTATACGTGCCAAATTCCACTGTGATTGGTCAAATTAACATTTACATAGAAAAATCCATTTTGTATTAATACTTAGAAGATAATTGTCTGTAGAAGAGTGACTAGAGAAAGAAATGTGAATGTGTTACCTAATAGTGAGTAAAGAAAACTGTGTGAATGTTATATGTACCATTTCTGTTTCAAATATTCAGAAAATTGTATGAGTTGTTTGTAGAAGAGGGGTTTTTTTTCAAGAAAACTGTATAAGAGTGAGTAGAGAAAGACATGTGAATGTGCTACCTAAAAGGGTATGTTTCAAACATAAAGAAAATTTTGACTTCTGTAGAATAAGGAATAAAAATGTATTTTCCTTCTAAAATCCAGTTTTTTTTTTCAGAAAAGAGACCTATATACATAACCTTAAAAGTCAAAATCTTACCTGAATATAAAACTTGATTAAAATCGTTATAGCCGTGTCCAAGATACGCGAAATGTATATACATATATACAAGAATTACTCGTTTAAAGATATTAGATAATGTTTATTGTAAAGCTTTGCACGTTTCTGTAATTCTAGTGACAGTTGTAATATAACTGGTTTGATATTTCCAGTTTATCTCTAGTAACGCTCTTCCACCCTTAAGAAGTGCATTTTTAGTTCTCCCAGCAGTTGCTGAAAATATTCAAAAGCTGTTCTCATCTGTTTACAGATAAGTAGCGAAACTGGTTGTTAGTTCTAAAACGCATAGAGAATATAAGTGAGGGTTCTGAAGATATTTTGTCTACAACGTCCTTCTCAAACAGGATACAAATGCTTTCTGCTTCTTTCGAAAGAGTTTACCTCCTAGATGACTCATAGGAATGCCAAATAAGCAAATGACGGACATTTAACAACAGAAACATCGAAGTAAAAGTGAAGTTCGTTGGTGAAATACGTCATAGCGATGACGTCACCATCTTATTAACAACTGAAAAGAGGTCAATGTCGTAGAAGGAAATAGCTAAAAACTAGAAGATAAAAGGATACAAGAATGGAATGTTGTTCAAAATTTCTTAAACTGTTGTTACTGTATTACTTTCTCTGCCTTTATACCGACAGTAGAGGAAGTATTATATTTCACTCAAACATTCAGTATCAGCATTACACTGGATATGCACGTTTTGAGCCCCCTAAATAAGCACAAAGAAAACATGTTTACTTTCTTTATTATGTACTTACAGAAAGCAGAGGAAGTATTATAGATATTGCATCCAAAAATTCGACACAGAGATTTCACCGGAAATGCGCGTTTTGAGATAAATATATAAATATATTTTCAGATAAATATCTGTGTGTGCATTTGTCTATACGTGAACAACTAAACTCAAAAACGAACACTTGGTTGGTTAATTGGTTGGTATTTAAGTTCAGCATGTTCCAAAAATTTGAAACGATATTTAAAAAAATCCTCCACTCAAAACTACCCTTTAGTTAGAAACATTTTCAATTTTTTTTTTAAATTACTGTAACAATTTTGATTAAAATACCATATGTTATTAATATTTTCATGGCATGAAATGTATATCTCGAATTTTATGCGAATAGCTTCTGATCTACTCTTTTGGATAACCGGTAAACTTTAAGAGAGAGACAAGATCTTACTGTATAAAACATGCAGGTCTCGTTAAGGTCACAACTTAATTGTCAAATACTTTTCTTTTTTTTTTTTTTTTTTTTTTTTTTTCTTTTTTGCCGAAATGTTTCGGAGATTTCCAAGTGTAATGTGGGGAGCGGCATCTGGCTTTCAATCGAATAAAGAAACCCCACTTTATCTGAGTAGTATCGAAGTCTCTCGCAGCTCTTGTTGGCAAGCTTCCGTTGCGTTACTTCTAAGCCCATAGAAGGCAGGGAAACCGATTGTACGGTCCACTAACGGGGAATTTCGATCTGTAACTGTTACGACCCTGCCTTAGATTGGGAGACTCTTAGTATCCTCTCACCTCACTCTCCTTCCGGGGGAGGGGGTCGAGATGCTAATTCCCCCTCTGCGAACCGTGTCATAGATTCAACACATCAGATTTTTGTCAACAGTTTTGTCAAACCCTGTTCGTTGTATAGCAATTTCCATCCTTTTTAAATGTTACAGTGTTATGATCAGTAATAGAGATTAAAATACATTCGCAAGGTATTATCATATTCAAAACGTAAGCGGAGAAATTTGGTTCCTTATTGGATAGCACAATATAGTAATCAAGTACTCCCAAGAGGGAGAGACTTCTGTTCAACTACAGTTTGCAAGTTCTAGAAGCGTTCTCTCTCAGGGACCAATTAAAACAGTGATTGCTTTGTTAACTTCCTAATTTCTACGTCGCAATGGCAACCGAGTTCCATGCTGTGGTTACTTACTCCCGGAAGACGTTGAACTTTGTACTGTCGTCTTCTCGCGAGAATGTTGCAGCAAGAAGCGTCTTTCACGTCTACCACGCCAGCGTTCTCTGAGAAATATTACGGCTAGTTTTTTTTTTACTTTCCCTACTGGTAGGTAGGGGAAGTATTGTATTTCACCCAAAAAAATTGATGTCGAGATTTCATCGGAAATATATGTTTTGAGACCCTCTGAACCCCCTCCCCCCAAAAAAAACCAAATTTTTAGAAAAAGGTCCGTGTGTGTGTGTCTGTGTCCCTGTCAGTCTGTGGACAGCATAAATCAAAGACGAAAAGTAGATTAAAAACCAAAGTTGGTATTTAAGTTTAATGTCTTTCAAGATTTTGAAGAAAATAGCCCCACTCTAAACTACCCTTTACATGGAAAATTTTTTAAAAATTTTTGTTTTCTTGAAAATGGCTCTAACGATTTTGATTAAAATGCCGCATGTTTGAGATATTTTTATGACAAATGAAATGTATATCTTGAATTTTCAGGCTATAGCCTATGTAGTCCTGTTTACTCTGGATGGCTTTTGAATAACTCGTAAACCGTAAGAGATAGACAAAATTTTGCTCTACAAAAAATTCAGATCTCACTAAAACACAATTTATGTCTCAATAATTCTTTTTTTTTTTTTTTGTAAAGTGAACCATTTTGGAGATATTCATTGTTATTTGTTATTTCGGAAAACTTAAAACTTTGGTGAAATGGAACATCGTTGTTCATTTTTTTATATGTTAAGAGTGGAAAGAGAACATGATCTCAAACCTTTAGGAGTTGACTATCGCACAAAGCCTACTGTATTCTAATATTCCCCTTGCACTTACAAGGAAATAAGCAATAAGATAATTTCTGTAAATGTTTATCTCAACTAACACAAAGAAGGAAGAAGAAATAAGAGTTTGTAGGAATGGTTGGTAGAAGAGTAGAGAAAGTCATGTGAGTACAAGACATCAGATTTTTATATTAACTCCAACGTGATATATCGCATCGGACGATGAATGAATGAAATTAGTGAAATGGTGCTCAATGACCCCGAGGTCAATGGAGGTTTTTACTCGACATTCGCCTTTTCAGGATTAGGGAAACCCTCGGGAATACATATTTTATCCGTATAACTCGTCCCATCCGAGATTCGAACCCGGGATCTTTTGAGTGTGAGGTAGATATGCTACCGCCATACCAAGGAATAACTTAACCAGGAATTACAAATGTCTCTCACAGCTTCTATTGTTAGCATGCTTTCCTCTGTCAACATCAAATTAGTGTAATACGCGACGCGAGCATATTATTAAGATGCCAGAATGTTCTACGAAACGAGTGGTTGCGAGTTAGATTTGTATGCACTCCTATAACACTCCAAATGTTTTGTAGTTTTCATTACAATACTTATTTTGCTTTTGTATGTTTTCTTTACTTACTCTGTGTAGATAAGTTTTCATTTACTGCTGTAAAGGTCGTGGAGAAGCTTTTCTGTAATGGAAAAGTTGTCGCATTAAAGCTGAGACACCATAAGTCCAATTATTTGAGTTAACTGTCAGTATACACAGTGAGATTGCAAGTTGACGGGACGCGCGCTAAAGTAGTTCCAAATGTAAATAATGGAAAGTTACGATGCAAGTCCATTTCACTAAGGTGACTCCGACACTGTTGACATGCACCTCTTACGCTCATCTTTCGCTAGTTCTCTGCCAGAGGCACTAGTGATAAACTTGCTTCAAAGCACTGGATGTTACGGCGAAAAGCCATGCGCTCGTTGGTGCGTCAGTGAAGATTGCGCCTTCACAATGTCTCGAAGTTGGTGCCTTTGCTTGGTTATTGCTTGAGCATTGAGATTCCTATCTCAGGGTATGCGTGGGTTTCCTTTCAGATAGAACGGTACGGATTCTTGATTAAATACACACAAGCTAAATGTATTCTGTATCGTATATGGAGACTTAAATCTATAGAACATCAAGTGGTATTATAAATTGCGACGGTTGGTTTCAATAAGCGATTGAACCCAGTTTCCTCCTTGGGGAGATGCGACGATACTGTACGCCGAACGATAAAACGTGTTCTGACGATTCGACTGCCACAAAAGTGAGATCTACCCCAACCAAGCCGACTCTTAATAACTTAATAATAGCTCCCCTCCTTGGTAGTATAAGTTCTGTGGGGTTGGCATTACTAGAATTAAAAGCACCATATAAATATAACATTAAAAACGAACAATAGTTTATCTGGCAACCCTGTTTTCTTGCGCTAATTACGTTCGCCTGGAGACACGAGCGAATTCTATGAATTGGCCTAAGGAATCCAGTAAGTGCCAATTACTTCTCTATCCAGTAACTGAAGACTAATTTTCCAGTACTGACAAATTTACATTCTATCTTTATAAAGCACTAGACGACCTGGTGAACTTCGTTCCACCTAAAATTGATTTAATTGTAACTCTTCATAAGTGATTGCTTTTAACAGTCACTCAAATTTGTTGAACTCCCATATAAAAATATAAATTCCCATATAAAAATACCAATTTCGCTATTGCGCTAACTCTACAGTACAAATTATTATTATTATTATTATTATTATTATTATTATTATTATTATTATTATTATTATTATTATTATTATTATTATTATTATTATTATTATTATTATTATTATTATTATTATTATTATTATTATTATTATTATTATTATTATTATTATTATTATTATTATTACTTCTTCATTTACTACTTTCATTTTAAATGATAGTTTATTTACTGGACCTATAACTTCGGTAACATAGCAAAGGCCGAATGAATCTAAAGATTCGGTATAAGACAACAATGAAAGTAAATTTTCTCCTAAATTGGCTGAAAACCTCAGTATCCCTCTAAAGCCAACATAAATCCACTTTTCAGTCCCTCTGCAGCAAGATAACATCAGGGTTTGCCTCTATCTACGCCCCCGTATCGCCAGCAGGAGGGCTGTAAGGAAGATGACATGGCACGTGTTTACGGAAGGAAGGAATTGATGTGTTCCAGGATAAAGGAAGAAGGAGGGCGAGCTGCTATTACAAGAAAATGAGCTTTTGGGGGGCGTGGTACGTTGGTCAGCTCTGTCGGAAGCTTTGTGGCGCTTTACTGGCGCAATTTCGTGACGTTTCTTGGAGAGTCCTTTCTTATCATGATGAGTGGTGGGTCAGCTCTTGATTCAAGTGAGCTAGCGAAAGCGTTCTTAGGAAAACCGGCTCGAAGAAAGTGAAGGAGCCTCGACATTAGGATGTAGGTGAACCTGAGCAAATATTACCGAAACAGCCAAACGAAACCATAGTGACACCAGACCATGTACAAGATTAAGGCAGCTCAAACAAAAATGTCAGAGTAACACCAAGAAAACAACGGAAAACATCTGTTGTACTGCACTCACATGACCTTCTCTACTCTTGTACTAACCATTCTTACAAACTCCATCTTCTTCGTGTTAGTTGATATAAACATTTGTACAAATTATCTTACTGCTTATTTCCTTGTAGGTGCAAGGCGTTTGGCTTTGAGCGATAGTCAAATTTTTTAAACCTTTCAAATTCCGTTCTCTTTGCACAGTTAACATATAAAAAATGAACAATGATGTTGCATTTAACACGTTTGTTTTCTGAAACTGACACAAATGACAAGGAATATCTCCGAAATAGTTCACTCTATAAACAAATTTATTTGGATATAAATTGTGTGTTTTAACGAGATCTATATTTTTTGTAGAGTAAGATTTGGTCCATCTCTTAAGGTCTACCAGTTACGTAAAACTCGTCAAGGGTAAATAGGGCTACATAGGCTATAGTCAGAAAATTCAAAACATACATTTCATTTGTCATAAAATATCATAAACAAGTGGCATTTTAATCAAAATCGTTACAGCCATTTTTGACAAAATAGAAAATGTCGACAAATTTTCCATGTAAAGGGAAATTTAGGATGGAGGAATTTTCTTCAAAATTTTGGTGTCGTATCCTTCAGAGATATAAAACTTAATACCAGCTTTGATTTTTAGTTTTCGAGTTATTCTGTTTAGAGACCTACAGACACACTCACGGATCTTTTCCTAAAACTACTTTTTTTGGGGCTCTGAGGGCATCAAAACATATATTTCCAGCGAAATCTCTGCATCATTGTGTCAAGGTCAAAATAACAATAAAAGAAGGCGCACTTATCGATTCTGTATGTACAGTCGAATAACAAATACATGATTAAAATATCAGACACCAGTGACAACATGCAGCGTAGAATATAAAACACATTTTACAAATGTTTTACACTTGACTCATAGTTGAGCATAAATAGTTGTATGAAGCATGAGTAAAATGGAAATTAAGATTCTCGTGTGAGTGTTATGAAATATACCGTCTCTTAATTGCTGGCATATGCTCTCCCTGCATAATATACATATACTAAAGTAGTGTGACGCCGGGCGCAGCACAAAACAATGGACTATCGGGACCGCACTGCTTTACGTCACATGCCGGCGACCGTGGAAAGGCGTTTAAGGTCAGGCTGTCTCGTGTACGTGACTAACAACAATGGAACTGGCTAGACAAAATGGACTTTCTCCAGAACTTTCGAGAAATATCTGGCCACGTGATCGCTGGCGTGTGTGTATAAGTCGAGAAAGGTCCTGTGACTTTGTTCCTACTATATGAGGAGACCAGAAAATAGCACTGGGCAGAGTTTATGGTTACTGACATCAGTCGGTCAGTGTGTCAGCGTCATACTTAGTGTATGAGCGATAGAGGAAGTGTAGAAAGACACTGAAAGGACTGGTCAAGATTACGAGAAGTAAAAGTTGTGAATTTTGACAGCACGAAAGACTTTAAACTGTGTTAATGACGGTAGCAAAATTATGCATTTGTGATAAAATTTTACAAGACAATGAAGTGACAGTAACGTAACGACTGGATTTTGTCGTTTTATCACACTGGTGTCAGGAGTGGGATTCGCAGATTTTGTCATTTTGTCACAGTATTATATAACAGGAATTAAAATGCAAAAGTAACAGTATTTACGCCTGTGTATTCACCGACTTGCTTCGGTAAAACAATGAATAAAAATGAATTATTGTTTTAAGCGATGCGAGAGAAACAGAAGTATTTAGGACACCTATTGTACTCGTAGGGTCAGAACGCTAGAACAAAGCCGCTAGCATGGAAAGTGGTATATCTTCACCTGAATATGTCGGACACGTGTAATGCACGTTCTACAAACGGGAATGAACAGTAACGATAAATCTCAGTTGTCGTCGCTGCGGCAGCATCTCTTCAGTGCAAAAACTGCTCATGTGTTCCGTATATGTAGTGCCAATTTTATTTCACACGTGAAATGCTGGCTGTAGCGTCATGCTGTTGAACTCAAATCCAAATACTCATTTTCATAACAGAAAAATATCATATGCACCGAGGGCTCGCATTTGTAACTATGTTTACGTATTTTATACCACCTGGTTACTCAACGTTAAACGGGTAGGTTTTCAAAGAGATGCTACAGGACAATTTGGTAGTACATTTCGCAAAAATTGACATTTGTATTCCACGAGTTTAAAAATCCTTAGGAGGCATAAATTCAAAATGTATTTTGATTACTTCTATTCTAAACTTCACCCAAAAAATCGATGTCGAGATTTCACCGGAAATATACGTTTAAGGACCTCTGAATCCAAAAAAAGCAGTTTTAGAAAAATATCAATGTATGTCTGTGTGTCTGTCAGTCTGTGGACAGGATAACTCAAAAACGAAAAGTCATTAAAAATCTGATGTGTTGCACTCACACGACTTTCTATACACTTGTACTAACCATTCTTACAAACTCGTATTCCTATATCTTCTTCGTGTTAGTTGAGATAAACATTTGCAGAAATTATCTTATTGCTTATTTCCTTGTAGGTGCAAGGGAAATATGGGAATACAGTAGGCTTTGTGCGATAGTCAAATCTTTTAAAGCTTTGAGATTCCGTTCTCTTTGCACACTTAACATATAAAAAAATGAGTAACGATGTTCCATTTCACGAAAGTTATGTTTTCCGAAACTCACACACATAACAAGGAATATCTCCGAAATGGTTCAACCTACAGGAAAATTTATTCGGACATAAATTGTGTATTTTAGCAAGATCTACATTTCTTGTATAGTATGATTTGATCTACCTCTAACGGTTTACCAGTTATGCAAAATTCGTCCAGAGCAAATACGACTACAGGGGCTATAGCCAGAAAATTCAAGATATACATTTCATTTGTCATAAAAATATCTTAAACATATGATATTTTAATCAAAATCGTTAAGTCATTTTCAAGAAAATCAAAATTTTAAAAAAATCTTCCATGTAAAGGGTAGTGTAGGGTGAGGCTATTTTCTTCAAAATCTTCGTGTCGCATCCTTGAAAGACATTAAACTTAAATACCAACTTTGGCTTTTAACCGACTTTCGTTTTTGAGTTATGCTGTCCACAGACACACAGACTGACAGACACATAAACAGACACACTTATTAGTAGAGAAAGTAAAAATGTCTCGGAAATGGTTATGTGCACAAACATTTATTTTCGAACCTTGGCTACCCAGATCAGTTTCAATACTATTAAATTTAACACACAAACGCGTATCGTATTTTGTATGGAATTGGACACAAATCGATTCCCTATGGAGACGTAGTGATTATTAAGAAAGTGGTTGGTTGCATGACGTGGCTTTAAAAGGGTGTGATTAGTGCACAAAACCCGGATGTATAATGAGTCATATTGACCACTATTACGTTTACTGCGTTTAAATGGCCTCCATGTCATAACGGTACTTGTTATAGACTGCAAGGCGTGTTCCGTATTATCACGCGGTTAGATATACTGCAATAAAAGGTTAAAGTGACATTTGTGCTGGAACAAAAACAGTAGAACAGATTTCAAGAAATCTCAGAACAGTTAGTTGCACCTGCTGGTATAGAGGAAACTTGCTGCTGTATCAATATTGCTTAACAGCAGCACATTCATATCTCAGCGTGTAGTTGGTTTGTAGGAAAGTTATGACTGTGAAATCGTTAACCAATCTCTAACCAATCTCTCCACAAACCCCTCAGTTTGACTATCTCTACTAGTAAACTAAATCAGCGGTGCTCAAGTACAGGCAGGTAAGGGGAGGTTGAAATCACCACCTTCCACCCACTGGAACAAAATGACGCATTTATCCGTGGTTACTGAGTTCCAGTGGTGGCACATTCTTACGTACAGGAAACCAAAGCGTACACATTCATAACCCACCATTTTTCTAAGAATGTCATTTTTGGCACGATTTACGTTTCAGAAGGTCTTCAATATTTGGTGTATGTATTTATACCACATGTTTCTTTTAAGAGGTTAGTGATTACAATATAGCATTTAAATAACATTTCAGTCACTATGTCGTCCTTTGATACGAGAAATAGCATTAATAAATGCAACTTGTGATACTCAAATTCTCTAGATAGATTCTGTCGTTACTTCGTGACTCGATAATTTGTCGATAATTTGACAATCATTCGTGGCATTACTTATAACTATTCCACTCATGTCGGATTATCACATTTTGGTCATCGTATTGTCACTTTGGTTATAACATCTCCTTCTTTTCTTACGTTTCCGAACATCTGAAGTATCCATGTGCAGTAAAAACAATTCGTAAGCCGTTCAAAAATGGCAGACAAAAGATATGACTAATATTCTTGTGAGAATATTGCTATTTTCATTGAAGAGGCGAAGTCAAAACATACGAAACATTCCTTCATTTATATTCACAATGTCTAATTCCTCATTTCCCTAGGTCAAACGTTAAAATTATTGTTATTGATGTTGTTCTCAAAGCCTACTGAATTAATTGTAGTGCCAACTGTGAAAATAAATCTTAATTTAAAAAGTATGTGTTGTAAATTGTTTACTTTTAAACCACTATTAATATTAAATAGCCTAATGAATGAATGAATTATTATTTCGAGGAATACTCTAATCAAACACCACTGAAGTTTTCATATTTGAGATAACCTTTCTCCCCCTTCGTGCTCGCAAAATTATCCTCATATGAAACCCTCTCGTTGTATTATTGCAGCTAATTATTTTGAGACCAAAGATCGAGAAGTAGTTATCTAATAACAACATTCCTAAATTTAAAATCTAAATTAAATTACTTAAGAAAAATTATATACAGGAAGGGGATTGGATAAAAAAATATAATGCAGAACAATGCCAATGAAAATGCACGTTCTGAGTCCGGTATCTATTTTATAATCTTCTGTTATCCAAAAGCAGGAAGTGCATTTGTTTTCAACGACAGCTGTTTAGGAATTTTCCCAACTGTGTCTTGGAATTTTTGCTTTATTCCTTGATATGCAATAGGTACAAATATTTGTGAAGTATTCATATGTGTCATACGCTCGTATGCTGCTCACGGAAAGCCACACTTTCTGTAAAGAATATAGAATTATGCCCGGGCCGAGTAGCAAGAATAACAATTGCTAGAGTCAAACGTGTTATTTCTACGTTCTTCCGTCTATCCTTGATGGAAACGTCGACTTGCTTGATCTTAATCTTGTTTCAATGCTGTTTCCGTATTTATAATTATTATGCACGATCTGTTACAGGCATGCATTTATATCTTTAGAAGTTTATGTACATTCAGGGACACAATGGACTGTCTAAACTGTTAGAAAAATAATCTCGGAAGCAAGCTTATTTCTTCCTTTAAGGTAATGCAACTATGATAACCCTAAAACTCCACAATTTCAATTTGAGCGACTTCAATTTTTTATCGCAGTGTGTGATGTAATATACGAGTACAAACCACATACAAAATTTCAATCAGATAACTGCATTTATTTCAGAGATATTAATGTTTTTGTCCTGGATTTTATGAATTTGTGTCAAACGCCTTTTACAAACCATATATATATTTTTTTAAATTCAAATGATGCTATGTTATAAAAGAGATATACAACTTTGTATTTTTGCATTCCTTAATGTTATGAATGTCAGGCTATGAAAATATTTAATAACAAATGAGTAACCACAAGATTTTTAAAATGGCTATTGTAATAGCTCTATGTAATATTCATGAAGGTTTGCTGAATATTTTATGCTGGTCCGTCAAAAATTTTGACACGTAACTCATAAAAAACAAAATAAAAGCATTTAAAATTAGAATATATATTGGAATCTGTGTTCAGAAGTATTTTAAATGGCATAGAGAGTGATAAATATTACCAATATTAATAAATCAAGGGCTCCAAATGTAAATATGGAGTATAAATATAGTAAAAAGTAAACAATTAAATTTTTACGTTTGTTTTCCAGATTTTCACCCAATGTCACAGGATTATTGCCTTGAACAAATGTGTGTTTTGATTATACAAGAATATATTTTATGTTCATCTTTATATGGGAAAGGAGATTAAAAAAAAAGAATGCGGAATTGCTATGAGCAATTTTGTAAACTTTATATATTTAGGTAAGACAAACGTATTCCGAAGGAAGTTCCAGGTGTTCAAATTGATCAAAATATTTGACTCCTAGAATATCTCCTTTGAAAATTAATTATTCAGTTGTGCTTTAACTTCTGGTTTATGGACGGGCCTTTAAACTCACTCACTCACTCACTCACTCACTCACTCACTCACTCACTCAGTCACTCACTCACACACTCACTCACTCACTCACTCACTCACTCACTCTGGTTTATGTATTATAAATAATTTAACTACATACCTTTGTCACAGAAGAAGTTGAGTCATTTGTCACATGTTTTCATTCTTCATATGTTTGAGATACTTTTATGGTAAATGAAATGAATATTTTGAACTTTCTGGCTATAGCTTATGTTCTGTTTACTCAGGATGACTTTTGCATAACTAGTAAACCGTAAGAGAGATACCAAATCTTACAATACAAAAAATATACATCTTGCTAAAACACACAATTTATATCCAAATAATTTGTTTAGATTGAACCACTTCGGAGATATTCCATGTTATTTTTTGTGACTTTTGGAATACTTAAACTTCCGTAAAATGCAACATCGTTATTCATTTTTTATATCTTAGCCATGCAAGAAACACGGAATCTCAAAGCTTTAAAAGATTTGACTATCACTCAAAGCCTGCTGTATTCACACAATTCCCTTTGCACCTACAAGGAAATAAGCAATAACCGCATCTATTACATTTAAAATCGTATTTTTTCGTAAAAAGGGTAGTGGATTTGCAGAATAGATTTGATTAAATTGACTTTAATTACATTTTGTGAACATTCATTTTGATCAGCCATTTTATTGATATAAATTGACTTTGCAGGCTTAGAAATAAACTTGAGGAATTAGGGTAGGCTCAGACATAACCGCAAAATGTGTTTTAGCGAAACTTGGGGAAATAGTTTTAGAATTTCAGTTTTGTAAAGTTATCAAGAAAGCTTTGGATTGTGTGTTAACTGCATTTATCTTTCAAAGAAATAAAATAATATAATGCATTTGATTTACAGAAAGTTTCATTTAATAACCAAACAACACTGAAATCGTACACAGGAAAATTGGCAATGAAGGTTAATCCGTATTAACAAGAAATAGAATAATGCGCGTTTATACGTATGGTGAGTAGAGAAACTCATGCGATTGCTACACATCAGTTATCTATTACATTTGCCAAACAATGCCTCCGATCATTTAAATATAGGTTCTTTGAAAAGTCACTTCAAGTCACCCTGTATATCTGTTGCGGCAGCTTGTAGAAAATGAGACTGAACTTAGGTGCCATTTTCCCTGCAGTAACACAATACATGAGCTAATTACTAGGTTGAAGCTTTGCACACCATTGGTTTACCCTGTGGGTGAGAGATTTGGGGCAAGCTCTGCAACTAATGATCTGCGGGCGAAAATGTTAAAGTAGCACACGTGGTTACGCTTGGCAAATGTTTCTATTGTTTGTGAGATACAGTCTGCGAGAAATTAGGTCAAGCACCCCTTTTAATTTACCTTTTCAATGTTGGCAAAGCATTAAGGGAACTATATATAAAATTGGATTTCTGCTGCCTCGAGAAAGGGAAGGCAAGCTTAGCGTCGAATTATGTTAGCAAAATCACGGACAAGGAAGTTTTGGGAACTTTGAGATCTAAATTAAACGTGCTAATGTATGCAAGGTGGAAATAAATTAGAAACTCTCGACGTGTTGCACTCACATGACTTTCTCTACTCATTCTTGTACAGCCATGGAAAAAATCTCATGTGTTGCACTCACATGACTTTCTCTACTCTTGTACTAACAAAAAAGATTTCTTGTTTGAGAAAAGCATAAGTATTTGACAGTTTAAACCAATAACCATGAATATCTCTAAAATGCTTATCTCCCCAAAAAATGATTTGATATAATTTGACTGCTTTAACCAAATGTTTGTGAAGTAAGATTTTGTCTATCTCTTACGGTTTACGAGTTATTCAAAAGTCATCCAGAGTAAACAGGACTACATAGGCTATAGCCAGAAAATTCAAAATATACATTTCATTTGTCATAAAATATCTTAAGCATATGTCATTTTAATAAAAATCGTTAGAGCCATTTTCAAGAAAATCAACGTTTTCGAACAAATTTCTATATAAAGGGTAGTTTAAGGGCGGGCTATTTTCTTCAGAATCTTCTTGTTGCATCCTTGAAAGACACTAAATTTAAATACCAACTTTGGTTTCTATCCAACTTTTCGTTTTTGAGTTATGCTGTCCACAAACTGGCAGACACACACACACACACACACACACACACACACACACACACAGACACACACACACACACACACACGGACCTTTTTCTAAAAATTTATTTTGGATCCATGGGGCCTCAAAACATGTATTTACAATGAAATATCGGCATCAAATTGTTGAATAATTTTAAAAACACATCGTGAGAAGCATTTTTAAGGAAAATAAATTTACACAATTAAAAATAATGTTTTAAAAAGTTAAATATATCTATGGTACAATAAATAGATATTTGAGAAATAAAATAAGGGAAAACGAAATTAAAATTTTATAAAACAATTGTAGTAACAACATTGATTTACGGATCAGAAACATGACCTTTTACAAAACTGGAGAAGCGAAAAATGGAAACAACCAAAATTATGTTTCTTAGAAGAGTGGAGATCAAAAGAGGAGTGAAGATATCATTAAGAAATTAAACATATTCAGAGTAAACAATAAGTCAAATGCAAATAAATGCAATTGATTTCAACATGTAACAAGAATAAACGAGGATATATTTCCAAAAAAAAAGATGTTAAATTATGTACCTTTAGGACATTGGAAAACCTAAACAACGCTGGAGAGACCGTTTGCCATACATTTTTACAGGCCGAAGCGATGAAGTTATGATAGTAAAAAATAATATATAAATAAACATGTGAGTTAAAATTTTGAAACATGTTAAAAGAATACCGTTATTGTGTGTATTAATTGCCATAAAATTCGAAAACATGTTATTGTGGACTTCATACATTTAACGGATGCACTATTTTAAGGCTTATTTCCACCCCCAAAAAGTATTAAGTTTCATGACGGGATAAAAAGCATTATCTAACAAATTGTATTACTCTGATTCTGAAGGGCTGACGTGTACATTATTTTTAAGTGCTGGGAAAGGTCCATTGCAGCTTTTAAACTCAATTACCGCTCACCTGGGAATTTAGAACAGCCCTCTCTCTCGGCAGAAAAAAAGCAAATAAACAAAAAACAAAAGCACTGCGTTGAAACGGCATGCCCTTATGTGTTGCATCACATATAGAGGAATTAATGTATGGTTACGGTTGCTGCCTAGTGCAAAAGGAATTTAACAGAAACATGGCTATCTGGGACATTCTTTTCTGCCAGTGAAATATCTCTGCAGCATATTTCTTTGTGATGAAGAAACTTCCTTTTATTGTCTCCTCCATTATAGGAGGTAATGTAGTGGAAATACAGGAAACGTATTATTACATTCTCTACCACGTATAGTAACGCGGGGATGTATGGTATGCCAAAGAAAAATTTGATATCGAAATTTCACTGAAGGTATGTATACAGACTGTTAGGGATATAAGTGGGTCTTTTGTAGTAGTAACTGAGAACAGTTTAATGGATAATATTACATCAATATTAGCTTTATTTGCAGATTTATGTGTTTACTTATTAACAGTAGTGCGTTTTGAGGTTAATGGTGGCACAGAAGACGTGACGCTGAGTGGTCAGAACGAATGCTATAACGTGGTAACAATATTTTATTGAAACTGAGTCTGCATGCTTTCTGCAAGGCCAATAACCTTACATTATCTGGACCACTGGGTCGCGCATTGAGGTATGAAGCAAATGGGATAGTCTATCGACATGCGTTGTTCATTTCACGGTTCAGTTACGACCATACGAAAACATGAGGTAGTAAACTATATGATTGGTTTGTGAGAAAACTGTTACACGAAGAGGAAAATAAAAACACATCAAGCACCCCTGAACAAAAAGGCATTTTTATAAAAAGCTGCTGCGTGTGTATGTGTGCGCGCGTGTGTGTATGTGTGTGTCTCTAGGGGTGCATAGCACTATTAAAAAGAAAGGTCAATTAAATACCAACATTAATATTTAAGTTCAGCATCACACGAAAATTTTCAAAAAATTCCCCCACACCAAACTACCGTTTACGTGGAATTTATATCGAAATGTTTCTCTCAAAATTGCTCCAACAGGTTTTGTTATAATACCATATGTTTAAAATTTTTATGCCTCAAGAAATGTACATCTTGAATTTTCTGAAAATATCCTATGAATTCAACTTCGTTCTGGATGATTTTGCATAACTGATAAACAGTAACAGACAAAATTTTACACTACAAAAACTGTAAATCTCATTAAAGTACACAATTTATGTCAAATATATACTTGTTTTGTGTTGTGAATCATTTTAGAGACATTCTTTCTTGTTTCTTTGTATTTTCCAACACTTATAATTTTTTCAAATGGGAAGTCATTATTCATATTAGGTCCTGGACATGCAGAGATAACGGAACTTCAAAGCAATCACATAGCGACCGGCTCGTTTTTGGAATGGAAACATTCCTGGCCAAATTTAAGTACTTGTCAGGCTGAAAAAAATCCGAAAAAAAAAATCTACAGTCAGGGAGGACTCTTCTGGCGGGATTTGAACCGAAGTTCACCAGTTCATGTCTTAACGACCTCGGCCAATAATGTCAGTAGCTACTAATAATGTATATTCGTAACAGTGGTGGATAAAAAATAAATTATAGCTGTTTTAAAATATGTCATTGAAATGTAGCATTTACCGTTTCCAAATTATTCACTATTTTATGTCCACATTAGGCAGATTTAATATTAGGTATGTTCTGAACTATCGAAGGCTTGGGTTTGGTTTCTCTGAAGCTCAATATATTACCAATTTATTGTTGTCCTACTGAAACTGTTTCTCCCCAAAAGATTAGCATAGGAGGGACAGAAAAATAAGCTTTTGATATAAAGCATTCGTGATCCTGTAAAAGAGTAACAGATGCAGAATGTCGTGCAACATTAATCATTTTTCTTTATTTCTTTCTTCCTTCCTTGCTATTCCGTTTAGCTACGAAAAGGCTAATTTCCGGTGTGTATTCCAGTACCCCGTCGAATTGAATTATGATTTTCCAACATTTTCGCAGTAACATGGCATATATGAAATATGAGAACCGACAGCTGAACAACTCGCTGCGATAGATCCTCACCGAACCGATGCACGATTGTTCTAATGCTTCATGGCGTAAGAGTCAGAATCCCACCTCTGCCACCACAGTCGAACTTTCTCAACTCATTTTTTACAAACTATTCTAACAAAGTCCTACTCTTGTACATTATGTTTCCTGTAATTGAAATAAACTCTGGTTACACGTATACATATTTCGTTGCAGCGTTCACACTAAATTAGCAGTCAGATCTTTTAAACACGATCCTCATCTGGTAGCTTTGAAATTTCCTGTCCTTTCCTTACCACTTGAAAAAATATAGATAAGTATTTGCAAATTCAAATCAATAGCAAAGAATACCTCTGAAATGGTTAATCCTCAAAAATATTTATTTGATATAAATTATGCACTTTAATGAGATTTAAATGTTTTGCACAGTCTTATCTCTTATGATTCACCAGTTATACGAAGTTCATTCACAGAGTTCATAGAAAATTCAATATATTCATTTCACTTGACATGCAAGTTAGCTTAAATGTATGAATTTTATTCAAAATCTAGGAGCCATGTTTAAGAAAATTAGAAATAGATATTTTTCCATGTAAAGGGTAGTTTGGGATGGGGTATTTTCTCATAAAGCATTCATATTGCATCCTTAGAAGTTGCTGAACTTAAATATTTAACAAATTTGTCGTTTTTTATTTACCATGTTGTTCACACTCAATAAAATTCGTTTTGTAGTGGACCCAATTTACCCCGGCACATACTCCGTTCTCTTTTCTGCAAGTTATCTTTTAATTCTACTCCATTTTTTTTTCTTCCTAACGAAAGTCATGGAAATATATCCCAATGTCCATTTCTCACGCTTGCTACGGGAATTATCATAGTGTGACAGACACAGTTTCTTTTATGTCCAACTCCATAGAATACAAAAAGTTTGGTCAAAACAGTTGGACCGTGGGACATCAGCTTTATTCTGCCCCTCTGATTAGTTTGCACTTCCGCCAGTAGGGGAAATTGTGCCTTTTGTTGACGCACTTCAGAAGTGAAGAGCTGCCGGCATGTGAGTGAAAAATAGGCAGTAAAACGACAGGATTCTGTGGTTTCGAAATTTAGCCCGAGGTTAGGCTACGACAGCTAGATTAGTGTTTTGGGTTGGAAGTTCCTTCTGCTCATGCGCGGTAGTAACAAAATGATGTCCTTTGTTGCATTACGCGATGATGTTGCTAAAAGGAGTTTTAAAGCGGTGGGAGGCTGGGCTTTTGGATTTATAAATGTTCACACCTTCCCTTAAATTTCTAATTCATGTATTTTCATTGCATTTGTCTCAGTTTTCTACAGTTTGATCTGAGGTAGAAACTTCGGTAGGATACTAATGTAAAATAGTTCTGCTTAAAATAATTTATATACCAGCTTGGTTGTGTAATAACATCAGGTCAGAATACAGTAATTTAGTTTAATTATTGCAATTAGTGTAAATTAAAATATCAGGTTCCAAGGCACTAAAGCCCTTCAAGTGCAGCAAGTTTGTTTTTCTCTCAGTAGCGTTGCGAAAATGAGGCCAACATACATGAGATGAAATACAGGTTAATTTAATGCGCTGTAGTTATGAAATATTATCTCCCTTTTCTTTCTTTCTTTTTTCATTGCAATTTTTATAGGAAGACATAAGTTCTAACTGGAAACCGAGCAGAAATCCAACCACGAGCACGTTCAAATACGCCTTGCTGTAGATAATTAGCATAAAATTAAATTACGTTTCTACCAACCTTCAAAACATGTTATGATTAATTAACTTTAAAGTTGCTGCTTTGCATTAATGATATGTACAACTATATTCACTACTGAAAAAATCTGATGACATGAATTTCTCTAATCTTGCACAAACTATCAATATTCCTCTATATACTTCAAGTTAAGGCGATTTTCTCACAATTTTCAACTCTTTTTTTTTTTTTTTGGTCATATCATAGTTCTGATCTTCTAGTTTTCAAAAATGTATAGTTCGCATGCTAATTGTTACCAGAAGTGCGTTTATATTTTGTACAAACAGCTTAGTCTGGGCACATACATTGTAGAAATTTGTTTTCAATATTTTGTCGAAATTAGAACTGTCAACACTTTTACCTTTTTAAATCCCAAGCTACACAGGTTATTCGTACATCATTTTGTAGTTTGTTAGACAGATGTGAACCAACAACTATGATCTTAGAATAAATCACAAAAACTGTTCAGCCACTTAAAAAGATTAATTAATAAAAAGAGGAATCTTGAATTTCAAAATTCAACTTTTTAAACAGCCAGTTTTATTGATATAATTGAGGTTCAAGTTATTGTGTATATTCAGAGAAACAAATTGGCCTATTGAACTCTGTTATATATTTGAAAAAATATGTGAACATTTGTAATTTTGAATTTTCATGGTTACTCAAAGAACGTTTTAAATGTGGGCAGTATAAATATTTCTATTTTAGTAATGCCAATCATTAGCAAAAACTTTTTAAAAGTTGTGGCTAAAAATATACATTTTTGTTCCCAACATAATTATTTAGGCATTTCTAGAAAAAGGTCCGTGTGTGTGTATGTATATGTGTGTGTTTGTGCGTGTGTGTGTATGTGTATGTCTGTCAGTTTGTAGACAGCATAAGTCCAAAGGGAAAAGTATGTTAAAAACCAAAGTTGGTATTTAAGTTTAATATCTTTCAAGGATGCGACACGAAGATTTTGAAGAAAATTCCTCCAACCTATACTACCCTTTACATGGAAAATTTTTCAAAAATTTGATTTTCTTGAAAATGGCTCTAACGATTTTGATTAAAACGACAAATTATGCCTAAGATATTTTTATGACAAATGAATTGAATTTTCTGGCTATAGCCCATGAAGTTCTATTTACTCTTGATGACCTTTGCATAACTGGTAAACCGTTAGAGATAGACCAAATCTTACTACACAAAAAATGTAGATCTTGCTAAAACACACAATTTACGTCTCAATACATTTTTTTGTAGAGTAAACCATTTTGGAGATATTCCTAGTTATTTGTGTAAGTTTTGGAGAACTTACACTCCTGTCAAATGAAACATATTCATTTTTTATATCTTAACCGCGCAAAGAGAACGAAATTTGAAAGCTTTAAAAGACTTGACTATCGCTCAAAGCCTACTGTATTCTAATATCTCCCTTGCACCTACAAGGAAATAAGCAATAAGATAATTTCTGTAAATGTTTATCTCAACTAACACGAAGAAGATATAGGAATACGAGTTTGTAAGAATGGTTAGTACAAGAGTAGAGAAAGTCATGTGAGTGCAACACATCAGATTTTTGTTCATGCAGCTGAGATGCAGTCTATCGGCGTAATTGTAGGAAACTTCCCTAAGCTCCTCAGTAGGCCACTAAATCTAAAACTTCACGAAGTTATAGTAGGAGATGATAATATAATTGTCTTTTGTAACTTTGGAGTTCAAGTAGCCCGGTCTTTGCAGATATGGGAGCGTGAATTACTCGCATTATGTAAGAATGTAGTAGGTAATGACAACTTGGGGTTTCCTAGCAAAAAATAAAGCTCATTATCGCGTCTGAACATAATTAGTGAAATATTCAAAGTTCCAGTCGTTTCGAAGAACAGCAATAAAAACTCGTCCAGCTGAAGGCAAAGTGGATTTGCTGAGCAGTTTCTAAATTACACCTCCCAGCAAGTTCTGCACCTTCACACACTCCTTCAAGTTCGGAACTTTGAGCAGTAAAAGTAAGTTAACGCAAAGCTCTAATACACATAAAAAATATCAGTGTGCACTCACATGACTTTTTCTACTCACCCTGGTACAAAATGTCCCTAAAACTCTCATTTTTACTTTCTCTACGACGTATAGTAGAGGAAGTATTATATTCCACCAAAAATTCGATGTCAAAATTTCACCGGGAATATGTTTTGAGGCCCCCTGAAGCCTCAAAACATTTTTAGAAAAATATCTGTGTGTGTGTGTGTGTGTGTGTGTGTGTGTGTGTGTGTGCGCGCGCGTGTGTGTAACTCAGTCTGTGGACAGTATAACTCAAAAACGAAAAGTCAGTTATAAACCAAAGTGGATATTCAACTTAATGAGTTTCAAGGATTCGACACGAAGATTTTGAAGAAAATTGCTCCACCCCAAAACTACCTTTTACGTGGAAATGTTTTCGAAAATTTTGATTTTCTTGAAAATAACTAACGACTTTGATTAAAATGCCATATCTTTGAGATATTTTTATGACAAATGAAATGTACATCTTGAATTTTCTGGCCCACGAAATACTATCTACTCTGGATGACTTTTGCATAACTGGTAAACCCGAACTGACAGACCAAACCTTACTATACAAAAAAATCTGATGTGTTGCACTCACATGACTTTCTCTACTCTTGTACTAACCATTCTTATAAACTCTTATTCCTATATCTTCTTCGCGTTAGCTAAGATAAACATTTGTATAACTTATTGCTTATTTCCTTGTAGGTACAAGGGGAATATTAGAATACAGTAGGCTTTGTGCGACAGTCAAATGTTTTAAAGCTTTGGGATTCTGTTGCCTTTCCACACATAACATAAAAAAATGAACGATGATCCTTTTCACGAAAGTTCCAAGTTTTCCGAAACTCACACACATAACAAGGAATATCTCCGAAATGGTTCACCCTACAAGAAAATGTATTCAGACATAAATTGTGTATTTTAGCAAGATCTACATTTTTTGTATAGTATGATTTGGTCTATCTGTAACGGTTTACCAGTTATGCCAAAGTCGTCCAGAGTAAATACGACTACAGGGGCTATAGCCAGAAAACTCAAGATATACATTTCATTTGTCCTAAAAATATCTCAAACATATGACATTTTAATCAAAATCGTTATAGCCATTTTTAAGAAAATCAAAATTTTCGAAAAATGTTCCATGTAAAGGGTAGTTTAGGGTGGGGCTATTTTCTTCAAAATCTTCGTGTTGCATCCTTGAAAGACATTAAACTTAAATACCAACTTTGGTTTTTAACCGACTTTTCGTTTTTGAGTTATGCTGTCCACAGACAGATACACAGACACACACACGCACCTTTTTCTAAAAATGCTTTTTTTGGATTTGTTTGCAGAGTGAACCATTTCGGAGATGTTCGTTGTTATTTGTGTGAGTTTTAGAGAACATACTTCTGTAAAATGGAACATCGTTATTCATTTTTTATATGTTAACCGTGCAAAGAGAACGGAATTTGAAAGCTTTAAAAGATTTTACTTTCACCCAAAGTATTCCCATATTTCCCTTGTATCTACAAGGAAATAAGCAATAAGATAATTTCTGCAAATAACACGAAGAGTGGCACAGTCCGCATATAGTGGAAAGGAGGTAAATCCAACCTCCCCTTTTTCGCAAACGTTGGACATCGTTGCATTAGATTAATAGATTTGTATGAATAAACATAGAACGACTCTGATATAATGGGGGAGTGGGCTGCAACCCTTTTTCTTCTTTCTTTTCTCCCCTTCCGTTTATACCCCACTTTTGACTGCATTGGTCACATTCGCGGCCTTTAACTTAGGAACACTTGCCTATCGGCAAGGGTGTTGACTCTTACACATTTGTTATTGGGTTTCTGGTTTCTCTTTGGGTTTTGTTCACTAAATCACACACTCTCATTCCGATTTCCCAGACACTGGGGGAGAATAGAGAATATTCTCGGCTAAAGGAAAATTCCTACCCCCAGCCGGCTTTTGACGTCATAATATTCAGCTGTCAACCGAATCAGGCCGAAATTTCTCGAACCCACGAGTAGACTCAGCAAACCGTATAAAATATTTGAATCTCTGAAAGCAGGCTTCCTTACGTAGCAAGTCAAGTTTCCCTAAGGCTGAACATTTTGAAACGGTAATTCTTGCTTCACTGTTTCTGGAATCAGGTACATAAAGGGAAAGAAAACTTTCCACAGTAGAAGAGATCTCAGCTGAGAAAACAAGCCATATGCATCCAAAAGGAAGGAAAGTCAAAAGATCAAGTGACTCGGACAAAATATATGACGTCGATGTGCGGAAATTTATAAACTGAGGATGCCATAAAAGCGATATGCATGTTCACCTTTGAACTACGAACATGTACCATCAAAGGAGCAAAAATACCTTCAACAACCTTCAGTTTCTCTCTAACAAAAGCAGAAAATGGTATCCAGTACAGCAGGGGCGCAGTGTCAGTGGATGTGGGCGATCTATTGCATACCCTGCCAATTTTCGTTAGTTAACGTTTCCTAATTGTATATATTAATTCAATTGGCAATATTCTTGCTGAGGAGCATGTTTCGAACAATCTGCTATGAATTAGTATTGTTAGCGTATCATGCCAAGCATCGAAACAGAGTGGCTGGTGGTTCTGCTTGCTTTACACCAGTCACATCAACGATGTGCGCGCGCATTGGATGTGACTCAAAGAAGTGCATCTCACTTGTTAATGTTAATGAGGTTTAAAGCTAAGTTTTTCAGTATTTTGTGTGGCAGTGAAGGTTAATTTCATATATTTAACTTCTTCTGCACCTATCAGAGCACAAAAAGCAACATTTTGAACAGTAATTGGTGTGAACGTGTAAGAGAGTAATACGCCAGGAAACCAAAGACAGGGTATGCACTTTGCTCATGTGCTTCCGTGTGGTTCACTACGAGGAAAAAACGTGTTGTAGAGAGCCCGCTGCATTTCCTGAGACCCTAATGCTCCGAATATGGAATCCCAGTGCTTGTAATCAACAAACTGAGAATGCAGAAATGAATAATGGGAGTGATTTTTTTCTGTAATTTTAATATTTAGCAGTTAATAATTTCTATTTCATAAACAAAGGCATTGCAAAATGTTCTGTTTCGAACATTCTTTTGAGAGTACTTATCTATTACAGAACGTAAACTTGCCAAAATTCTGAAATCTTCATCGTGTAGAGCATTTCAGGCACGGTGCTGAAAATAGCTAAAAGAATTAATAAATAAAATATATTTAAAAGTATTAAGGATATTGCAATGAAAATTTGTATATACATTATTCCTTACAATTATATTATTTCTGATGTGAATTTGAACAAATTCCGCTAATAATTGTAGAATTTAGCAATTTCACCTATGAGTGCCCGTAACAGGAGTTCAAAGTGCATACCTACCCAAGTCCTCACATTACGCTACGCCACTGCAGTACAGTCATATCGCTTTCTTTGCAACTGCAGATTCACATGCATATCTTATGTTGCATCATTCATTAAAAAGCAATTCACGCATTTGCGTGACATTCTCCACCCGTTCTTTACAAACTATTATTACAAAATCTTATCCTTCTATATAGTTTACATTAATTAAGATAAATGTTCGCAGAAATGGTTTTAGTGCATATTTTCTCGTAAGGACAATGGGAATATGTGAATAGAGCAAGATTAAACGATAGTCACTTATTTTAACAGTGGTTTCTGTTCAAAACATGTATTTCCGGCGAAATTTCTGCATTGAATTTTTGCCTGGAATATAATTCTCTCTACTTATAAGAAGGCAGTAGAGAAAATAAATATCAAAATAATTAGGAGTAAATCTGATGTACTACTGCATTCACATTACTTCCTCTACTCACTCTGTTATAAATAGTTCTTACAAAATTGTATTTTTCTATATACTTTTTGTTGTTTATATAAATCGTTATTACTTATTTACGATTTTGTTGTAGGTATAATGTTATACAGTGGGCTAAGGCGATAATCAAATCTTTTACAAGTTGAAGTTGAAAGAAGTATAAAGTACTTGAAAATTTGAACTAATAAATAATAACAAAGAATATCTCGAAAGTGGTCAACATCACAGCTCATTATTTTGGCATAAATTGTGTATTTTAACGAGATCTACATACTTTGTGCACTAACATTTTGTCTATCTCTTACTATTTACTGCCCGGAAATTTAAGATATGCATCTTACATATAAGGCAAATATCTTAAATATTTAATTTAATCAAAATTCTAGAGCCACTTTTTTTAAAATTTCAGGTATGGTGAAAGTTTTAGCATATAATACGTAGTCGTTTAGAGCGGGGGATTTATTTGTTAAATCTTCTTGTGCCACATCATTGGAAGATGGTGAACCGAAATAAAAAGTTTGGTATTTATTGGGCATTTCGTTTTTCGGTTATGTTGTTCACTCTCATACACAAAGAGCGAGAGAGACTCGAATCTTTTCCTAAAAATTGCTTTCTTTATATTCAGGGGTCTCAAAACAAGTGGATTGAATGCAACACCTCCCGAACTATTTACCCAATGTTATAAAATTTGCTTTAAATGTAGGAAAAATTGATTCTTTTAATGTTTTGTTGTTGCAAAACCACAAAACATACACGGTGAAAAATGTTGTATATCTGACGGAACGAACCGTTTACATTTTACATTTAAACACCATACAATTTCACCTTATCGTTATACAATTTATTAACAGCTAGTCTACCAATGTATCCTTTGATTTGAAGTGGAATAAAAATAAATGCCCCGGGTGAGGATCGAACTCACGACCTTAAGATTATGAGACTTACGCGCTGCCTACTGCGCTACCGAGGCCCACGTGCTTCGAGCCAAACTTTTGGTGTGTTGCGGTAAGCCTCTCTTCTAACGGACCCTCTTGTATATTAATTGAGGTGAACATTTGCACAAATTCCTTTATTACATCTTTTCTCGTAGGTGCGATGGGAATAGGAGAATGCAGTAGGCTTAACCCTTAAAAAGCTGGTCTCTATGTGAAAGCTTTGGAATTCCGTTCTCCTTATGTGGGTGAGAGATAACAAGGAATATCTTAGAAATGGTTCATTTCATGCAGTGTGTGTGTGACTTTCATTTGTTATGTAGTAAGATGTTTATCTCGCATGTTTATCAATTATGCACAATGAAGATTACTTCTGACACATTCCCAGATAATTCAAGATGTACATTTTATTTGTCATTAAAATATATTAAATATATGGTATTTTAATCATAATCATTAGAACCCGTTTCGATAAAATAAAAAATTTCCAGAAATGTTTCATCTAATCTAAACGGTGGAAGGATTTTCTTGAAAATCTTTGGGTCGCGTCATTGATGCTGAACCTAAATAAGTTCGTGATACAGCGGCCATTTTGTTTTTTAGGCATGCTGTTCTCTCTCGCTCTCTCTCTCTGTCTCTCTCTCTGTCTCTCTCTGTCTGTCTATCTCCCACACATACAAACACAAAGACGTACCGTGTTCTAAAATGCTTTTCTTTGTATACAGGTGGCCTCAAAACAAGTATTTGCGACATATATAAGTAGAATTTTTGAAATGAACGCAATAACTTACGAATGTTATAATAAAATTTTCTTTAAACCTAGGGAAACGTGATTCTGCTTTGTTTTGTTATTGGAAAACCAGAAAATGATACGTCGTGAAAACATATTATGGAAGTAACCGTTCACATTTTATGTTTTAACAACATCGTACAGGCCCAGCATTTAATTATACAATTGATTTACACGTAATTTGCAATTTCCTCTTTCATTTGAAGTGAAATAAAAACACTGCCCCGGGTGAGGATCGAACTCACGACCTTAAGATTATGAGACTTACGCGCTGCCTACTGCGCTACCGAGGCACATATGAATGATGTAAAAATGTGCTGTGTTGATGTTTTACACACTTCTAAGAAACGTTTCACATATAATATTATGCTAATCTATACGAATGTTTGCAAGAATTACTTTATTCTATATTTTAGTATAATAGGAATAAGGGAATACAGTAGGCTTTAGCGATAATAGTCTTTCAAGAGTTGGCCACTATGTGACGACTTTGAAATGTAGTTCTGTAAGCTGTATCTACTTGTTTTAATGACAAATCATTGCCAGTTACATTCCATGCCTGCTGGAAAGCTATTTAAATGTTTGTGTATTGAAGAACTAACAACAGACGCTAAGCGCTGTAAATTGAATACAACAAAACGATGAGACGTACAGCCTGTAAAAGTCTAGTGAAAGCTTAAAACAAAGCTAAGCATTGCAATTTATATGCAGCCAAATATTATTTGTGTATGCATATTATTTTAGACTGATAACTGCTGGGAAATATTTGATTTTTGTCTCTATACAAATTACAAAATTATCCCTACTCTGTTTTCATATGGTTTGTATATAATATGTAGGAAGTAGAGGAAGAATTTTATCCCACCCAACAATTTGATGTCGAGATGTCACCGGAAATATGTTTTGAGGTCCCCTGAATCCAAAAAAAAGAGCATTTTTAGTAAAAGGTCCGTATGTGTGGGTGTGAGAGAGAGAGGAAGAGAGAGAGTGTGTGTGTGTGTGTGGGTGGGTGGGTGGGTGGGTGTGAGAGTGTCTGTTGGTCTGTACCAAAGTCGGTATTTAAGTTTAATGTCTTTCAAGGATGCGACACGAAGACTGAAGAAAATTCCTCCACCCTAAATTACTCTTTACATGGCAAATGTTTCGAAAAATTTTTTTATTTTCTTGAAAATGACTAACGATTTTGAATAAAATAACATGTTTAAGAGATTTTTATAACAAATGAATAGTATATTTTGAATTTTCTGGCTATAGCCTATGCAGTCCTGGATGACTTTTGAATAACTCTTAAACCGTAAGAGATAGACAAAATCTTACTATACAAAAATGTAGATCTCACTAAAACAACAATTTATGTCCAAATAAATTTTTTGTACAGTGAACCATTTCAGAGATAGTCCTTGTTATTTTTGTGAGTTTTAGAGAACTTACACTTCTGTCAAATGCAACATCGTTATTCATTTTATAGGTTAACCGTGCAAAGAGAACAGAATTTGAAAGCTTTAAAAGATTTTACTATTGCTCAAAGCCTATTGTATTCTAATATTCCTCTTGTACCTCCAACGAAATAAACAATAAAATAATTTCTGTAAATGTTTATCTCAACTAATATGAAGAAGATATAGGAGTAAGAGTTTGTAAGAATGGTTAGTACAAGATTAGAGTACAAGAGTAGAGAAAGTCACATGATTTTTACGTTCAATAATGAAATCGAAGGCTCGTATGCATATATGCAACTAAACTGTACATTTCTTTGACATGTTCAACGTTCATAGGCCTTTATTGTTACTAGTGAACTCACTAAATGCAATCTAATCCAATCCGGACACATACACACGTGTTTCTTAAAAACTTACTTTTCCTTTTGCTTTCTTTATCCGGACACATACATACGTGTTTCTAAAAAAATTACTTTTCCTTTCGCTTTCTTTATGTTCAGAGAGTCTCAAAACATATATTTTCTGTGAAATATTGGTCTTGAGTTTTTGGGTGGAGTACAATACTTTCCCCTACTGTAAGTATGTTGCAGTAGAGAAAGCAAAAATAAAAAAAATAAAAAAGATTAAGGAAAGAAAAATGTGGATATTTGGATTGTCACAGACACACGTTTTAAAATGGGCCAAGTAGGTAGTTATTTCCTTCAGTTAAACATAGCGTAAAGTTAATGGCCACATACAGTGCGGTTCGTGGCCTTGGTATAAAATGACCGCACTGTATATAATCGCTGAGTAATATTGCACAATGTCGTAAAGTACCTAAAAAGTTAAGACTGATACGAGCTAAGAAAAGTGACTGCCGCAGTAAAGGAAACAAATGACTGAGGCAGGAAGTGGACGGTCTGCCTCATTCATCTTGGTCCAACATTGTTTCTATTACCTCTTTCCGTTTTTCTCTCTGCTCTTCCAAGTCCTTTCAGCCATACGGTACCATTGTAGCTTGTAATATGTCAGGCGAAGCAAAAATGGATTTTTGTCAGCTTCTAATTAACTCTCTAGAAAGTACTGCAGATAAATTCTGGGTCAACACACAACAAAAGGTAGGTTTTATACCTCCTATTTCTACACGAGTGGTGTTGGAGTAAAGATATTCTGCGACACGGGTGACCAAAGCCGTTTTTCAATTAGAAGACAAGCGACACAACTAAGTTGAAGTGAGTTTAGTCCACTGAAAACCTTTAGAAAGTCAAACAAGACTTAGTTATAAAATACTAAAATAGTTGTTTTTTTTCCTCTCCTCCAAAATGTTCCCCTTGTACTTCTTTTTGTTCTTCATCACGCCTTAGACCTTTTAGCCCTTTTTCCGGTTCCAAAGTCTTGCTCCTCCCACCTTCTCCCCAGTCCTATGTTTCTTTGTCCTTGTGGTTGATAGGTAATTGCTATTTTGGGAAATCTATTTTTATCCATTTTAAGTGTTGTTTCCAGTTGCTTCTGTATTCTATTATCGTTATGTTTAATTCTTCTATTTTAACTGTCGTATTTTATCGTTTTGTTTTTGTCTAGTTTTGTATATACAGCTAAGACTCTAAGAAATTTCATTTCTGCTGTTGGTATCATTTTTACTTTCTCTACTGGTAAGTAGGGGATGTATTGTATTCCACCCAAAAATTCGATGTCGAGATTTCACCGGAAATATGTGTTTTGAGATCCCTGAATCCAAAAAAAGCATTTTTAGAAAAAGGATCGTGCGTGTGTGTGTCAGTCTGTGGACAGCATAACTCAAAAACGAAAAGTCGGTTAAAAACCAAAGTTTGTATTTAAGTTTAATGTCCTTCAAGGATGTGACACGAAGATTTTGAAGAAAATAGCCCCACCCTAAACTACCCTTTACATGGAAAATGTTTCGAAAGTTTTGATTTTCTTGAAAATGGCTCTAACGATTTTTATTAAAATGTCATATGTTTGAGATATTTTGATGACAAATGAAATATATATTTTGAATTTTCTCGCTATAACCTATGTAGTCCTGTTTACTCTGGACGACTTTAGAATAACTCGTAAACCGTAAGAGATAGACAACGTCTTACTCTACAAAAAATGTAGATCTCACTAAAACACACAGTTTATGTAGGAATATATTTTTTGTAGAATGAACCATTTCGGAGATATTCCTTGTTATTTGTGTCAGTTTCGGAAAACAAAACTTTCGTGAAATGGAACATCATTTTTCATTTTTTTATATGTTAAGCGTGCAAAGAGAACGGAATCTCAAAGCTTTAAAATATTTGACTATCACACAGAGCCTACTTTATTCTCATATTCTTCTTGCACCTGCAAGGAAATAAGCAATAAGTTTGTAAGAATGGTTAGTGCAAGAGTAGAGAAAGTCATGTGAGTGCAACACATCAGATTTTTTTATGTTGTGCCTTGACTATCCATGTTTCCGAGCCGTAGGTATGTTAAAATTGAGACAGCCATTGTTTATATAGTTTTATTATGGAATCGTTCCTTGCTTTGTTCTTTAAGGTTCTTTTTATTTTACCTGTTATGTAGCTGAATTTATTTTGCTTTTCTCAATATACCTTTCTGTTCTGCATGTTATTGCGCATCTGAGGAAATACATCTTGAGGCTAGTTCAATTATGTTCTTTTCTAAAACTATATTCAGACTGTACTTTTGCGGACAAAAAGAAATCGCAATGTGCTGGAAGTCTCCTGATGCTGACCTTTAGGTCATCCAGATACATAAATTTGCATAAACAGACATTTATTTATCAATCGGCAGTAACTGCACGTCTTATCTTCAAATGTTATAGCAGCAATATGGCCCGTTTTAGAAAGAAACAAAAGCTAGCAGCCATCTTCTTACCAGCACTACAAACTGGTCCTACAGATGTAGGCTTAGCTTCTGTCGCAAAGACTCACTGATCCGATTGACTTTTCTTTTCGGGATCATAACAAAAAGTCAAGATTCATCACCAATAACAATATTCCAAACCAAATTCCAGAGCTTTTTTGCACCAACCAATGAGTTGTTTTTGATCAGGATTCAGTTTGTGTTGTATCTATTGACAACAACAGTTTTCTCACGTGTAACTGTTGAAATAAAATGTCTTGGATTTGACTCACGCCAATTCCCAGTGTTGCCCAAATAAATTCATAAGATGCCTGTCGATCTGTTTCAAGCATTGTTCGAACAGCAGCAATCTTTTCATCAGTAACAGCAGTTCCTGGGCGTCCTTCACGAAATTCATCGCTAGGAAAAAAACCGATCCCTTTTGAACTTGATGTACCAATTATAAATTGTTTCACTCATAGATTCGTGAAATACATTTCTAAGCCGGTCTTGATGTTATTTAGGCGTTAATGGTCATTTAAAATTGTTAATCATAATAGCCGAAAACGTGTTCTAGTCAAATTTATTTTTGCATAAACAAAACGGATTTAAATGGCGATATTAACAAACCACGAGGACAAATCGAACAAACTAGATGACAGACTACTCGAAAAACATATGCAATAAAATTGGTAACACATTTCAATAAGTACTTCATATTTAGCCACTGCTTCTAATCTAGATAAGAGGAGTATCAACGATTTCATTTCTTTAATTCTGTTGTTGGGATGACTGATTCAGCAATTTGTGAGCACCTCAACAATACGATGTTGGCATCACTGCCACAAGGGGAAGGGAAAATCGAAACGCCGACTGCAAATGACAGCTCCAAACGAAGAGGTGCTGAATCATCACAGCTGCAGTAGTGGGCCCACTTGCGGAGTGTTGGTGTGTGTATTCCCCAAGTCATAAACTCGCTCGATATAGGTAGTCTCTGTGGGGAGACGCGTAAATCACACTCTTGTCGTTTGTTGGATTGGTTGGCATCCAGACAGAAGAGGATGCCATCATTATTGCTCTTAGATCGTCTCTCTAAAACCAATCACAAAAGTCTTTGGAGTTTAAATATTGAAGTTCTCTATTCTTCTGTTCCGAGAGGGATGGCTCAGGTGGTAACGTCTATTTACCTTACATCCCCCTAATCACTCCCTTCCATTTCATTGTCTCCCTGCGCAGTCTTTCCAGGTTGTAAGAGTGAACATGGAGCTTGTGCTTTGGAAATACGGTGTTCGGCTGAGGAGAGGCACTATGGTCGGCTTGCCGCCCGCCAGGGGGACTGACTGATCAGCCGGACCTGGTTAGTGGCGCGCTTTCTGTGGCGCCCTGGAACTTCATCGGGCTGAAGAAGTACCTGCACATGTTAGAGACCCACCATAGTAGTTCTGTTTCTGCGTTCTGCTTTCTCAAACAAGACAACAATCTTCTAATTAGGAAAATATGCTTCCGGGCTACGAGGCTATCCATAGCAGAATAGACAAGACTGGATAGAAAAACAAACAATGAAATAGGAAAAAATTAAAAATATGTAGAGGAATTAAACAAAACAATAACAAGATAGAATCAATTGGAAATAACACTTGCTAGCAAACAGTATATAATTACAGACCCCAAGGATATAGAAACACAGGACGCCCTAAGAAAAGATGGACACAACATGATTTTGGAGGCTAAAATGGCCTAAACTGTGAAGCACATGAAGGAAGCTAAGAGTCTGTGGTCCATTGGGCTTCTCCTTTCCACTCTCGTTGTAAAGCTCTCCTTGGTCTCTCCGCGCTGATGATGCTTGCCGCAGCTGTAAGCGAAACGTCTGGGACTGGATAGAAGCCCAGTGGACCATGGCCTCTTATAGAAAGTATTTTACTAATTATGACTCCGGCCGTGAAAGCCTTGTTTATTAACAAGATAGTTATTTTTGTGCACATAAGATCTTATAGAGTTCGAAGTGCTAAGTGCCCATTCTGAACATTATCTATTCTATCTATATAATTATATGGTGATTCCGGGCTCGGCCCAAAACAAAGCACTGTTGTGGCCGAGCTGCTTCTCGTCACATGTCGGGCCGGCGAGCGGGCAAAGGCGTTCAATTTCGGACTGCCTCGCGCAACTGTTTGTGTGTACGTGACTAACAACAATGGAAGCGGCTACAGAAAATGGGATTTCTCGAGAACTTTCGATAAAGATCTGGTCATGTGATTGCTGGCGTGTTTGTAGAAGTCGAGAAAGGTCCATGTGATGTCATCCCTACTATAAGAAGGCCAGCCACAGTGAGTGAGTTTACTTGCACACTTACAGTGTGTCTGAGTGCGAGACAGCTATGCGTGTCGTTGCGAAAGATACGTCAGTTGTCGTGAAGAAGATTCTAACGGGCATCCAGTGATAAGACATTGAAAGAATTGAGCAAGGTTACGGAAGTAAAAGTTGTGAGTTGTGATAGCATGAAAAAACTGTAGGCTGTGTTAACGACGAGAAGAAAACTGTTTATTTGTGATAACATTTTAGAAGACAATAAAATAAATGGACTGATCTTGGTATTTTCTCACACTGGTGTCAGAAGTGGGATTCCTCGAAGTATCATTTTGTCACAATATTCTGTATCACAGAATTTTTTCTCTAAAAAGCAGAAAATACCAGTTTTTGTCATTTAACACCACCTACACACTTTAAACCTTTAAAAATTGTGGTAACATTTAGCCCTGTCGTGCTAAACCCAGCTTATTGTGTGCTATAGGTAGCATATCAGAAACCACTTCAAACAGAATAATGTTGTATTAGGACCTCTGTGTTTTTATCTCTTTCACCAACGGCGAAAATCTTACAACTAGTCAAGTCGAACTGCAAGAGAAAGAAAACAGTTGTTTCCTAATTGAGTTTACTCAGTTGGAAAGCACAGGAGACCGGAGGAAAACATTTCTCGAAACTGCGTATTTTCCCGATATTTCTAGGAACAGCTGTGCTTTGTTTTAGCTTCTATAGAGTAGCCTTAACACTTCTTCCCAGAAGCAAGTATATAGTACCCTAACTTACAAATAACATGTGACAATCACCGTAGTTTTGTCAATAAAGATTCACTTGGCAAAGATTTCACAGAGAAGACTGCCAAAAATATTCGTTTGTAAAACTTTTTTCAACATATAAAATACATTTATGCAATAGCATTAAATCGTCTGATTATGCTGACATAAATCTTGTGAAATTACCCTATTTCTGACACCAGTGCTCGAAAATGAATGACGTAACTACCATGGCAACAAGGCAGCAATGATGTCATCACTGCCACAACATAATTTTCTCCAATATGACTGTAAGAAAACCTGAAATCATCACTCTCTCACTCCATCCATGACACTTTCCATACTCTTTTCCGTAAACATATTTTGATTTTTGTGGAATTAATAATCTATCTCTCAGCACTCTTGGCTACATTCAAAGAGTCAAGCGGAATTGAATCCATATTTTCTATAGTTTTATCATAACCATCCATTTTTCTTGATAAGTGTTGAAACAAATGCTTAGAAACGTAATATGCTTAGCAACCATATTACGTCATACATTTGTAATCTCTGATACGTTATAATTTCACATTTAGCAAATTTATCCACCCAAAGATCACCCAAAAACCACCCAAAAATTCGATGTCGAGATTTCACCGAAAATGTATGTCTTGAGGCCCCCTGAATCCAAAAAGAGTATTTTTAGAAAAAGGTCCATGTGTGTGTTTGTCAGTCTGTGGACAGCATAACTCAAAAACGAAAAGTTGGTTAAAAACCAATGTTGGTTTTTAATGTCTTTAAAGGATGCGATATGAAGATTTTGAAGAAAATTGCCCCATCCTGAACTACCCTATAGATGGATAATTTTTTCGAAAATTGTGATTTTCTTGAAAATGACTCTAACAATTTTGATTGAAATGACACATATTTAAGATATTTTTATGACAAATGAAATGCATATCCTGAATTTTGTGACTATTGCTCATGAAGTCCTATTTACTCTGGATCACTTTTGCATAACTGGTAAACCGTAAGAGATAGACAAAATCTTACTTTACAAAAAATGTACATCTTGCTAAAACACACAATTTATGTCTCAATATATATATATATATATATATATATATATATATATATATATATATATATATATATATATAGTTTTTTTTTTTTTTTTTTTTTTTTTTTTTTTTTTTTTTTTTTTTATAGAGTTAACAATTTTGAAGATACTGCTTGGTATTTGTGTGAGTTTTGGAGAACTTATACTTCTGTCAAATGGAACATCGCTATTCATCTTTTATGTGTTGACCGTGCAAAGAGAACGGAAATTTGAAATCTTTAAATGATTTGACTATCGCTCAAAGCCTACTGTATTCCCATATTCCCCTTACACCTACAAGGCAATAAGCAATAAGATAATTTCTGCAAGTGTTTATCTCAACTAATATATAGGAATAGGAGTTCGTAACAGTGGTTAGTACAAGAGCAGAGAAACTCATGTGAGTGTAACACATCAATTCTTTTAGATCTACGTTATCAGTTTTATATAGTGCGCCAGTTATCTTAAAATGTGTATAGATTTTCTGGACACTTTTACTGATAATGTGCAAATTACGAGTTGATAAACTCGCTGGTGAACAACCGTATTGTCTTTTATAATTTCGTAACATTTCGACTGTTCTGCAAAGTCTTTCTTTCTGGTGGCCTCGTATTTCTATACATCCTAGGAACTCCAAGCATCAAATATTATGAATACACTTTTTAATGCTTTGTTTTCAGGGCCTGAATGGACAAAGTTGTAATTTGTTGCATGTTGACAAAGCTTTGCGCCAGCCAACATCCCTAGGGCACCATTGCTTAAAACAGCATGTTAGAACGAATGCTTTTCCAGAGCATTTGTAGGGTTTCAGTGCAAGAGTTGAACAGGAGTAAAGTAAATAAACCGCAGGCGTTTACTCGGAGAGAACGGGATAGAGGAGTGTGGGAGAGAGAGAGAGAATATTTGAATATGCCAATAATTTAACACCTTCCAAGCACACGATCGAAGATTTTCAAGAAAATCCTCCATTTCAACCACGTAATTTTTTTCATTACCTTGATTTTCACAAGAATATTCTAACAGCTTCATTCCTGGCCATACCCAAATTTATTAATTATAAGTCTGATAGCGATCCTTTAATGGACCTCCTTAAGTTCAAACTTTCATTAAAGGACTGGTCTTCATCCAATCGGACAATTCCCATGCAGCCATGGCAAAGCGCAATATCGATTAATTCTCGAAACGCAACTAGCGCGAGTTCAGAAAACGCAAAAATGTCTGACAAACACAAAACACACAAATTAACCTCAATACTGCATCAACTTCCAAGAATATTGCACAAAGCACAGTCCCGCAAATTAATTTCACTAATTGTACAACAAATAACTTAAACATGAAATAAAGTTTTGTCTGAAAAGCAATGTATTCAATTTGCCTTCTATTTTTCAATGTTACGTAGCATTCCAAGGTCATTTTCATCATGCAGCTGTGACGTGCTGGAAACGAATCGATCATTTAGCGCCTGCGCAGAACTCCAAATATCAGCTAATGCAATATGTAGGTCATTGTCCCTGGTGAGTGTGCAACATTTTACAATATTTCAGCTATAAAATTAGGCGTATGGCCGAGCATAAATTGTCGTATGAAACTTATTTTTAATGGTAATACAGGCGGTCGTATGAAAATTTGGACATTCGCTTCGCTCGTTTTCTAATATATACTCGCGTATTAATTACTACCACATCAGTCTTGTTGCATAATATACTATTATTTCATTTTGTTTAATATCGAGCATTCTTTACCACGTTCATGGTGAGCACAGAAGGTATTGTACTCTACCCAAGAATTTAATACCAAGCTTTTAGTGAAAATACACTTTTTGAGTTTCCCTGAATCCAAAAAAAAAAAGCATTTTTAGAAAAATATCCACATGTGTAAGTCTGTCTGAACAGCATACCTCAAAACGAAAAGTTCGGTCCTCTGCATTCTGGATGACTTTTGGAAAATTGGTAAACTGTAACAGGTAGACAAAATCTTACTACACAAAATTGTATTGTTTGTGTGTGTGTGTGAGAGACAGAGAGAAAGAGAGAGAGAGAGCAGTAGTCTACTTAGCGCAGTAGTAGTGCTATTTGTTAGCAAACGGGAGACCCAAGTTCGACTCCCGGTACCTGCATGGGGAGTTTCTCCCGCTGGGAGACCTGGCCGGTGTGCACTGAGGCTCGTCAGATCCGCATAAACTGAAGGGATCGGGGCGCTGACTACGTCCCACCTCCAGTATTGCACCCCACTCATGACGCCTGTGGTAGGCAGAGGTGGGGGACGCAGCGGCTGGGTGGTATGCTTTGGCCGGGAAAAGTCTTGGATTATTATTATTATTATTATTATTATTATTATTATTATTATTATTATTATTATTATTATTATTATTATTATTATTATTATTATTATTATTATTATTATTATTATTATTATTATTATTATTATTATTATTATTATTATTATTATTATTATTATTATTATTATTATTATTATTATTAATTATTATTATCATCATTGTGTGTGTTTTGAATGATCAATTTCCCAGATGCTCACATTCCTTGTTTGTACTTTCCAATGCTTACAGTTTTATCAAATAGGAATGGTTATCCGTTTTTTTATCTCCTGGCCATGTAGAGATGTAACAGCTATCACATAAAGAACCATTCTTAAAAGATTTGATTATCACTTAAGCCTACTGCATTTTCCTATTCCCATTGTACCTTCAAGGAAATATGTGGTGAGATAATTTCTGAAAACGTTAATCTCGATCAACATGAAGTAGATAAGAATAAACCTTTATACAAATAGAAGAGAATACATAGTAGGCAGAGAAGATATTGCATTCCATTAAAAAATTTGACACCGAGATTTCACTTGAAATACATGTTTTAAGGTCCCGAATTCCAGAAAAACAACGTATTTTTAGAAAAAGATCAATTTGTCAGTGAACAGCACAGCTCATAAACGAACAGTCGTTTAAGGAAAGGGAAAGTATCTAAAAGAAATTCAAGTAGGTGGGAAAACCTCCAGTATTTGCCTAACGATCATTAAAAACCATGAAAAAAACCAGGTCTAATTGGGACTTCAAAGGAAATCGAACCCACGACTCCTCAAATGCTAGCGTCACATTTCACCGCAAAGTCATTTCCCACGATTAAATTGCTTACTACCTTCCACAACTGCCTTCTATTTTCACTTCTTTTATGTTCTGAACTGTATTTCGCAAGCACCAGCAAAGGAAATTTGTGTTTCGTAATGGTCAACAAGAGACAAGTCAAATGTTTAAATTCAATAATGAAGTGTTAGGTCGTTAAAATACGCTTAAATATCTTAATGGCTGTCTTGTTTTCCAGTGATTACTTAACAACTTAGCCATGCTTAGGGCTTCCTATGAAGTAAACATGCAACTAATGGATTGTAGGTATATCTGGATACTTGTAATCTTTGCTAGACCCATGTTGTCCTATAGCCCACATAACACTAAATGTGCCCTCATTAAACATCTGTCTTCGAGAGAAAATACATACTTTGTATAAATAATAAACAAAAACCTAATGCAGAACGTGTGGTCTTGTTTGTAAGACACAATTTATTTCAAACAATGCCCGCCCAGTGGTGTATATCAAACGTAGATTACATTAAAACAGTCTAACTTCGTTATGAACAGAGCTAAATATATAGCTATGCTAATGATTACCATGATAATAAACGATAATGAGATGGCGTGACGGGGTCATAAAGACAGGGTGTTTCCCATATCTAGTTCACAAATGGGAATTGCAGTTTCTTTAGCACCAATATTCAGTAAACAATAGAAAATACTCGGAATGAGACTTCGATATTTCCATACTCTCGAGCTCGATTTATTGAGAGAAACGAAATGAAAGGAGTCAAGACGTCACGTTATTGCCTCGTACGAGTCCCGCAAGAGTTGCTGGACTAGAGTTCTTGAAAGAACTGGATTGCATTTTCTATGAGTGAACGAATAAAATATGCCATACAGCCTTGCATCTAAAATAAAACATGCAAAACGATAGGGGACTCAACTCACACTTGCGACTAATTTCCATAAATTCTCTGTTCGCCGTGAAAGCTTCAAATCCTACATAAATATTTTGTTTCACCAATATACAACAGTGATATTGATTAAAATATAAGTGAGTGAAGTGTGGAACTATTTTGAAGTAGACAGCACTAATAAAAGCAGTGTGCACAACATGTAGAACAAAAATTTTCCCGCGGTGGTAAACAACATGACACAACAAATTTAAAGACATATCTTATATTATTACATCGAGTAAAGTTTACAGAACCTCTATTGAAAAAACAATGTACTTACGAGTTTTCCGCCGATGTCAGAACCTGATGCCGCGACATCTGAAAATGATGACCAAAAAGCAAAATTGGTAACAAGCTTTTATACACAGATAACTACTAATAGACATATTTCAGTGGGCAAGCGATCACCTTTACAACTTTATAAAGTGCTTAAAAACCAGTATCGAGAAATGGTAGTGTCATTTCATCGCTAAAAAATAGTCTAGTTTGCTGTGTTCAGTCAACGGTGCAAATAACTACTAATAGACATATTTCAGTGGGCAAGCGATCACCTTTACAACTTTATAAAGTGCTTAAAAACCAGTATCGAGAAATGGTAGTGTCATTTCATCGCTAAAAAATAGTCTAGTTTGCTGTGTTCAGTCAACGGTGCAAATCCAGGACATTTTGCTACTGTCACCGGAAATTTAGTGCTCTAGAAACCTTGTAATAATGCGCTACATTTGGAACTTGGCTTTTGAAATGCATGACTGACGATTCCGTAACTTCACAGAAAAAAATAATAACGCATAAAGACAAAGAAAAGAATAGAACAGCATGGTATGACAGGATTCTGTAGTTTCTTTATGGGTATTTGCTGCAAACAACTGAATTCGTTACAGTATTGTTAGATTCATTGCTCATAATCCAGTATTTATCATATTTAATCTCATTTATTGGGATTAATAATACTCGAAGTGATTCTTCAACGCACAAATGGACATCGCTTGTTGATAAAAAGGGTTAAGACTCACAATTGTCACTTTCAAGTGGTTTTCTTCCAAAAAAATATTGTATATTTATATAAGTACAGTGATAGGCGGGAAGCAGATGATTTTAAAGTGATTTTACTATTTTTTTGGCCTGAAAGTTAGCTATTTCATTAGCTTTTATTCTACAATCTCCTGGTATCCGTTGAAGAACTAGAATTTGTATAAATTTATAAAACAAAGTTGAATTTTGCAATAACCAAAATGAGAAGAAAAGCCCGCCACACACACACACACACACACACACACACACACACACACACACACACATCTCGGTATCGAATTTTGGGTAGACTTACTGTAAATATGTAGTTAACTAACCCTGGCCCAACAGCACGGTCTACTAATTCCTCCACCTTCACTCACCACAGGCGTCATGAGTGTGGTGGAGTACTGAAGCTGGGAAATGCGTCCCGGACTCTCCCGGCCGATTATGCGGTCTTCGCAAACAAAAGTCCCTATTTCTCAATCAAATAACTCCTCAGTTGGCACCTCAGCGATCTAACGAGGCTGAGTGTACCCCGAACCAACTCTCTCAGAGGGCAAAAATGCCCACAGTGATCATGCTGGCCAAGCCAAAGGTTCACCTCTTTCAATCCAGCATGTACCAAAAGTTTCATCCAGGTAATTTTAAACTATTAAAGGAAAATGTGGTTGTGCACCATCTTGCTGGAAGTAATCTGATATTAAAATATGGAAGGAAGCCTTATCAACAACACATTTGTGCGACATATCTAGGTAAGAAGTTCCTGATACAGTCTGATCATTGAAACAGTATGGATCAAGTACTCCAAACTTTGAAATCCATACGTTAACTTTCGGAGAGAACCGAGTGTGTTTTCTTCGCTCACGAGGAATGTCTGTACTCCAAATGACGCTCACATTGCCGATGACATGAAATGTGGCTTCTTCCGACATAAAGAACACAGCATACAGGCGTAGAGTGGTAACATCTTTTTGGAAAATCCCGTAAGGTTTGAAACGTGTTACTTTTCCGATGTTTCGCTTTTTACTTCCACACATATGTATACATTTTTCTTTTTAAAAACCTCCTTGTTCAGGGAACCACAAAGTCCATGTATAGAGCAATATTTCCTCTACGCTTGATACCTAAGCAGTGAAGAACGTAAAAAGGATTTCCCATGGATTTTACGAGGATTTACTTGCGAGCCAAGGCGAGAGAGACAGAGACAGACAGACACACACGAAGCGATCGACAGGGAAAGCAAACAAACCTGCCGAGCATTAGCACCCGTATTTGTGTGCCCTGACTTTCAATCCCCTGCTTTACCCACCTGAACTATTGCATATAGCACAGTTTACAGTCTACCTGGCATCTAGTTTTAAAATTACTGTACTTAAAATGAACCTTATGTACGTATACAGATGAAGTAGTTACAAAGAATTCAAAATGGACGACGTTACACTAAACAGAAGCACTGACAACTTTACAACAGGAATTATTAGTTTCAAGCCAGACGATAAATACTGTCCTGTGCTATTTATCATCGCCAAATAAAGCGATTTTGATTATGGAACACAAAATCAGTCACCTCACACAGATTCGTCCAATAGAATCTTCACCATAGTAAATAATTGGTTTGAGAGCAATAAAATTCATATAAATTTTGGAAAAGCTAACAACATTAGTTTTAGTACAGCCATGGAAAAGTGACCGAGCGCAGTCGTGTTGCAGCGCGGTTTACACAGGGCGATATTTCCAATGTGCAGTTAAGTATACTGATAGTCTCTGTTCCATATTTTAACATTGGGTCGTTCAAGAATATACGGACGAGAGGTTGCCGGGTGACCCTGAATACAGTGAGCGGCTGTGTGTGTGTGATGTAATAATGGCAGTAAAACACAAAGGAAAGATCCGAGGCTACAGGGCAACTATGACTGTGTCTATGTGATAGAACAGTGCAATAACGCCGTACTGTCCAGAAGCTGCTAGTTAATTCCGCTGAGTCATCGTTGCACGTGTGTATGCAGGGTTCTCGAAGGTCACGTGACGCCGGTTCCAGTATAATTAGGACAAACACAGTCAGTAGAAGGCAATAAAGTGTGATTTCCTCATTTCTTACAATATGCATAAAATGTAGTGTACTTGCTTAACACTAGAAAGATATAATGGGATAATATTTCATAGCATTAATAACTTCTGAGTAATTAAATATTTAAGTTACATTTTGAAATTTAAATAGAAAAACTGATGGATTTAAACTTTAAAATATATTTTTATTCAAACTAATAACAAAATTGAGTATTTATCTCATCAATTAGCTAACATTGTATTAAAGAACTTAACTAAAAATCTGATGTGTTGCACTCACATGACTTTCTCTACTCTTGTACTAACCATTCTTACAAACTCTTATTCCTATATCTTCTTCATGTTAGTTGAGATAAACATTTGCACAAATTATCTTATTGCTTATTTCCTTGTAGGTGCAAGGGGAATATTAGAATACAGCAGGCTTTGAACGATAGTCAAATGTTTTAAAGCTTTGAGATTCTGTTCTCTTTGCAAACTTAACATATAAAAAAATGAACAACGATGATCCATTTCAGGAAAGTTCTAAGTTTTCTGAAACTCACATACATAACAAGGAATACCTCCGAAATGGTTCACCCTACAAGAAAATTTGTTCAAACATAAATTGTATATTTTAGCAAATCTAAATTTTTATAGTATGATTTGGTCTATCTCTAACGGTTTACGAGTTATGCAAAAGTCATCCAGAGTAAATACGATTACAGGGGCTATAGCCAGAAAATTCAAGATATACATTTCATTTGTCATAAAAATATCTCAAACATATAACATTTTAATCAAAATCGTTAGAGCCATTTTCAAGAAAATAAAAAATTTCGAAAAATGTTCCAAATAAAGGGTAGTTTAGGGTGAGGCTATTTTCCTCAAAATCTTCGTTTCGCATCCTTGAAAGACATTAAACTTAAATGCCAACTTTGGTTTTTAACCGATTTTTCGTTTTTGAGTTATACTGTCCACAGACACACACACACGGACCTTTTTCTAAAAATGCTTTTTTTTTTTATTCAGGGGCTCAAAACATATATTTCCGGTGAAATCTCGACATCGAATTTTTGGGTGGAATACAGTACTTTCCTACTTACCAGTAGAGAAACTAAAAATTGTTAAACTTTTCGAATCAAAATTGCATCGTGGGGAACTATTTATAATAAAATTAAAAATTATAATAAAATATTAATATATTAGCAACTAATTTGACTAAATGTATGAAATTTGGCAGATTTATTCCTCACTATACAGTAATTGTGCTAAAATTCCAAATCAATCCAATAAAAACCGTATATCCTTAAGCACCCCGGTTTTAAACATCTAGCCATCGATTCGGTTTCTTCTATTATCCTTTATTTTTAATAAACCTGTAATGAATTTAAGTAGAGAAAGTTATGTGAAGGTAACACATAAAGCTTTTCTCCAAGCTTTCATCAATTCTTCGGAGCGTATGATGTTATCTCTAGCTAAATTGCCATTTCTGATAACGATTGCACACTTTCTCGTTTTTAATAGGAAATCGAACCATGTCGCTTTCTATCCGAAAGTGTGGCGGGACGTTCCGCCCTGGACCGTTGCAGGATAATGACTTTAGGCCACCCGTGACATTATGTCAGTGTTCCGCTGCTGAGCATGATGAAGAGGCAAGGCGAGCGTGAAGGATGTCCTAAGAGCCATCAGGAAGTACAACTACAGATGTTTCCTAACTTCCTCGTCTGCCAAATTACATCCATAAAAGGGGGTTTTATCTATTCTTGTACAAACAACAGTTGAACCTGCTTTATACGTAATTCGTAGTTATACATATTAAATTTCAGTGAAACACAACTGATTTTTACGTAATTATAATGAGAATACGGCATACGTTATCTTAAAAAACTCAGGCGTATTTTCCTTATCTCTGGTGATAAAGACCTAACCTGAGTGGGCGGCTTTCGGTGCGACAATATTGAAGCAACAAACATAAACATTTTCGGTATCTAGTGTTTACTGTTGAACAGCGGTTTTGTCTTTCAGTTCCCACTTGCTTTTAATCAGCCATGGAGAACAGTAAAAGGAAATGCTACACTCAGAAAGTAAAATTAATGCAAGAAGTGGAACTTAACCCTCAGAAAACCAAAACTGGTCAGATTTAGGAATTGTTTATACCACGCTGTGTATAGTCATCAGCAAGAAAATAAGGTGTATGCACTTTATGCAAGAAAAGTGAAACAAGGCAAATTAAGTGATTTCTTTAAAGGAGGGCCAAGTACAAAATAATGTTTTCTTCATATATATCTTTGTTGTTTGTAAAATTTTACACATTATATTGCTTTTTTTTTTTTTTTTTTTTTTTTTTTTTTTTTTTTTTAACATATGATTCATTATCAAAATCTCAGTTGTAAGTAACTCTAAGTTATAAGTAATCTTCCCTCTTCCCTTTGATATACGCATAAATCAGGTTCAAGTGTATTCTTCCAAACGTTAATTCAAATAAACCGTTGCAGAAATTATGCTATTACTAATTTTCTTGCAGATACAATGAAAACAGGGGAATACAGTACGCTTCAAGGGATAGTCAAATCTTTTAAGTGCTAATCGCTAAGTGATTGCTTTAAAATTCCATTCTCTTTACATGGCTAATATAAAATGAATAACGACTTCCCATTTGAATAAAAGTATAAGTATTGGAAACTTCAGACAAATAATAAATATCTCGAAATAGTGCACTAAACAAAATAAAAATGTATTTTACATAAATCGTACATTACCAAAGTCCACATTTTTTGTGTAAAAGATTTTGTCTATCTCTTACAGTTACCAGTTATGCAAATGTCATCCAGAATAAAGACTTCTGTGGACATTACCAGAAAATTCAAGATATGCCTACATTTCATTTCTCGTGAAAATTTCTTAAACATGATATTTTAATCAAAGTCAGACTCGTTTTCGAGAAAATTAAAATTTCCAAAAATGTTGTTAAGGGTAGTCTGGGGTAGGGGATATAATATATTTCCAGTGCAACCTCAATATCAAATTTTGGGTGAAATACAAGTTTCTTATGCCTACTGTATCTAACAGAGAGAGAGAGTAAAAACGAAAAACGACTTCATATTTGAGAGAAGTATAAATATTTGAAAAGTTAGATAACAAGGGATATCTAGGAAATCTAAAAACAATGCGTTTGACCCTGATTGCGTACATTAATGAAATCTACATTTTTGTGAGTCTATCTCCTAGGGTTTACGAGCTATACGAAGGTCGTTTTCTCGTCTGTTACAATATTTAAATTTAGTTCTAAACTGTTTGTCTTTTGAAATATTATAATTACAGTAGTTTAACTGTAGGTATAAATGAAAATTGCATGATCTTTGACTCTGATGCAGCATTTAAAATAAGAAAATACATGGGACAACAATTACATTATGTCAGGCGTGCATTAAATTAATTGTATTTTATAGAACAGAGACTTAGAAGAAAGGGCCGTAACAATCAAATGAAAGAGGCAAGAACATTAACAAAGGTTCAGCAATAAAACAAAAGCGAAGGAACAACAGAAATTGGAGCCAAAAGTGTAAAGCGAGTTGAAGATTGGGAGCGTCAAGTTTGTGATGAAACCCCATGGTTTATTCTCACTGCCTTTTGTTGAGCTAACAGCAGTCTGAACTTACACAACAATCTTACCCTCTCTGAGAGTGTAAGCAAATAACCACAACTTCCGCAAGGTTGGCAGAAGTGCTTGGAAACCCCTGAAGCATGCCCTTTGATGCTGCAGGGGAAACGTCTTTCTGAAGCATTCATAACATGCCAGCATAACAAAGTTCTTGTTCAAAAGAGCAAAGGAATTTCTGCTATGAGAGAACCAGTCTCTCGCCGCTTGAGAATTAGGCAAGTAATGCTGAAACGTTTATGTTACCAACACAACAGACATAGAAAATTATTTCCCAGTCTCGTGACAATGGGGCCATAGTATTCACAGAATCTTCCTTCATTACTTTTCTATTACGTATAGTAAAGTAGAGGAAGTATTGTAAATTCGAGGTCAAGATTTCACTGGAAATAATATGTTTTTAGAAAAAGGTCTTTGTATATGTGTGTGTGTGTACGTGTGTGTGTGTGTGTGTGTGTGTGTGTGTGTGTGTGTGTGTGTGTGTGTGTGTGTGTGTGTGTGTGTCTGTCTGTCTGTCAGTCTGTGGACATCATAACTCAAAAACGCAAAGTCCGTTAAAAACAAAAGTTGGTATTTAAGTTTAATGTCTTTTAAAGATCCGACACGAAGATCTTGAAGAAAACGGCTCCACCCTGAACTACCCTTTCCATGGTTACCTTTTCGAAAATTTTTGTATCCTTGAAAATGGCTCAAACGATTTTGACTAAAATGCCACATGTTTAAGATATTTTTATTGTAAATGAAATGTATATGTTGAATTTTCTGACTATAGCCCATTTGCTCTGGATGACTTTTGCATAACTGGTAAACCGTAAGAGATAGACCAAATCTTACTATACAAAAAATGTAGATCTTGCTAAAACACACAATTTATGTCTGATTAATTTTATTTTGTAGAGTGAACCATTTCGGAGATATTCCTTGTTATTTCTGTCAGTTTCGGAAAACCTAAAACTTTCGTGAAATGGAATATAATTGTTCATTTTTATGTCAATCGTGCAAGGAGAACGGAATTTTAAAGCTTTAAAAGATTTAACTATCGCTCAAATCCTACTGTATTCCCATATTCCCCTTGCTCCTACAAGGAAATAAACAATAAAATAATTTCTGCGAACGTTTATCTCAAGCAACATGAAGATACAGAAATAAGAGTTTGTAAGAATGGTTAGTATAAGAGCAGAGAAAGTCATGTGAGTGCAACACGTCAGATTTTTTATATGTTAAGCACGCAAAGAGAACGGGATCTCAAAGCTTTCAAATATTTGAGTATCGCTCAAAGCCTCCTGTATTCCCACATTCCCCCTGCACCTACAAGGAAATAAGCAATAAGATAATTTGTGTAAATGTTTATCTCAACTAACACGAAGAAGATATAGGAATAAGAGTTTGTAAGAATGGTTAGTACAAGAGTAGAGAAAGTCATGTGAGTGCAACACATCAGGTTTTTATGATTTGATAACAGCGAGATCACCTTCGAAATGTATTTGGCGAAGTCATGATTTTATTTGGGCGACATTGGGCACTGCTATGAGTCAAATCCAAAACATTTTACATCAACAGTTAGACGAGAGAAAACTTTGTTGTCATAAACTGACTGATCAAAAACAACGCAGTGATTGTTGCACAAAAGCTCTGAAAAATTACAAGGTGTCATTTTAAATTTGTTTGGCATATGTTACTGGGTACATAACCAGACAACCTTAAAGTACTGCATGTCTCCTTTGAACGGTTCTTCTGCTCTGCTTGTTAGCTTAAGGCGGCACCAGAGGGGACCATAAATTTGGTTAGCGTTCCTAGAGATAAGGGAAATATGGTTAAGAGAGGGACTAAATCTACGACGTAAGACCAACTTTATCTCCCTTCGAGGGAGAGCACGTATTCCAGTTTTCGTTTTAGGAAACCCAAGCAGCTGAAGAATTAACCGCTAATCACGGATATAAATTTATAGCCTATATTTTAAGATTAACGTTACGTAAAAGCACCAAATTCATATTAAGTAGTGCCCGGTGATAGACAAAATACTTTTTCAGCCTCCTATGCTAAAATGTGTTCATTTGCTTTTGGAAATCTATCGAATTGATACAGATCCCCGCGCTTGCGTGTTGTCACATTCAAACCACTAAAAAGGTTTATTCGATAATATTCATATTAACCGTATTTCACTGCTTTCATTAGTTATATGCCTGAAGTACTAATAAATCTATCTTCAAATTTTGCAAACTTAAGTAACAAAGACTTTAAGGAAGACTGGAATTGAAAAATGACCAAAAAATTATCAAATTGATGATGTTTAGCTTTATTCATATAAATTTTCCTCAAATTATCAGTCATCGCTTGGCAGTGAGATTTTTTAAAAGTCTAGTGCATACTTTTATATGCCACGTGCGTTACATTTAAACACCCCTTTTCTGCTTAAGTTTTCGACAATATAAGGAACAAAAAGGGCTCAAAAACAACCAAATTCAACGGAAAGGAGTGGTTAAGTGGCATCTCTAGACACAAAGGAAAAGCTGTGAATCTGAGGGGAGGGACTACTAGACAAAAGAGGGAAGGAGTGATTCATGATCATGAAGCCTGTGTGCAGAAAAATTGGTTTTTGTCAACCTTACATTTTATAAAACACTATCTGCTCCATGAGCATTCAATTTCGTGCTAATTTTTCCACCATATATTTCATTTGTGTGACTCCAACTTCGGTCTTTGGTTTCAAAATTTGTTTAGCTTTAAAAGGTTACAGACACAAAAAAGGTGTAAAAATATTTTGAATATCCATTAAAGCAATGAAATTTACTTTAAAAGTAATTATTCTTTCTTCCTGTACAGAGTGATGGTGTTTGTTGGGAAATTAGAATTTATAAAATAAAACTGTTGTGATATTTTAGTTTTTGATGTACAGGGAATATTTTTAATATTAAGGCATTGTAATAATTAATTTCCTCAAAACCATAAAAAACAGACTGTGCTGGAAGTTTGTGCGATATTTTAAAACATAAACCCCTCAAAGTATTGATTTCATACCTATAAAATATAACAAATTAAAATTTCAGTCCTAATGTCCCTTAAAAATATAACTTAACTACTTTGTTAGTATAGACGTTTAATATGGTGCAATTTGCAAAGGTAACTTCTGGTAACTTAGTTGAAGTAGATGGTGAATTTATATTTATTTGGGTGTTTTTATTTTGTATGGACTTAAGTATTGTACTTGGGACCTTTAGTTTATTTTCAAGACATTGATCTAAACCAGGTGAGTCAGCTGCCCCTTATTTTCAAGTTTTATGCAATCCGCATTTTATAGTCCAACATGAAAACATCAACTTCTATGCTAAGTTCTACCCAAGTATTTAACATGGATGTATTTGGTTACACACTCGATGGAATTAGTAGGTACTAATATAGATGTATGAGCATCCCCTTTTAATATACTCGTAATTAGACAGCTGACGTTTGCGGTTTGCACCTCTGCAAATGTTCATTGGGATCAGCGAATACTACATGTTAAAGGGAATGTTCACTTCTCACGTTGTGACGAGCGCAGGATTCGTAAATAATTCGTTTGTGTAGATGTGTTTCAACTCCCCTACGTGCGCTGTTTTTTTAGCCGTGTAGTATTCACAAATAACATTGGCTGAACAATTATTGTGCTAAAAGCTGTTATTTTAATTTGTAATTATGTATTTTATTTCCATTTTAAGATATTGATGTATATTAGAATATATCTCCCGGTATAGATGCTGAGCTGCTTTTGTGCATTGGCTCTTGCTTCTCCGTCAAAGTCAAAACGAATTGTCGGTTAAATACCACACGCACATATACAATCGAATATAAAGTATTGTGATGCCAGCAGCCGGCTGCCCACCAAAGAGACGCTTAACGTCAAACTATATGACACCACGACGTTACTAGGCCGATAAACAAGGACCACTACAGACGGGCCAGAACAAAGACTGATTCTAGACTGTTGGAGAAACTTTCGACTGTCGGTTTGTTTACGAGAAATTTCTCAAGAAAAGGTGTATTTTCCAGAGAATTCGCTGGCACTTCGTCTCGGCTATATAAGCGAATGAGTGAGCCAGTTTTTCAGATTTGAGTATCGAGTTGGCTTTTAAGTAATGAAACACTTTCCGAGTTGAGTGTTGAGAAAGTATTTAGTGAGTGCATCGTCGAAGCCAGCTGTTTGTGAGACAAAATACAAAGACAGTGAAATATGTGTCTAAGTTACAAGAGGACAAATCAGGTGTTAGTTTAAGGTCACCACAAATTGTAAATTGTGTCAACGATAAAAAGAGGGCTGTGTTTTTGTGATTCAGTTTTAGAAGGAAAATAAAGAGACAAAAAAAAATAAGGTAGCTGCAAGTGTCCCTCCGTCTGTTGGAACCCAAAAATACCCTCGGTAATAATTTTCTCTTAGTTATTTTGTTCACCGCATTCCTCCTCTACCAGCGTCGTGAACAATATTATGAGCAATCAACCCTCCCAACCTGCTGTTCTTCTGTTTCATATTCAACTCCAAAATATGTTTTCTTAACCCCACTCAATTTTTATTTCATTCTCTAGCCCCCGTGTACATAATGCAAGTTGCATATTGCGCCCACATTATCTCCTTCAAAATCGGATATGCCGCCCATTCAGTTAATGTAGGGTTTGTGCGGACAAAACAAAAGAGAACTTTGTTGAAAGAAAAGTTCCGCAACGTCAAGTGCTGCGGAGAAAGGCTTCAGATTGCAGATGTGCTTCTTTTATTTTGTTTGCCGTAGAGTCTACGGTGAAGAGGCGCGTGTTTATTATCAGAGGGAAGAAGAAATAGAAACAAGAAAAGCACTTTCTGTAATAACATTTGTAGGAAGAGGTTAGGTTACTACTAATCTGAATTGATTTTGTTTTCTTCTCTGTCCGAGACATTCAGCACTCTGTCTTATTTCCGAAGTTAAGGTCGTACCATTCAGGTTTTGCTCGGTTTGCTGTGAAGCTTCATGCATCACCAGCGCCATTTTATACCTCCTTCTCTTCATACTTCTCCTAAACTATTATTTCATAAGGCTCATTTTTCATTGTGAAGTCATCCCTGTTTTATTTTCTCCGCGATCTAACTATAATACGTAAGAACAGGCCTGGTGAACAGTACTCTCAAGGTATCTAGCCATTCTCCTACTTCCCCTCCCTTCGTCACAACCAAAGAGGAAAACAGGTTCCACTCAATGCGTGTGTACGTAGGTGTGCTAGCACTCGTAGCTACTGCAGGTAAAGAGCGAAGGGATTACTCTATTCACACTTTAGGAGTACTCTTCCCCAGGCCTCGGTAACATAAGCTATTATATTCCACGCATGAATTCGATATCGAAATTTCATCGAAAATACATATTTTGAGACATCCTGATTACAAGAAAATTATTTTTAGAAAAAGGTCCCTGTATATGGAGGTGAGGGTGCCACTTTGTGTGTGTGTGTGTGTGTGTGTGTGTGTGTGTGTGTGTGTGTGTGTGTGTGTGTGTGTGTGTGTGTGTGTGAACAATGCAACTCAAGAACGGAAAGTGTGATAAATAACAAATTTCCAAACTACCCTTTACACAGAAAAACTTTCAATATTTAGGTTATTTGCATGACAAATGAAATATATATCTTGAATTTTCTGGGTCTGTCTTCAGAAGTCCTCTTGATTCTGGATGACTTTTGCATAACTGGTAAACCGTTAGAGATAGACAAAATCTTACTATACAGTATATGTAAATCACACAATTCGTATCAAATGCATTCTTTTTAGCCATTGCTTGTTATTTGTCTGAAGTTTGCAATACTTATAGTTTTCTGAAGGACAAAGTTGTTTTTTCTTTTTTTATCTCTTGGCCACACAGAGAATGTCTTCATATACCAGCCACCTATGTCCTTTAAACATTTGACTATGACTTAAAGGTCATTGTATTCACATATTCCCCTTGCACCTACAGAAAATTACCAAAAAGATAATTTCTGTAAATGTTTATCTTGATTAACACGGAGTAGAGAAATAAGAGTTTATAAGTATAGTTAGTACAAGGGTAAAGAAGGTTATATGAGTGCAACAAATCAGGTTTTTCTTTTTTCGGTACACACATTGAGATTTTGCTCGTATAATAGATCACATGTATGTCCCTTCCAGCTGTTGTTGTCATGTTCGTCATCCCTGGTGGAGCAGTTGGCAGCTCAAACGGCAAAACCTTCCCAGTCGCTGTAGGCTCCTCTACAATGCAAAGTGGTGCTGTAAAAACAAATGACATATTAAGCACTCTTGTCAGTTTTAACGAGATTGCTGACATGTGAATTATACCGAATATTCAGTATTGTAACAAACCATGCAAGAATGACTACGATACATTGTGAAGCTTACATTCCGGAGGTTTCGAGTTCGATTCCCGACGACCGCCCACTGCGACCTTGGGTTTTTCATAGTTTTCCCTTGCTGGTAAGTGAAGGTTGGTGTGATTTCTGATCTACTACGATTTCCTTCTCAACTTTCATCTATATATAATAATAATAATAATAATAATAATAATAATAATAATAATAATAATAATAATAATAATAATAATAATAATAATAATAATAATAATAATAATAATAATAATAATAATAATAATAATAATAATGCAGAGAAGAAGACGAAGAAGGTCCATTATTAGGAAAACCTTTATCTCTTTATGTCAGCATTGTTTTAACCCCAAAATACGCGGTTCCAGTTAATTCATTTTTCTGCTTTCTGAACTACGGAAAACTGAATCTTCATTATTACTTGAACGAATGTGTCATTTCAGTTACATTTACATCTTTCGGGCATAACATTTCGATTCGTGTCGATTTGCCTAGATAATGACCTGCTTAAGCGGTACGGTAAACGCACTGGGCGAGTGCTGCTAGGCACGAGGCACACGCCAGTCAGATGTTTTGCTTACATCTGACGCAGTACTGGTCTGGAAGCAAACACTGGTCGGGTTCTACAGTTTTCGCTGGCGTGTGCGAAAAAATTAATATGTTTAAGAAACGTTAAACCTACCGATTTGAAACTATTTTATATTCCTTACAGCTGCTACTATAAGCCAGGTTATTCTGGCAGTAGCAGTACGTTCCATCCCATATTGAGGCATCTTTCCTCCGCATTTATCATCTATCATTAGATATTCAAATTCATAATTTCAGTGCCATTACTAGATTTACACAGTTCTTCACGCATTTGTGGTCTATTCATTCTACATCACGCTCTCCGACTTTCAACTTAGTTAAGAAAGCGATTGGTTCTGCCCCCTCCCCCCTTCACCTTTTTATTCCACCCTCGTACAGCCTTTGAAAGGAAGAACTCATTACGTTGAAGAAAAATATTCTTGTCACTTCTGAAGAAAACTCAATAAGGGCGACTGTGACTTAAGTTGGAGAATCTTAAGTAAAAGATTGGACAGATCTGTTGAATAATAAATTGATGATACTTTCCCTTCTTTAATAACCCTCTATCCATTTATTTCTGAGAAATGCAGATTGGAACCAAATCTAAAGTTTGGCGTGTTACACTCACCTTACACAGACGTTTATTTTTGTATATATTTCTTGTTAATGATGAAACATGTTTGCAGAAGTGACTTTATTATACATTTCTCTATAGGTACAATGGGAATAGGAGAATACAGCAGGCCTCAAGTGGCAGCAAATCTTTTAAGAGCTGGCAATGGTGTGATAGCTTTGAAATTCCGTTCTCTTTGCACGACCAGAAGAAAAGTATAATTTGAGAAAAGTATAATTATGTCAATATTAAAAATCTGATCTGCTGCACTCACATGACTTTTTCTACTGTTGTACTAAACACTCTTATAAGCTCCTATTGCTATATTTTCATGTTAGTTGATATAACATTTGTACAAATTATCTTGTTGCTAATTTTCTAGAAGATACAAGGGAAATATGGCGATACACTAAACTTTGAGTGTTAGTCAGATCTTTTAAAGCTTTGAGATTCTGTTCTCTTTGCACAGCTAACATACAAGCATACGATGTTCCATTTGATCAAAGTTCATTTTCGAAAAGTCACAAATAACGAGGAATATCTCCAAAATGGTTCACTCTACAAAAAAAAAATTATTCAGACATAAATTGTGTGCTTTAGCAAGATCTGCATTTTTGCACAGTAAGATTTGATCTGTCTGTTAGGGTTTACCAGTTAAGCAAAAGTCGTCCAGTAAACAGGACTACATAGGCTATAGCCAGAAAATTCAAAATATACGTTTCATTTGTCATAAAAATATCTTAAACATATGGGGTTTTAAACAAAATTGTTCATTTGTTATGTAAATATGCTAAATACTCGTATGCTAATTTCTCCACTTTTAGTATAGTTTAATTTGGAGAAACTCTGTTCACAAATATATGTAGAGCTATACTCACTCTTATACACACCATTCTTGCAAATGCTTATTTCTCTATTACATTTTAAGTGACATAATCCTTTTCAGAAATTATCTTATTACTAATTTTCTTGCAGATGCAAGAGGAATCGTACAGTAACTTTAAGGGATAGTGAAATGTTTTAAGAGCTGGTTGCTTTGCGATGTCCTTGAAATTCCGTTCTCTTTGCAAGGTTAAAAGGTAAAAAACGAATGACATACTCCTATTGGAGACAGGTATAAGTATTGTGAAATTGACACAAATAATAAAGTGTCTCGGAAGAATTTTACTCAAAAAATGCGTATTTTTGTAAGGCGTGTGTTTTAACAAGATCACATCTTTTTCATTTAGTAAGACATTGCCCCTTAGTGTTTACTATTTATTCACCAGTCATTCACTATGACGAGGTTCTTTGAGGACATCCCCAAAAAATTCAAGTTATGACTTAGGAACTGTCATGGAATCGCCAGTTTGTGTCCGTCTCTGGATACTGACTGTCTGATTGTGAGCTGATTCACCCTCCAAATGAAAGAGTGGGGTGGGGAATAGGCGCTAAGCGTCTGCAAAGATACAGGGTTGAACATCGCTGATCTAGAGTTACCCTGCTCCTCGATAGGCGCCCACTTGTAAGTCCTGAGGTGCAATTCTTCCATATGTGGGGGGTAATCAGAGAAAGAAGAATAAGAAGGAAGTGGTTCAGGATGTGCAGTGGTATACAATGACAACGTAATCAAATACAGGCTAAATGACATCTACTTAATCTTCTTTTGTAAGGCTTTTGCAATCAGAAAGGCTGTAGAAATAATAATGAATTCCAAGGAACTAAAATTCCTAATTTGTACAGACTCACGAAGTGTAATTGAAAGCATCCTAAGCCATACAAACAAAGAGCCATTAATTGAAGTGAAATTCATGTTAACAAACAACATATCATTATGTGGATACCATCACATATTGGAATTACTGGTAATGAACAAGCCGATAAAGCAGCCAAGGAAGCAAAACCACTCACTGGTCACCAGGAAAAAATAGTCTCTCATACGGATCACAAAACTCACCTCAGCTGTTTAAACAAGAATTTGTGGAACAATGAATGGTTAAAAATCTGACTCAATAGGCTTTCGGAAATCAGGATCTCAATTTTCAACAATAACCAAATCCACCTGAAGATCAGAAAGGAACAGATAATTTACACACGATTAAGAATTGACCATTGGAAATTAACAAGGTTCCTTCACAACAACAGAAAGCACTGACCGACTCTACAGCTGTTTTTAACACTTTCAAATTTATACATGCCACTAAATTACCACTGCCATTGTGAGTCTTGTAAAAAGAAATTGTAACCCTTTTTGTACTAACATGGTCGCTCATGACCTATGATGTTTTTGCGACCTAAAATAAATAAATTAAACAAAAGAACAACGCACGAGTTTTCATGCATTGAAATTCATAGAATGCAGATAATGTGCAAATGTATGTGTTGGATTTGATAATCCTTGTCGTTTACTCAGCAACACGAAAACTGCGTGGCACACTCCCGACTGGAAAATTCAATTACTCTTGGCACAGACGAGCTCTGTTTAATTAAGAACAGGAATTTGTGTCCTTATATTTGATCATTAAGGTACGATGTTATTCATTTTCACTGTTTAATCAACGCAAGTAGCTTTCACATAATTTGACGAGCACAAACACTTTAGACGTGACGTTCTTTCGTGAGTTATAAATCAACATATAATTTTATGTATGTAGGCTGTCACGCGTTATTATACTAGTGGCTTTTAGTCGTGGTATTCTTACGATATAACCTTTGCCATTTCCAGCGGTTTGTCCTATTGATATTTTATGAGCGCTAATGGTATGTTCTCCATGAATGCCATGAATGCACTACATGTTTTTAGAATAATGAAATGACTATAGTCATCAATCTTGTTTGTTTGTCCTTATGGGCTCCTGCACCATTCATCCAAATGCGATCAAACTTGGTAAATCTAAATATTTTTACTTTCTCTACTGATAAGTAGAAGGAAGTATTGCATTCCATCCAAAAATTCGATGTCGAGATTTCACTGGAAATGAGACCCCTTGAATCCAAAAACAGCATTTTTAGAAATGGCCCGTGTGTGTGTCTGTGGACAGCATAACTCAAAAACGAAAAGTCAGCTAAAAACCAAAGTTGGTATTTAAGTTTAATTTTTTTCAAGGATGCGACACGAAGCCTTTGAAGAAAATAGCCCCACCCTAAACTACCCTTTACATGGAACATTTTTGACAATTTTTACTTTCTTGAAAATGGCTCTAACGATTTTGATTAAAATGCCGTATGTTTAAGATGACAAATGAAATGTATATATTGAATTTTCTGGCAATAACTTGTGTAGCCCTGTTTACTCTGGATGACTTTTGAATAACTCGTAAATCGTAAGAGATAGACAAAATCTTACTGTACAAAAAATGTAGATCTTGCTAAAAAACACAATTTATGTCAGAATACATTTTTTTGTAGAGTGAACCATTTCGGAGATATTCCATGTTATTTATGTCAGTTTCTAAAACTTTCGAGAAATGGCACATCGTTGTTGATTTTTTTTTATATGTTAAGGTGCAAATGCTTTAAAAGATTTGACTGTCCACAAAGGCTACTGTATTCTAATATTCCCCTTGTACCTACAAGGAAATAAGCAATAAGACAATTTGTACAAATGTTTATCTCAACTAACACGAAGAAGATATAGGAATGAGTTTGTAAGAATGGTTAGTACAAGAGTAGAGAAAGTCATGTGAATGCAGCCCATCCGATTTTTTCATAAGGTTTTTATGCTATTCGTTTAACTACGCAACGTATTGCAGTCACATGGTTTTCTCTACTCACTTCTCTTTTGCGTAACAAGTCCACATTTCCTGCTCGCTCTTCAACATGCAATCCATACAATTTTCCATGATTGAAATAAAAATGCAACGTAATACATTCACACAATTTTCTCTACTCGCTCTTCAAAATACAATTCTCTATGCGACTGAAATACAAGTGCAACGCATTACGTTCACATGGTTTTCTTAACTCGCCTTCCTTCTACTTACACACACACACACATGCATTTCGTTTCTTGCTCTTCTACAAACAGTTAATACATTTTTCTATATTGCCGAAATAGAAATGCAACGCATTACATTCACATGTTTTTCTCTACTAGCTTTACTTTTACGTAATAAATTCACATGTCTTTCGCTACATACCCTTCAAAGTGCAATTTATACAACTTTCTATGATCGAAATAGAAATGCAACGTATTACATTTACACAGTTTTCTCTACTCACTTCTCTTTTATGAAACATTTCTTTCTCTACTTGGACTTCTACATAAAATTGTTATAATTTTCTATATGATTGAAATAGAAATGCAGCCTATTACATTCACACGCTTTTCTCTACTCACTATTTTTACTAACACATTCACACGTATTTTTCTTCTCAGTCTTCTTCTAATAATTCATACACTTTTTCTAAATAATCGAAATAGAAATGCAACGTATTAAATTCACACGGTTTTCTCTACTCGTCTTTATTCCTGTGGTATTTGTGGTTGTTCAACAGTGCTTTTCACAGTGTCTTCCCGGTGTTTTTACTTATTTAGTTTCTTTTTTATCCCTTATGACTTTTAATTAAATATTTACACCGCAAGAACAAGGCTTGTTCTTCGGTCCAACAGTCACGCCACTTGAAGCTGCCTTCCTCTGACATAGCCTGTCATAACAGCAACCTGTGAGATACGGAGAAATGCATGCGCCACGCGTCAGCGCATTCAAGGAGCGAACAGTGTTTGTTGACTGCCTTTTAGTGAATTTTGCTGCTGAATATCAAATATGGATGATCCTGAAAGTGATGTTACATAAAACGTATTTAAGAAACGTTTCCAATCACGTTTATCCTGTAATAAGTTAGAGTTAGTTTTAAAAAATCTGATGTGTTTCACTCACATTACTTTCTCTACTCTTGTACTAACCATTCATGCAAACTTACTACCTTCGTGTTAGTTGAGATAAACATTTGTACAAATTATCTTATTGCTTATTTCCTTGTAGGTTCAAGGAGAATATTAGAATACAGTAGCCTTTAAGCGATAGTCAAATCTTTTAAAGCTTTGAGATTCCGTTCTCCTTGCACACTTAACATGCAAAACAAATTAATACCGATGTTCCATTTCACGAAAGTTTTAAGTTTTCCGAAGCTCACACACATAACAAGGAATATCTCCGAAATGGTTTACCCTACAAGAAAATTTATTCAGACATAAATTGTGTATTTTAGCACGATCTACATTTTTATGTAGTATAATTTGGTCTTACCAATTATGCAAAAGTCGTCCAGAGTAAATACGACTACAGGGGCTATAGCCAGAAAATTCAAGATATACATTTCATTTGCCATAAAAATATCTCAAACATATGACATTTTAATAGAAATCGTTAGAGCCATTTTCAAGAAAATCAAAATTTTCGCAAAATTTTTCATGTAAAGGGTAGTGTAGGGTGGGGTTATTTTTTTCAAAATCTTCGCATCGCATCCTTGAATTACATCAAACTTAAATATTAAATTTGGTTTTTAACCAACTTTTCGTTTTTGAGTTATGTTGTCCACAGACTGACAGACACACACACACGCGCGCGCGCGCGCGGACCTTTTTCTAAAAATACTTTTTTTATTCAGGGGTCTGAAAACATATATTTCCGGTGAAATCTCGGCATCGAATTTTTGGGTGGAATACAATACTACCCCTACCTACTAGTCTACTAGTAAAGAAAGTAAAAAGGGGAAACTTACCGCCGATTTGAAAAAACTTAAAGACGTAAAACAAAGCGATGAACTTTGTGCCTGCATGTAACTCTAAATAGAAATATATTTTAGAAAGGCGGCTCTGAAACTTTGTGTAAGCTCTTGTGCTGGCTCGGGAAGTATAAATCTCCTTGGAACAGTGAAGATTGGGGTTATTCGTGTATAATGTATATAATTTCTGGTATCATGTTGCATGCCTTTGAAAAATCTACCGCATATGCTCCTACGCGAGAATTATTGCACCGGTTGAGAAGCAAGCAAAGTTGTTATTATTACCTAAAGTAAGATTTATTTTTACGGACCTCAAGGGAAGTTAAAGCCCCTATCCAATGTTAAATCCACTAAATCCATGGCCCATTATTTCAGAAACATTGTACAACACAACGCTAAACTTCTACAGGCTGTAAATGCGACACAAAGATTTTGAAGTAAATTCCTCTACCCTAAACTACCCTTTACATGGAAAATTTTTCGGGAATTTTGATTATCTTGAAAATTGCTCTAACGATTTTGATTAAAATGCCATATGTTTGAGATATTTTTATGACAAATGAAATGTATATCTTGAATTTTCTGATTATGGCCGATGAAGTCCTATTTACTCTGGATGACTTTGCATAACTGGTAAACCGTAATACATAGACCAAATCTTACTGCACAAAAATGTAGATCTTGCTAAAATACACAATTTATGTCTTTTTTTTTTTATGTGGTGTGAAAGATTTTGGAGATATGCGTTGTTCTTTGTGTGAGTTTTGGAGGATTTATACTTCTGTCAAATGAAACATCGTTATTCGTTTTTTATATGTTAACTGTGTAAAGAGAACAAAATTGAAAGCTTTAAAATATTTGACTATCGCTTAAAGCCATTCCCATATTCTCCTTCCACCTACAAGGAAATAAGCAATACGATAATTTCTGCAAATGTTTATCTCAACTAACACGAAGATAGAATAAGAGCTTGTAAGAATGGTTAGTAAATAGGACTTCATGGGCTATAGTCAGAAAATTCAAAGTATTATTTCATTTGTCGTTTAAATATTTTAAACTTATGGCATTTTAATCATAATCGTTAGAGCCATTTTCAGGAAAATCAAAGTTTCCGAAAAAAATCCCATGTTTTTATTATTATTATTATTATTATTATTATTATTATTATTATTATTATTATTATTATTATTATTATTATTATTATTATTATTATTAAATTAACGTCCTCCAACGTTGTGTCATATCGGACGAATGAATGAAATGGGTGAAATGATGCTCAAATGAGCCCGAGGTCCATGGAGCTTTAAGTTATCCGACATTCGTCTTCTCAGGGTAGGAAAACCTCGGAAAAAAACCTTACCCGGATAACTTACCCTAAGCGAGAGTCGAACTCGCGACCTCTTGAAGTGAGGCAGACACGCTCACCATCACGCTACCGAGGCGGGCTAAAATCCCATGTAAAGGATAATGTAGGGTGAATGAATTTTCTTCAAAATCTTCGTGTTGCATCCTTGAAAGATATTAAACTTAAATACTAAATTTGGGTTTTAACCGACTTTTCGTTTTTGAGTAATGCTGTCCACAGACTGACAGATACAGACTGGCAGACTGCGTGGAATACAATACTTCTTCCTCTAGTAGAGAAAGTAAAAATTAGGCGCTGGGATTACGTATATAGATGTTTATTTTATTGTGGTAGAGAAGGTTATAAACACTGCTACTTTAGTAGCTGTTTCTTGCACGATATTGCAGTAACAGGTGTCGAGGCACGAACCTGTGTTCATGGCAGTCGGAGCCGCAAGAATGCGGTTTGTTCAGTCACTTCAAGGCCACGTTTTTCTTGTGCGCTTGCTGCCGTATTGATCAGTGAGAGTCGGTCAACAAACAGCGTAGCGGAATTTCCTGTACCGACAGCGGCTACAGGTGCGCTTGCCTTATTCAAGGGCGAGGAATGCAAAGTTTCCGGCCTTAACCAGAAATCTGTTGGGAAAGGAAGATGCCACGTGAAGCATATCTCTAATGACTACCTCAGCAAAACGCTTCCCTAACTCAACATCTTTCTCTGTTTCCTTATCCAGTTTCGTTGAAGTAAAGGAAGCATTGGTGAACTGTTCAGTAATACATGCATTTCTACATTTACATTCTTTATTAACGTCACCCTTGTGGAAAATTTAGGATACAAGTTTTAAAGCAGCGTGCGAAGTGCCACACAACTTACACTTTTGCATATAGTTTTTTGGAGTCCCAACAGATGGCATGGAGTTTTTGCTGATTGCCATTTTATTTGTGTTCAGTCCTTACATCAGACATGGACTTCATGTAACAAACACATTCTAGGTAACACTACTGTAACAAATGATTAACCGAACACTTGTTGGGTAAACATTATAAACATCAAACAGGAATTGTGATGATTCCTGCCATTCTATCCTTTATAACATCTGCACGTTATGTCGATACTACTACAGGAGACGCTCCATAGATTCTTACACATGCTTCAAGTCTTCTCAAAGAATCCACAACTCTTTGGCTCCTCTCATATTTGGGTACATGCATTGGTCACACGCTCTTGTAATGATGCACATTGTTGTTGTTTTTGGCATACACCAATGCCCTTAAGTATCCCGATAGCCAAAACTCCAGTGGATTGAGGTCCGGCAAATGGGGAGGCCATCCTACTGGATCTCTTTGACCTATCCATCCGTTGAATGAAGTCTATTGTCTCGTTAAATACTCAAGACAAATTAAATGGTTTATATCTCAACAGGTGTTTGCTCTCGGAATATGTTTATAGGAACATTTATTTGCCAATCCCAACTGCTGTTGCAATATCAGACACTTTTTTAAACACGCTGTACAGGGTGTTAGGGCTATAAGTGTGCAGATTTCGCGTGATGACATGCGAGGATAATTAGACTCCAATTGTATGGATTTTGATTTTTGAAAAGCAAAAAGAAATAATATTGAAATAAAATTATAGATTTATGATATAAAAGGCTACGAATACTTGTACTTTATTGTTAAATGACAATATAATATGCAAATAAAACAGACAGTCTTGCAATATTGTAAAACTTTGACTAAACATCTTTGTTACCAAATGGCAACACTGTGTACTAGGGAGCTAATAAAGACATTTATGACGTAGAATGGCTTACAGGTTGTAAAAAGCAGAGCCAAGTTATCTACTCCTTTCAACATTAAAAAAATATATGGGATTGAATATTGCAGTAAGTTCACAAAAGGCACTGAGGCTTCAGTGGAAGACTCAAATATTATGAGCAGAGAGCGGGGTTTTAGTAAGAAATCCATCAAGTTAACCGTGGACCAACAACGGGAAGTAGAAGCGCCGGCCGGCGACCTTGCAGTGCTCTTGTAAACAAGTAGACTGGAAGACAGCACAGAGTACACCCTGCTTCAAAGGTAGGAATACCAGGGTTAAGGGGCGCCACTAGGCAGCAAATAATGAATGTTTACCCATTTGAAGCACGCAATTAACTTCATTTTTATTAAGGTTTTAATTCTAGAATTAAAAGTTCTAGAATTTTAGCTAGAGACATCATCGTGAGCGGTTATTGCAATGTGCAATAATGTATTTCCTAAATTTATGGAAAGTAAGTCGCATCCGATTTGCTCACAGAAAGTTTTTGTATTTTGAAAAACTACGTTCCAGACGTAACAGGAGCGTACAAAAACATGACTCTGTGTCTCTGAAACTTGTTCTGTTGTCTTAATAGTCTCGAGCATTTTTGATGCACATGACTTATTATGTTATTGCGGTTACTATATTACTGAAATTCTTCTCTATGTATGAAAGGCCTTCAAACAAGGCTGGTGTAATTATTTGTTTCACTGCACGTATTGCGACATTTTTCTGCACGTCGCAGACTTTTATTATGTTTACAAATCTGTGGTAATATTGAGTATAATATACTGCAGCCTGTAGCCATGTCCCCCACCGAGTTACATTTGGTTGTGGAGGCAAGGAAATTATTCCAGGTGCCATCTGTTTAAGTATCTTGATTTTGGGGGGTGTTTTGCGAAATATCTTTTTCGTGTTGGCTATAAAAGCATTTACATTCGCATAAGAGGATATAATTTCTTCCGTAACTCGGTGGAGACTGTGCTAGACACGTTTTAGTTTCGGAAATGCTTACTGTATTGCTGTGGCAGCTTTCTTCATATAGGAAGTCCCGTCCGTAACAAGTAGTAAAACATTTTGTGTTATTCGACAGGCACAATAGAGAAAAGAAAAAAAGAGAACAACCAAATATATCGTACTACAGTCGCAAGAAACAGCTGTTGTGTACGGGTGGGCGTGTCGTTTCCTCAACTCTCACGCTAGCTGCCGGCTCTATACTCCGTGCTGTTAATATCATTCCTATGTTTATCTACTAAAACCCCGCTCCCTGGTTTTGACAATGTAATTTCTGATTTTGGAAAGAAGGGTACCCTCAGATATGCCCCTCTAAAAAGCACATTTTGTTATCATTATTGCCTCCTTAGCATATATTGTTACCACACGCCACTGTCTAATAGGAGTTCCGTTCTCTCGCTTTACAAATGACATAATGAACCAAAATGCTGTGGATAATTAACTGCGTTCGTAGCAGCGAACAAAGGATCGATTCTCCCCAGCCGTACCGTCCCACATCTAACATTGGGAGCTGGGCGCCCACGCGTATCTGTTTCCACCTACTGTGTTACTCTTACGAGACTGTGTCTGTAAGGAATGTGTCACAACTCCTTGATTGGTGCAGAAAAAAAATTGGTTTGGAATATCCTTACTGGTGATGAATCTGTTATAACCCTGGAAGGAAAACTCAATCAGCTCACTGGATCTTTTGATCAAAACTTAAGCCTACAAATGTCCGATGAATTCGTAGTGCTGATAAAAAGATGATTCCTAGTTTTTTATTGTTACTGTAGCATTAGAAGATATACGTACCATTATTGCTGAGTGGTAAACAAATGAAAACGTTACTGAAAAACGCCCAAAAGAAAAAAAAATTAGTTTCCTGAGTATCTGGATGCTCTAAAGGTCAACACCATGGAACCTCTGGACCTAGCAACTTCCGATTTATTTTTGTTTCCAAAAATTAAAGACAAAGTGGGTGGAATCACCTTTACTTTCTCTACTACGTATAGTAAAGTAGAAGTATTGAATTTCACCCAAAAATTCCATGTCGAAATTTCACTGGAAGTATATGTTTTGAGGTCCCCTGAATCCAAAAAGAGCATTTTCATAAAAAGGTCCGTGTGTATGTCTGTGTCTATCAGTCTGTGGACAGCATAACTCAAAAATGAAAAGTTGGTTAAAAACAAAAGCAGGTATTTAAGGATGCGACACAAAGATTTTTAAGAAAATAGCCCCACTGTGAACTACCTTTACATGGAAAATTTTGATTTTCTTGAAAATGGCTCTAACGATTTTGATTAAAATACGTTATGTCTGAGGTATTTTTCTGGCAAATGAAAAGTATATTTTGAATATTCTGGCTATAGGCCATGTAGTCGTGTTTACTCTTAATGACTTTTGCATTACTGGTAAACCTTAAGAGATAGACCAAATCTTACTATTGAAAGTGTGTAGATCTTGCTAAAACACACAATTTATGTCTAAATTCTTTTTTTGTAGAATGAATTATTTGGGAGATATGCCTTGTTATTTGTGTGAGTTTTGGAGAACATATAATTCTGTCAAATGGAATATTTTATTCATTTTTATATGTTAGCCGTGCAAAGAGAACGGAATTTGAAAGCTTTAAGATTTGACTATCGCTCAAAGTCTACAATATTCCCATATTCCCCTTGTACCTACAAGAAGATAAAAAACAATACAATTTCTGCAAATATTTGTCTCAACTAATACGTAGAAGATATAGGAATAAGAGTTTGTAACAATGGTTAGTACAAGAGTAGAGAAAGTTATATGAGTGCAACACATCAGATTTTTTTGTCATCAGATGAAGCAGAGAAGCGTTAAAAAACCTGATTTCTGAAGTACCTCAGGAAGGACAGGTTTCATTGGATGCAAAAATGTAGTTATTAAAGGGGAATATTTTAAAAACAATACATTAATTCACATTTTTAAAACAAATCCTTGCTTGATTTTCTAAAAGTTTTCGATGTCGCCTTCGTGCAGTGGGTACAAGAATTCTGAAGACAGAAGTTGAAGTAAACAATACCAGACATAAGATATGCAGGGCCATTTCCAGCAGGGCATGAAAAATAACAGTTATGACTGGAGGTAAACAATTACTATGCACAAGCATTTGCATAAATTAACAAATGAATGTAGTAAACATCTTCCAACGTCGCAAACTATGACTCACCAACAGAAGAAAGTGGCAGCAAGACTGCTGTTTGGAATATCCTTCCCTTTTTGTTGAAAAAATCACTTATAATATCTGGTGAGGTAAGTCGTTTATCAAGGAAAACCTGATTTTACGAACTTAACTGTGGTAAGACCACCCTCGTTTCATTTCTACTTTCTCTGCTACATACATGGTAGGTAAAGATGGTATTGCATTCCACCGAAAGTTTGACTCAAGATTTCATTGGAAATACGTGTTTTGAGGTCTTTGAGTTAAAAAATTTAGAGAAAAGTCCTCTCGCGTATGTTGTCTGTGTGGAACAGCTCAATTCAAACACGAAGTCGTTTAAATACTAAAATTATTATTTCAGTTCAGCATCTTCCAAGGATGTTACAATGCCACGAGTGATTGTCAATTTAACTAGAGAATTTCACTATTACAGTTGCATTTAAGACCATTTTCGGAATTAAATGATGATATAGTCTTTGAAATGTCATTTAAATCCTAAGTACTAACCTCTTAGGATAGTGCAGCTACATTCTCTAACCTGATCATAACATAAGAAAAGCAGGAGAGGTGATTATCAAAATTCTGATGAGGCAATAATGAAATCTGATAACTTTTTCGTGAATGAAGGCTGTCATTGGTTGAAATTTGGAATTGTTATGCACACTATTGGTTGATTTCAACCAAGGCACGTATGAATGTAATAGTCACAGTCTGAACTAACCGATAAATTTTCAAGCGGAGCCAGAGTCAGATTCGAAAGATATTTATCTAGACCACTTCATAAATAAAATGCGAATTTATATACTATATCTCAAAGATTTGACCAGAAAATGTTAAATTCCGTAAACAACCTAAAGTATATTCATTTCGATTAGTGTAGTTCCACTTACTCAGCACTGCCAACTGAGCAAAGTGAAACCCAAGAATTACATGATTTCGATCTTCTCTTGTTATAATAGAAAACTCGTTTATAATCCGAAATAAATCTCACTTTATCTTTATCACTAAGAAATAATCTTTAAAATAACAATTGTTAAAACACGGTTGTCAAATTGAAATGGGTCACTGTTTGCTTTTTAATGTGTAATAATTTATTTTTCGGCGATTTATGGGACACAGTTGGTGACTCTGATTAAAGAAAAACACGGCCAGATGTTAATTCGTATATTATAATTTAATACCTCTATGTATGGAATAGTCAAGAAAATTCCCCTACTCAAGACTCCTATTTGAATTTACAAACACCTGTAGGTACCTTAAATTTGTCTAAAGTAGGTAGTCATTATTTGGTGATTTGTGCTGGTCGTGCCAAGAGAATGGTATTTCGAAATAACCACGTAACCACAAGCTCTTGAAAGAGTTGACTATCGCTTAAGCCAGGACTGAGCAACTGGTGCTCACTGGGCGCACACTGTTCACGGCCTTACACTGATAATGTTTAGTAGCTAAAACAAATGAAGCTCACTCAAGATATCCGCCAGCCACACAGGCCTGGCTTAAGCCTACAGTATTCCCATATTTCCTTTGTACCTACAAGGAAATATGTAATAAAACCATTTCTATACAATATGTTTATCTCAATACTGCACACATTTCTACTGCTACTTTCTCTCTCTCTCTAACAAACAACTGGCTCCAACCATACACTCACCAAAGGTTCTCTCAACACTGACTGTGCACGACACACAATTAAATACTAACCGTGCTCTCTCGCATTTGATAGTCCATGCAAGCTGCCGGCGTATTCTCTGAAAATTACGCTTTTTCTCAAGAAACTTCTCGTAAATAAGCCGATAGTCCAACATTCTCGAAGGGTGTAGAATCGCTTTGGTCTGCTGCGAAAACAGTCGTCTTTGTTCTGATCGTTCCATTGTGGCCGGGTCGCGTGTTGCGCAGCAACGTCGTGGTATGAGGTAGCTTGACCTTGTGAGTCTCTTGCGACCGCGTCACTGTACTTTTGATATAGAAATACCGAACATAGAGAACATTTAAAACAATGCATTAAAATGAATAATAATCCCGTGGCGCTGCAGCTAAATCAGGGCGTGGTCAGATCAATCCAACTGTCCACCTCATATCCAATACCACAGCAGAGGTCAGCGGTCATCCAACCGATACGTGAAGTGGCCAGCATCACACATCCCTCAGGCGGAATGTTGGCTTCAACTGCCGCTATAATTGCCTATCGTGTTCCATTTCGTCAGGATGCTGTGTGGGCAGTACCCAGGAAATAATATCCATACCCCTAAGGATGGGATCGAACCTGGACGCTTTCTGTGACCGTGAACCAATTTGTAAAGTTAGGGTCAATATTTATATGTACACATCAAACCATCATAGACAGTTGCAATTTTATTCCATACATATTTCTCTATTTTTCTACATAGTTGGCATATTTTGTTTAAACATTTATCTTCATGAATATTTTCATCAACGGTATTGACCAAATATTCTGTGACCATTGATGGTCGGCATGGTCGCCGTTCATTATGCACGTTGTCGCGTCCGTCCTTGAAAGGTCTCAAAGTCTCACCCACTTAAGCATTTTGCTGTCACTCACGGTACTGGAGCCATACATTTCACTGATCTATCGATGAATGTCCGCTGCTGAAACGTTCCTTGCTGTCAAAAACTGAATCACAACTGTATTTCACGGCCGGTGAACCCATTGATTATTTTGAACATTTTCAACTGACACTGTGAAGAGCACACTACAACACCACCAGTTTAAATGGCGCTGTTTTATGCGCAAGGTATGCCGGGGGTTAGTGCGCATGTGTGTTTGTATGTTCGCGCGAAATTCGACGAGCTACAATGATTCGGACCTTACTTTCCAAACTACCCTCGTATATGATTGCTGACAGAACAGGTTGAATACATTATATACAATGAAGGCATAAAAAGAAGTTTAAAAAGTTTACCTTTTGAGTGGAATAAATTCCTTCTCTACCCTGTACAAGTAAAATATATTAAGCTGAGAGCTAAAAGGCATCATCTGGCACACTAGTACTTGCCTTATGCTCTTACGACACTACGTTTTCTTTCTTTTTTGCATCGTCGCAATATTTTAGCAACGAGATGTCTTTTGTTAACATTCCTCCTGCAGTTACGTGCATCCAGCTAAGAATCATTTCAAGTTGGCTCATCGCTTGGAGGCCCTGAAAGTAACAATGTCACCTGTGTATAGCAGCTTTACATAATGCAGGCCAACGGTAGGTACAATGGCTGACCTTCTGAAGGAGCACCAAGTTGGAGAAAACATTCTGCAGATTTAAAGAGGAGCCTTTGATGCTGGGCTCAGAAAGCAAACATTGCTTTCACAGAGTAAGCCCTAACTTCTCAAAACTTTTTAGACAATGTTTGTCTTTATATTGGTTGAAGAGAAATTTCATTGGCCTTACTCAGGGGAAAACTGTTGGGTGATTTCCTAGGAAACCATAATCAATAATCAAGACCAAGAACGCTTCAATAGTTTAACAATTAGTTACATCTATACCAATATTGCAAAGAGGGAAATCGAGCGAGGTGATTCCGCGGTAATGTGGAGGGTCACATTCGAGAGGTCATGGTTTCGATTCCCGTGGATTTTTCACGCGCGACGGATGGGTGGTCTTGTTGATGTCAGGCCTACCGGGATTGAGAGGGGACCGCTGTCGAAATCCATGCAGCTGGTGGCTGCTAGGTGAACCCTGGTGTTGAGATGAAGGATCTCCAGCACACTTTAGGGACCCGCACGTCGGCTCGGTGCTCCCATGGGTGCATATCTACCTAGGATTAATTCCTAGAATTTGTCCTCCGTCTCTTGAAATCCAAAAATATCTTCGGTAAGAATTTTTTCGTCTGTACGCATGCTGTCAAAATATATGTGCAGTCTTCTTGTTCCCTACATAATATCAGCACCACCAGCAATCTTACAAACTTTCCACCCTCCCAACGTAAGCCATGCTATTCCTCTCCTGTTTCATATCCAGCTGCAAAATATCCTTACCCATCCAATTTTAATTTCATTCTGTAGCTCCTATGATGGTCTTAGTCTACATTCAGATTCTATTTCCTGCCTGTGTATACCGTTTAAAAAACGCTTAACCAATTTTGATAATTTTTACTTCTGAAAACCCCTATTCTTTCCAACGAACATGGGACATATAAATACTGATTTCAATTCACAGCTGTCATTTTTAAAACTAAAAATTACGAAATATTTTCCACGTAAAGGGTAGTTTGGGATGAGGAAAATTTTCGAGTTGCGTCTTTGGAAATTATTGAACTTAAAAACAGCCTCTGGTATTTATGTAGCATTTCGTTCTGCCGTTCACACACCACACGGATCTTTTTCTAATTTTTTTTCTCCAGAGAACCTCTAAACATATATATGCGCTGAAATACTGGCATCAAAATTTTAGGTGGTAAAGAAGGTAAGTAGACAAGGGAAGGCCCCGGCATTACTTAGATATAGCTGTTTACGTGGGCCAATAGGCCTTTTGTGGTACTACCACCAACCCTAGAAGGCAAGGATGAAGGGAGAGACCAATGGGCAAACAGATCCGAATGACGACGGGCGCAGCATAGACGGGGTCCCTAATGGATACAGTAGAATGCATGCAATCCCGCACCCCCGGTGGTCCCCACTAAAGGCCCATTGTGGAGATCAGTCCTGACCTGGCTGATCCGGAACGATGCCAAACAGAAAAAAGAAAAAAAACCGTTGCAGACAGCATAGGCACCGTCCAGCTGCAACGAACCGTCACCTAGTCCTGCAATCCCGAAATGAATGAGAAGAGGATAACAGGTGCAGGAAATGGTGGACAGGCAAGTCATGGTATAAGAATGAACTCTCCAGCTAAGTGACAAGAGGAAAACCCTAAATTAGATTGTGCGGCGGGCTGAGATCGAACCCAGGACCTCCCGAATGGAGTCACATAGGCGGCAACTTTTTTATATTATAGATAGGTGGCAGAGAAGCTAAAAACTGAGAGAGACTGAAAAAGTGAGAGGGTGAAAAAGACGTATCTCCCAATAATGCTAGCGAGCTCCACGTTCTACTAATATTAACATTATTGCTGTTAAAATTAATTTCTGATTCTTTACTTTTTAAAGAATGCAATCGCCGCTTCGTGTTTCTTTCAACGCTGTTACCAACTTACAAAGGAGGGTCTAAAATTAAATTCCAGAACTTTCAACTCAACTGAATTTTCATTCTTTTTTCTTCGTATCTACTTTTAAAACTCCTAGAAACTTCTGTGTAGAATGTTTTAATATAGATACTGTAATCCATCCGGCCCGAGAATAGGTCGTAACATCTAATATCTTTAAACGAGCAATTCTTGTATATAAATATATTTCACTTATCTCGGAAACGACTCAATTGAATCAAATTTTGTATTCAAATAAAGCTTTCCTTTTTAGCTGTGTTTCCTTAAGAAACGCGGTTTTACACAAAACAAAACATTTTAACTTCTCATTGTATAACAATTCTTGTATGTATATATATATATATATATCGTATATCTCGGAAGCGGCCCTAACGATTTGATCAAGTTTTGTAAGTTAGATAAGGATTTGCTTTTGAAGTTTACCTATATAGGTGTCTCCTGGTGGGGGGGGGAACGCGATTTCACAAACAAAAATTTTTATACCCTCTTCTAGAAATAATTCATACAATTTTCTGTATGTTAGAAATAGAAATGCTACATAATGCTTTGTCTACTCACTCCTCGATAAACAATATTGCTCACGAAACGCGATTTTACACTAAAAACATTTTTAATTCCCTCCGCTACAAATAAGCCATACAATTTTGTGTATGTTTGAAATAGAAATGCTATGTATTACATTAACACTGTTTTCTCTGCTTACCTTTAGGCAACACATACACATCTCTTTTTCTACTCACTCTTCTCACAAACAATTCATATTATATATATGATGTTTCTCTGTATGTAACCGTTAATCTCGAAAAACCCTTGACCGATCATCGTGAAATTCAACATGTATATATAGCTTTACATAGAGATGTTTTTATGCTATCCATTTTATTATATAATATGTGACTTTCACATGGTTTTCTCTATTCTCTTTTCTTTTACGTAACACATGTCCTTCTCAATTTGCGCTTCAACATACAATTCATACAATTTTCTATTGTTTAAATATAAATGCAACGTATTACATCTAAACAAGTATTTTCTACGAAAAAAATCTGATGTATTGCACTCTACTTTTGTACTAACCATTCTTACAAACTCTTATTCCTCTATCTTCTTCGTGTTAGTTGAGATAAACATTAGCAGAAATTATCCTATTACTTGTTTCCTTCCACGTGTAAGGGAAATATTGCAATATAGTAGACTTTGAGCGATAGTCAAATCTTTTAAAGCTTTCAAATTCTGTTCTCTTTGTACGGTTATCATATAAACAAATGAATAACGATGTTCCATTTGACAAAAGTATAAGTTCTCCAAAACTTACAGAAATAACGAAGAATATCTCCGAAATAGTTCACTCTGCAAATAATTTTATTGAGACATAAATTATGTGTTTTAGCAAGATCTACAGTTTTTCTATGGTCTATCTCTTATGGTTCACCAGTTATGCAAAAGTCATCCAGAGTAAATACTACAGGGGCTATAGCCAGAACATTTAAGATATACATTTCATTTGTCATAAAAATATCTCAAACATATGGCATTTTAATCAAAATCGTTTGAGCCATTTTCAAGAAAATAAAAATTTTCGAAAAATTGTCCATGTAAAGGGTAGTTTAGGGTGTAGGAATTTTATTCAAAATCTTCGTTTCGTATCCTTGAAAGACATTAAACTTAAATACCAACTTTGGTTTATAAACGAACTTATCCAATGATAAAATATGAGAGGTTTATGTCAGTCATGCGTGGACTATTTCTGAATCTTATCACTCAAAATGGTAACTATTGAGTTATATCTGCTAAGTTCTGACGTATCAATACTTTAGTTACATGACTACTCTTGAGAATGTCTCTATATTATGTTACTAAATCTTAAGGCTACTAATTCTTATCTGAAACACTGATGTTATCATGTGTCATGCTGAAATTCTAAGAATTTCCTTGTTTCTGTAATTTTCAGAATTCTATGCCACAGCCTGACTCTGACTTTCCAGGAATCTCATCTTTAAGCTAAGGGTTTTCTGACCGATTAAATTCGCTAGAACCTTAATTACCAAGGAAATCCCTAATGACGCAATATTTTACATTGCCTGACTGATGACTATAACTCGTGTTAATGGCATTATGCCTCAAGTTTAAGGTACGGAAATTCTTGCAATCATTTACCTACTTCTCCACCATTTCTCAATAAAATTATAGATCTTACCGTCAACAATTCAAGGTCACAATGAACGCTTGACATTTCATGAGCACATGGTGGAGATTCTTCTTTTGTCTCTTCGACGTTTTCAATCAGGAACTCAAGAAATTGCGCTCATTACTTCAACATTTTTTCTTAATAATATGCTATCTTTCACTGCACAAGTATTGAGTATTAAAGAAACGTATATCCCTACACTGTCTCTTCTTCCTCAACATGGATTAGGCATTTAGACCTCAGGGCCATCAGATGTCTCTTCGCCGTAATGGTTTGTAAAATAGTGTTTGCCATGACAATCTAGAAGATTCCATCCTCTTAACTGATTGTTCCACTTGCTCTGATATCTAATAATTTCTTCCACAATGTTTCCTTCCTTTAATTCTTCTTATATCTCAATCTTGGAGTCGATCTTTTCTAGACCAATAAGGACGTCAAAATCTCATTTGAGATGCCTCCAGTCTTGATTTTTCCATGGCCTTAGTTTCACGTGCATATTTTAACGAGAATTATTGGATACTATTCTGTATAATCTTAATTTAAGATCCTTCCTCATATTCCGGCCGAAATGTCTTTTTATACACCCACTGATTTTATTATATACTTTGATATTTTCTTCCATTACTGTCTTTCCATCAGTTACTGACATAATTGATCCCAAATATTTAAAGCTAAATTATTTCTCCTCCTATTTTCCTATGTTTTTCTCCCGAAATTTCCACATTAAGTTCCTTTATTATCTCATTCAAATTAAACACTGATTTCTGCATATGTTCTTCGTTCTCTGCCAATAACAACTGACCATCTACAAATACAACTGTATCAAAATTAGCATTATTTAATGTGATTTCTTTTTGTTTACATTTGATTCTCCATTCTTGTATTATTTTATTCAGGTATAAATCAATAAAAAGTGTGACAAATCAAGCTTTGTCTCAGTCCCATATTAGGTTGAAGTTCTGGTTTTCCATTATCCATTAATATCTTGTTGCAATTGACCTGATTGCATTTATCAAATTCATAGCGATATCCTAATATTTCCCTACACTTGTTAAACAAACTGTGGAATGCGTGAAAAAATAACATGAAATACCTTTATCAGCATGTAGAGATAGAACACTTGCTGCATTGTTAAAGAGGAATTCAGTTGGATATCATCCAAACAAGTCTAAAGTATTGTCGAGGGATGATGTTGATATTTATCTCCTTTAGGGAGAGAAGTATTGTCTCCCATTTTTTCGCAACTTACAAATGAGATTTGCTGCGGTCGTGAAAAAAAAAGTTATTATTTATGGGTGAAAAATTAGACACGTTTACCAGCGAAGCAGCTTTGGTTAGCATGGTCTTTTGAAAGGAGGTTGAATCCGTGAACCATATAACAACAGGATGATTAACAAAGTGGGGTTAAGGGTGTCCTCAACGTAACACATTAATCATCGGACAGCACACCTGTCCTGTTGTCCTGCATTATCCCCTCAGCAGTACAAGAGTGACACAAGCCATTTACCCAAAACCAAAATATTTCGTTTATCAAAACCATTGCTTCGTTGTTTACCTTCTCCCCTACGTATACTAAATGGGGGATGACTTGCATAACTGGTAAACCGTAAGAGATAGACCAAATCTTACTATACAAAAAAATGTAGATCTTGTGTCTTCAGATACAATTTATGTCTGAATAAATTCTTTTGTAGAGTTAACCATTTCGTTGATATGCCTCGTTATTTGTGTGAGTTTTGGTAAACTTATACTTCCGACAAATGGAACATTGTTATTCATTTTTTATATGTTAACCGTGCAAAGAGAACAGAATTTGAAAGCTTTAAAATGTTTGACTATGGCTCAAAACCTACTGTATTCCTATATATTTCTTGTTCCTACAACGAAATAAGCAATAAGATAATTTCTGTAAATGTTTATCTCAACTAACAAGAAGAAGAAATAGGAATAAGCGTTTGTAAGAATGGTTAGTACAAGAGTAGAGAAAGTTATGTCGTTATAGCTGACCCCTTCAGCGTATTTGGATGGCGGCTTGCAGATACTAGTTTGAATGGTATTTCTTGTGTTGTTTTAATCCCTAGCGATGTTATCTTTCATTCTATAGAGCAAGACTTTCCTCCATTGAGAGTGCGGTTGGTTGATTTGACCTCGTAAAACAACATTCCTATTTCTCGTCTAAGTCCTCGTACAAAGTGTTCTACTTAATTGTAGGCTAGATAGGCCTTTCTCTTTAAACTATTATATAACTTGTGCGTGGCCTTCAACAGACACTGATTGACTCAGTTCTATTCTGTTCACAATATGATCTGCTTTAACTCTTGTGTTTATATGCTTCAGTCAGTTTTGTGTGTTACATAAAATGTTGGACCTTGTCGTGATGAATGGATAGTATTGAAATAGTACATCTCTCACCAGCGTATGGTAGACACAACATTTAATGGCGGCAGTTACATGACCGTTATTATTCTCTTTACTGTTGTGCTAAAAAATGTGGGTACAAATTATATTTATGTGACCGACTTCACAGCGTTTTAAGTTATACAACACCTCAAGTTATGGCAAGCCTATAATTGGATTTTGTGTTGACCAGCTGCTCCTGCTACCCACCATTAAATTTTGTGTTAGCCATAACTTACAGTATTCCTAAGTCTAGAGGAATATAATCTACCTTCAAATACCCTGGGTGGTAATTTGGATTAGGAAGTGTCTCCAATCAGTGAGGAACTTGCATTCGGTAGTTCTCGATTCGATCCCCGGGACCTGACCAGTTTCACCAAAGGTTCTCTGCGATGTTTCTCTCGGTGACTAGGCGAATGCTGGTTTGGTTACTTTCCTTTCCGACACTTCCTATCCCCTGATTTCATTTCACCATAATTTCCGGGTCGAAAGTGTAGGTAAAGAAGCGAGTGTGACACTGCTACTTGACTTAGGGGTGGCGCTGGAGTCGCCTGTCCCACAGGGGGGATCGGTGTCGAAACCCGTGAGAGTGGCGGCTACACGAAGACACCTGGAGCCGAGATGAATTAGCGACCCCACGGTGGCTTGCTGGTTTCGGCACACCCACTGGGTACTCCCATCTCCTCCCTGCCCCCCGGGGTCTAACATACTGACTAAAAGTTCAGTGTGAAAACCCCTCCGTTTGTATTCTACATCTACCACTGGGGCGCAGCACCGCAAGGTCATACTGCACCCGCTGTGTCTCTAACGTGACCCCTGAGAAGTAGGAATGAAGCGGAGTTCCGAATTGTTGTAATGTCAATAAAATATTATTAACATATAACACTTATTTTGCACAAAATTATGCCTTCAATTTGTTACAGTTACTTTATGTAATGATGATTCCGTCTAAAGGCGTGTACATTTTTCGAGAACGAACTGCTAAAAGCATTGTTCTAATAAAAAATTGTTTCCTCAAATGCATTCGTAATATAACAATTTAATTTGTATAATAAATACCAAACTTGGTGTTTAGCATCTTCCAAGGGTGAGACAGGAAGATTTTCAAGAAAGTCCCCACACCCCAAATAAAAAAAAAAAAAATCAAAATTTTTAATTTTCTCAAAAATGGCCCTGACGATGTTGATTAAAATACCACATGTGTAACATATTTTCATAAAAACATAACTTATAATTAAGTTTTCTATGAATAACCTCTGAAGTCCTCCATTCTGAATAATGTTTGCATAACCAGTAAAGCATAAGAGTTAAACAAAATCTTACTACGCAAAAATGCAGCTATTGTTAAAGCATACAACTTTATTATGATTATTATTATTATTATTATTATTATTATTATTATTATTATTATTATTATTATTATTATTATTATTATTATTATTATTATTATTTGGAGATAACCATTTCCGAAAGGTCGTCTCCTTGGCGCAGTGGTAGCGTTGCTGCTTGCCAAACGGGAGCCCCAGGTTCGATTCCCAGTACAGGCGTGGGGATTTTCTCCCCCTGGGAGACCTGGTTGGTGATGCACTCAATCTCGTTGGGTCCCTTAGGGGTCTATTAAGGAGCTACTTGATTAAGAAGTAGCGGCCCTGGTCACGAAGACGCATAACCGACCAGGAAAGCCGGAGTGTTGACACGTCCCACCCTCCAGATTTACACCCCATTCATTGGGTAGAGGTGGGGGACGCAGCGGCCGGGCGGTAGGCTTGGCGTGCTAAGGGTTGTTGCGCTGTGGTTTAGTTTAGCTTTTTAACCATTTCCGAGATATTCCTTGTTGTTGGCTTGAATTTTCAAATACTTATACTTTTCTCAAATAAGAACTCGGTATTCGCTTCTATTTGCCCTGACCATGCAAAGAGAAGGTGTTTCTAAGACATTACACAGCGACCGGGTATTAAAAGATTTGATTATTGCTTATGCCTACTTTATTCCCCTATTCCCATTGTACATGGAAGGAAATATGTAAAAAAACCATTTCTACATACATTTAATTCGATTAACATGAAGTAGATAGAAGAATAAGCATTTTTAAGAATAGTTTATAAAGGAGTGAGTAGCGAAAATCATGTAAATGCCCACATAAGCTTTTTTACTTTCTCTACTGGTAAGTAGGGGAAGTATTGTATTCCACCCAAAAATTCGATGTCGAGATTTCACCGGAAATATGTTTTGAGACCCCCTGAATCCAAAAAATCGTTTTTAGAAAAAGTTCCAAAGTTTGCATTTAAGTTTAATGTGTTTCAAGGATGCGACACGAAGATTTTGAAGAAAATAGCCTACCCTCAACTACCCTTTACATGGAAAATTTTTCGAAAATTTTTATTTTATTGAAAATAGCTCTAACGATTTTGATTAAAATGTCATATGCTTGAGATATTTTTATGACAAATGAAATGTATATCTTGAATTTTCTGGCTATAGCCCCCGTAGTCGTATTTACTCTGGACGACTTTTGCATAACTGGTAAACCGTTAGAGATAGACCAAATTATACTATACAAAAAATGTAGATCTTGTTAAAATATACAATTTATGTCCGAATAAATTTTCTTGTAGGGTGAACCATTTCGGAGATATTCCTTGTTATGTGTGTTAGTTTCGGAAAACTTACAACTTTCTTGAAATGGAACATCGTTGTTCATTTTTTTATGTTAAGTGTGCAAAGAGAACGGAATCTCAAAGGTCTAAAAGATTTGATTATCGCACGAACCCTACTGTATTCTAATATTCCCGTTGTACCTACAAGGAAACAAGCAATAAGATAATTTGTACAAATGTTTATCTCAACTAACACGAAGAAGATATAGGAATAAGAGTTTGTAATAATGGTTAGTACAAGAGTAGAGAAAGTCATGTGAGTGCAACACATCAGATTTTTTAATAAAGAACGTGAACGTGCTTCAAACCCTTCAAGTATAAATCGTTTTAGTGTTCAAAATATGTTTTATAACATTTTGGGATTTTTATCCTCATATTTTCATATACTGGCAAATGTTTCTTCATATTTTGCCTGTCTATAGAAATAAGCTTTAATATCAACCCGGAAATGCTTATAATAGTAATGATGGACATGACAAAGATTTTTTTATATTGCGTTTCCTCTTTTTATACGCTTTTTTATACTTCGTGCCTTTAAGTCCACTGAACTTCTTATGTTCGCTTCCCCCGTATTCATGAACTCATGACGCACAGGCTTTTCATCCCTTTGCATCAGTTTTGTCGATGCGGCATACGCCAGTTGTTTGTTTTTTTCTACTAGCTCCAGTAATTGGACAAAGTTCCTCCTACGCCAACGGGCTTGCTTTGATACGTCCTCTCTTAACAAACAGCATATTTCTTATATATTGTGTCTCTATCTGGAAGGGATTTTAAATAAGAAATTCATACCGCAGAGTAACGAAATCAGTCTGAGCTACTGATATGAATTTTGCGGCTAATATTTAAGAGAAGACTAAATGACCAAACTGTCAAAAAATTACTATTATTATTATTACTATAATTATTGTTATTATTATGTGACAAAATGACACTTCCCCTTATTTTTAATGTCATTTAATTTCTGTTCTAAAGCTGAATCACAAAAACACAGTCCTTATGTTTATCGTTAGTACGATTTACAATTCATCGTCATTTAGCAACTTGCAGCTGTTCTGTCCTCTCGTAACCTTGAGCTTGAGAGTACTACTACTCTCTCTCTCTCTCTCTTTCTGACTGTTTAACAAACAACTGGCTCCCGACTATACACTCACTAAAACTGCTTCACACAACAAACAACCCCGACGCGATAATTAAATGTCTAAAACGTCTCTGGCGATACACAAACCCTCTCAATACTGACTGTACACAATGCACACTTAAAAACTAACTATAAAACACTGGCCTCTCTCGCCGTCCCGACAAGCACTGCGAATTCTCTGGAAAATACAACTTTTCTCGAGAAACTTTTCGCAAAAGAGTTCGGTACGTGAACAGTTTCTGCAATGTCTGAAATTGCTTTGTTCTGCCGCGTTCATGGTCTTCTTTGTTCTGACCACTCTATTGTCGTAGGACCGTGCGTTGTCTAGCAACGTCGTGGTGTGAGCTACCTTGACCTTGAGCGTGCTTTAGATGGGCGAGCGGTGGCGTAATAATAATAATAATAATAATAATAATAATAATAATAATAATAATAATAATAATAATAATAATAATAATAATAATCGATTTGCTCCTCCCACATTTGAGCTAAGAGTATGGAATTACCAATGAGTTTATCTTTTGACAGTCTGTCGTAAACTACGTTTGTTTTCACTTATTCCCGTATTCACTCCTCTGCCCTCTGACCTTTAGTTTCACTCGTTTTGACATTTGACACTAGTTCTCACTCTTTTGACATTTGACACTTGTTCTTACTTTCACTGACATATTCAGGTATTTCCCATCTTCTTTGACACGCGGTCACTCTGAGAGTTTTAGTTAGATTTGCTGCAACGCTTTGAAGTTGACGAGGAGGCCTTCTTGTCCCAGATTGTGACAGGTGATGAAACGTCTTCCAGACACTTTGAGCCAACAGCGTTAGACAGTGCTACCCCATCCATCCTATACTCCTAATTTGGCTCCCTCGGATTTCTACTTGTTTGGGCCACTGAAGAATGCCTTTGGTGGAAGACGACGAAGGGGTGATTCACGCAGTGAAAACCTGGCTTGGCAGAGAGAATAAAAATTTTACTGACAGAGAACACATGACTTCGTGTCTCGCTGGAAAAAGGCCGTGGAACTTGAAGGCGATCATGCAGAAAAATACAGTGACCAGACAAAACATTATTCTTTCATGTAACGTTCAATTTGTGGAATAAATACCTGTGGAGAAAAAGAAATATGGGGCATTATTTATTGAGGAACCCTCTTATGGTCCAGTGACTTCTTGAACCTTACTCTTTGACTTGCCCATCTCCACTTCGCTACTTGTGTCAATGTGACGGCTCCTTCACTAGCGCCTTTCTTTTTCCTGTGTTTCTTGCTCGATCTCTTATTGATATCTGTAGCATCTTTCTTTGAGTAATCCGTATATAATGATGTCCTTTGTTGCTAGGTTGTTATCCATGTTTGTGGTCCGTATATTAGTGTTGGGAGAATATAGTGTCTGGTATTTCCCGTAATATTTTTTAGATCTTCCGAGTTGTGCGTTAGGAGCTTAAGCTCCAAAACTCCCTCCAGACTTCTGCGATCGTTCTCTCTACTTCTTCGTTAGTACTGTCCTGCAAAGGCTTACTTAAAAAAAAAAAAAAAAAAAAAAAAAAAAAAAAAAAAAAAACATTCTTGGGTGTATTGTGGTGCTTCCGATTCTATTTGTATTTGCTTTTGTGCTCTTGAGGTTGAGTTGAAGGCCTATTTTCCTCCATCGGATATGTACTTGTTTCAGAATGTTCTAGTGGTCAGCTGCCGACTTTGCAAATAAAATTACGTCGTCCGAAATCTTATAAATTGGAATGTTGTATTTAATTTTATACATCTTTTATCATTGTAGATACAATACATATACAGTTGAACCTGATTTTTGCGTATATCAAGGGGAAGAGAATTACTTACAAATGAGATTTTGATAATCCATCATATTTTTAAAAAAACCTGATGTGTTGCACTCACACGACTTTCTACTCTACTCTTGCACTAACCATTCTTATAAATTCTTATTCCTATATCTTATTCGTGTTAGTTGAGATAAACATTTGCAGAAACTATCTTATTGCTTGTTTTCTTGCACGTGGAACGGGAATATGGGAATACAGTAGGCTTTGAGCGATAGTTAAATCTTTCTAACATAAAAAATGAATAGCGATGCTTCCTTTGACAGAAGTTTCCCAAAATTCACACAACTAATAAGGAATATCTCCAAAATGGTTCATCTACAAAAACATTATTTAGAGATAAATTGTGCATTTTAGCAAGATCTACATTTTTTGTACAGTAAGATTTTGTCTATCTCTTACGGTTTACCAGTTATGCAAAAGTCATTCAGAGTAAATACGACTACAGGGGCTATAGCCAGAAAATTCAAGATATGCGTTTCATTTGCCATAAAAATATCTCAAATATATGGCATTTTAATCAAAACCGTAGAGCCATTTTAAAGAAAATCAAAATTTTCGAAAAATCTTCCATGTAAAGGGCAGTTTAGGGTAGACATTAAACTTAAATACCAACTTTGTTTTTTAACCGACTTTTCGTTTTTGAGTTATGCTGTCCACAGACTGACAGACACACAGGCACACACACGGACCTTTTTCTAAAAATGTATTTTTTTTTAGATTCAGGGGGCCTCAAAACACATATTTCCGGTGAAATCTCAACATCGAATTTTTGAGCGGAATACAATACTTCCTCTACTTAGTAGTAGAGAAAATAAAAAGGAATACAGTGGGCCTACATGTGTAAAATTTTACAAACAACGAAGATATGTATGAAGAAAACATTATTTTGAACTTGGTCCTTCGTTAAAGAAGTCAGTTAATTTGGCTTGTTTCACTTTTCTTACATTAAGTGCATATATCTTATTTTGTTACTAATATGTTGATTAAGTTCCACCTCTCGTATAAATTTTACTTTCTGATTTAGTGTGCGCCATTTCCTTTTTCTGTTTTCCATGGTTGATTAAGATAATCGTGTACGCGCCATCTTGTTTCTTCATTCCACGCATTTAAACAAAACAAAAATCAAACGAAAACAAAATAACAAGGGCTTTATAAAACAGCAATTTGCATTGCACAAAAATGCTCTCTAGTGGGCTTTTCAGGGCACATTAGCAACTGAATCGACTGGACTGTACTGCACCGGGAAATATTTCTATTAATAAATATGTACAATTTTAATTTTTCGAATGTGCAGTTAATTGTGAAAGACCCTGTATATTAACAACAAATGTTTATGCTTATTCGTTTCCACATTATTACCAATTAAAAGTAGCTACCTCTGAATTGAGGTCATTCTTAGGAGTACTTCAATCTGTAACTTGGAAAGGAATTCGCCCCTGGGCATCGCGTGCGCCTCGACATTTCGGGAACTCTAACCTTCCTCAACATGTATTATCGGAACAGACTGGCCTAAGGCCGTTACCCACAGTTCAGTGACGCAATGCAATTGCATGTGTTGCGTACTTTCTTAGCAAGACTCTCTCTTCCCAGTTATGCAATACATAATCGCAGCCTGTCCAAAGTAACAAAGGCATGCAAATGGTATATGAACAGGGAGAGCTGGAAGACAATGCAAGGACCAGAGGTTATGTTAGTCATAAACTTGTAACAGAGTACCGAAATTTGACATCCTCTCCCACGTAACTAATAGGTAGACAAGATATTATACTCCACCCAACAATTCGATACCAAGATTTCACAGGAAATACGTGTTCTGAGACCCCCTGTATCTCCACTCTCCCCCCTAAAGAAACATTTTTAGACCAAGGTTTTCGTACATATGCACGCAAGTCTGTGTGTCAACAACATAATTAAAAAACGAAAAGCTCGATAAATATCAAACCTAGTATTTGAAATTAGCATCTTCTAAAGACGGTCAGGAAGATTTTAAAGAAACTCACGCATACCTAATCATCCTTCACATAGAAATATTTTGGAAGTCTTTCGTTTTCTCAAAAATTATAACAATTTTTATTAAAATATTGTGTTTATATTTTCTGAAAATATTCCATATATGTATATGGTATGTACCCCAGTGGACACGGGACAGCCAATTGACTCATCATATGGGTTAGTAATATTAGGATTTGGAACTTGTGACAACTTGTTGCTGCCACTACACAACTGTATCGCGAATGGTGTAAACAAGGCGCTGTGCCGTGTAGGGCTTGACGAATTTTCGTTCCAGATATGACTCTTTCTTTGTGTCCATGGTTGTAGATATGTAAAGGGTATTGGGGGTGGAGGATTTTCCTGAAAACCTTCGTGTCGCAACCTTGAAAGACCTGAGGCAGTTTTCCTTTGTAAACTCTCTATGTTAGAAGCGGGAACAACAAGCAGCAAAAAGGTAAGAAACTAAGGTCCTGACTAAGAAACAAAGGTAACGAAGAAGCATCTTACCACATACAAACATACTAAATCATTACGCCACGATGAAACATACAATGAATATATGAAAGAGACCAAAGAGCAATACACAGCTGTCTTCGTGCAGCCCTCAGCCTCAGAGGTTTCGACACCGCTCCCCTGTGGAGACAGGCGACCACAGTGCCGCCGCTATGCCGAAAACAGCTATTGCAGCGCGCAAATTCCACGACGCCGACACTTCAGACCCAGGAAGATTGGATTGAAATTATGGTAAAATGAAATTGAGGGACAGGAAATTGTAGAAAACAAAGTTCAACCCAGCATTCGCCTAGAGACCAAGCAAAATCGCGAAAAACACTTTAGCCACATTGTTCGGTCATCGTGGATCGAACCCAGAACCCCACAATGAAAGTCCTAGGCATTGCCGCCTAAGTCATCCCGCTTGGTATCAACTTTCGTAAGAATAGTTTGTTTACCCATCTCCTTGCTTTCATAAAGGAGTATATTATGAAACAAGATATTTAACACTCTCCCCCAGTGAACTCAAGGAAAAAGTTAGCAATTTCTAGGCCTTTAAGCCTTCCCTTACAGAGTGCCTATGTAAGAAATCATTCTGCTCTGTGGAAGAATACTTAAGTGACAAATCTGTCTGACGATGTCTTAACAATTAATATTATAATATTCATCATAACATGTTACACTTAGTGCATATTGATATACAGGATGTGTGTGTGTGTGTTGGGGGGCACTAAGACCACTGTAACATATTTGTAAATATGTATTCACATACTCCTTATGAGCAACCTTCCAGTGACGCACAGACTGTAAAAACCTAGTGATTTAAGTATACATGAATTAATTTTATTAAGCGAATGAAGTGCTTCGACGTTTCTTAGTTCTTCTTTGAGTCCATAATTCCTTCATTATTAGACTGTGGGCTTTCTTTCTCTCATCTATCCATGTCATTCCAGTTTATTCTTCGTTTTGTCCTCTTGGTCAACTTTCAATTTATGCACCTTGATTCTACTTATCTCTGTTTATGATGTCTTCTGGAGTAATTTGGGCCAATTTTAAGTCATTTTTACACACCGAATTCACTTCATAGTGTCCACTTGTGCTTTACTCCTATTTTCGAAAAATCCCAATATTTGTTTCGGGAGCCTATTTGAGTTCATTCGTTTAATATGCCCATGAAATTTTAACCTAAGTTTTCTAATATCACTATAAATGTCAGTATATATTATTTCCTTTTGAGTCTATTATTATTGTTATTGTTGTTATTATTATTATTATTATTATTATTATTATTATTATTATTATTATTATTATTATTAATTATTATTATTATTATTATTATTATTATTATTATTATTATTATTATTATTATTATTATTATTATTATTATTATTATTATTATTATTATTATTATTATTATTATTATTATTAATTATTATTATGATGCCCGCCTCTGTAGCGTGATGGTTAGCGTGTCTGCCTCACGTTCAAGAGGTCGCGAGTTCGAATCTCGCTTAGGGTAAGTTATCCGGGTAAGGCTTTTTTCCGAGGTTTTCCCTACCCTGAGAAGACGAATGTCGGGTAACTTAAAGCTCCATGGACCTCGGGCTCATTTGAGCATCATTTCGCCCATTTCATTTCATTCATTCGTCCGATATGACACAATGTTGGAGGACGTTAATTAAAAAAAAAAATTATTGTTATTATTATTATTATTATTATTATTATTATTATTATTATTATTATTATTATTATTATTATTATTATTACTATTATTATTATTATTATTATTATTATTATTATTATTATTATTATTATTATTATTATTATTATTATTATTATTATTATTATTATTATTATTATTATTATTATTATTATTATTATTATTATTATTGTGCATAACACAATAATCCTATTTTAGTTTAATGCAATTGCTGGTAGTAATTATTATTAAGCACATAATTATAAAACTATCATCTGACATTTCATCTATTAATAAAATAATATTGTATCTATATATCTTAACAATAAAGTTTGATAATTTTATTCATATAAGGACGTGCGTATGCTTTATGGAGCAAGTGAAGTATTTTGCAGTGACGTTCAGGCCTCATAAGCCGAATGATGTGATTATATTTTGTGATGTTATTCTAATCTACACATATCAGCACTTGAGCATATACATATACCAGTTTGACAAACCGGATTCAGTGCCTTTCCTGCCCAAAGCGAACTTACAGAGCGCTCTAATCTGTAACTGTGATAACTGTCGGGTAACTTTAAGCTCTGTACATCATTCCATCCATTGTATTCATAGTTCGATATGATTTAACCCGTTAAAGCACGTTAAACCTTAATGATTTGAGATCTGTCAATAACATTGAGCATAAATTACGTCACACGTGGAAGACAAAAGACCTCAGAAAGAAAAAAATGCTACACCTTGTGATTACAAGGATTTATGTTTTATATATGCCGACTATAACACCTAGGCTAAAATAAACAAAACACTTCCTGTTAAGTTTTCTTTTGTTTAACGATTCTTTATTGTTCTTTCCTGTATCCGATGGACAAGGCCTTGGCATTTCGGTTTTCTGTCTTTCTGTAGATAAAGTATTTATTCAAGTCACGGTCAAGCACTCCCCATGGCCAACTTTATTGTTCGTTTTAATCTTTTGTCGCCGATGCTTCGCACAAAAAGACGAGAGTAATGTCCAACTCTGTGGTGGTGTTTGGTTAGATGATTGCTTTCGCGGCTGATGTGACCTTTCCACAAAGGGGAATTTAATCAGGGCGAAATGAGAGTGGAAATTAAAGTAAACAGAACAACATTCAGTGACTCTATAATGGCTAATTGCAGTCACAGGGCACTTGGTATTGCTGCATACGACGAGGTGAATAGATCACAGTTGTCAAAATGCTACATTGACCTTATTAGTGATAGCATGATACCACCATTTCTACTTGTTACCGATACTGACTAAATGTTGAAATATTCAATATTCACAAATATCTCGGATATGACTGATGCATCTTAAAAATTGTTTGAAATAAATTGTGTATGCTAAAGAAATCTACATTTTTACTTTCTCTACTATGTACAGTAAGTATGGGAAGTAGTATCTTGCACCCAAAAATGCGATGTTGAGATTTCAACGGAAATATATGTTTTGAGGCCCCTGATTAAAAAAGAACAATTTTTAGAAAAAGGTTCGAGTGTCTGTGTAGTCCGTTTTCCCTTTACGAATTATACAAAATTCCTACTGAATGAAGACCTCTCAGACAGTTCCCACAAAATTAAAAATGTGTTTCATTTGTCATATAAACATCTTAAATATTTTCCTTAAAAATTATGTACTATTTTTGGAAGGTGTTGAATTTAAAGGCCAAGATTGTTAGTTACTGAACATGTTATGTTCTGAGATAGATTGAGAGATTTATACACATACGGATCTTGTTCTAAAAATACTTATTTTAGATTCAAGGAGTCTCAAAAGTATATTTCCGGTAAAACTAGGTGCCAAATTGTTGGGTGAGATGTAATACTAACTCTAGTTACTATAGATAAGTAGATACTAGACAAGATAAAAAGCTTTATAAAAAACCCTTTATTGGAAATCTGATAGTGTGTTTAGTGGGCAATACTGTGTTTGTGTGCTGCTTCCTTAAATCACAGTAAACCAATGGGATTACATTTATGAGGGAGAAACTGAACAGTTTTAGAAAACCAAACAAATAAATTAGTTGTGAGAACCTTAAATGATTTTATTTTTTCCAAATATTCCCCTTTAAAATCACACTTCATGCATTCTGTCTTTAAATTTTGGCAACATAAAGAAATCAGAAGGTGCTGGGTTAGGACTGTATGGTGGAGGATCCATGAAGCTGACCTTTAGGGTCAGCTGTTAGCTTTGCTGTATGTAACTTTGGGTTATGATGTTAAATTATTTTTCCATTTGGGCATTTTTCATCAGCCTTTTTAAAAATGTGTGGTAAACAGAACTAATAACCATCTTCTTACCAGCACTAAAAATTTGTCAGGGTTTTATAGGTTTAGCTTCTGTGTGAAAGCCGGTTGACTTTTCTTTTCAGGATCATAGCAAAATATCCAACATTCATCACCAAATCAAACTTCAAATAGTACCTTGGAACTTTTTCCCAGTTTTGCTGCACCAAATAACGCGTTGTTTTTGATCGGGAGTCAGCTTACCTGGAATTCATTCACAAAAATGTTTTCTCGCCTCTGACTGTTGATGTAAAACGTTTTGGATTTGACTCATACCAATGTCCTATGACGCCTGAGTTAGTTCATAGCATTTCCGTCAATTTTCTTCAACCATTACTTGAACAGTGGGAATATTTTCATCAGTAACAGCAGTTCTTGGACGTCCTTCAACAAATAATTCATCACTAAAAAAATTATCTGTTTTGAATTAGCGGTACCAATTATAAATGGGGCTCTTTTGCCAAATGCACTATTAAGCCGATCTTCAGATTGTTTAGGCATTAACGACGATTTAAAATCGTAAAATCTCATAGCCCGAAATGTTCTCTGGTCAAATGCATTTGTGGATGAGCACAAAATATTTAAATTATGATAGTTAACAAATTGTTACAGCAATTCAAACAAACTGCATGACATTAGATAGTAGCTGTCAAATATAAACAAAATTCATTTGTTTTTAGAAACATGGCATTCTAAAAATGTTCAGAATCGCCCTCGTATTAGGCGCTTATACAAGTTAGCTCAAAGGCTAATGGTTTAGAAGCCAGATTTATTTCACACAGCTGAACGTGGTGTGAGATTTCTCACCGAGAGAGGCCGGTGATGAAACATATAATGCGCTTAGGCCATAGAGCGCAAGCGAGGCGTGTAAATGAGTGATTCTGTATATAGTCAAGCCATGGATGAGTCCAGGCTGTCATTAGTCGATATCGATAATCGATGTATCAAGCACCAGCAGTACCCCTTCCCTAAGGGTTTAAATTAATATTCTGTAACGTGTGAGTACTCGTTATAATGTGACCTGATAAGCACCCAGTGGCGGCAAACATGCTGCTGTCTGTCTACATCTCTTACAAAGCGGTCAAACCATTGCACTATGGTTCATAGATCATGACCTTTACTTTCACCAACTATGCATCTTACATAAAAAAGTACATTAATCTTCCATTAGAAGCACGCCCAAGCAGAACACTGTTGGTCACGGGGGTCTACTAGGCCCGCGCTGTATTTTTGTGCTTATATCTTGCATTTGTTTTATTTTCTCTACTGGTAAGTAGAGGAAGTATTGTAGTCCACCCAAACATTCGATTTCGAGATTTCAGCGGAAATGTTTTGAGACCCCCTGAGTGAAAAAAGCATTTTTTCTAAAAGGCCCGCGCGCGCGCGCGCGCGCGCGCGCGTGTGTGTGTGTGTGTGTGGGTGTGGGTGTGGGTGTGTGTGTGTGTGTGTGTGTGTGTGTGTGTGTCTGTCAGTATATGTTTGTCAGACTGTGGACAACATAACTAAAAAACGAAAAGTCGGTTAAAAATCAATATCTTTCAAGGATGCAACACGAAGATTTTGAAGAAAATAGCCCCACCCTAAACTACCCTTTACAATTTTTATTTTCTTGAAAATAGCTCTAACGATTTTGATTAAAATGACATATATTTAAGACATTTGTATAACAAATTCAATGCATATTTTGAATTTTCTGGCTATATCCTATGTAGTCCTGTTTACTCTGGACGACTTTTGAATAACTCGTAAAACATGAGAGATAGACAAAATCTTACTCTACAAAAATGTAGATCTCATTAAAACACACAATTTATGTCTGAAAAAAATTCTTGGCAGAATGAACCATTTCGGAGATATTCCTCGTGATTTGTGTAACTCTTCGAGAACTGTCAAATGGAACATCGCTATTCATTTTTTGTGTTAATCGTGGAAAGAGAACGGGATTTGAAAGCTTTAAAAGATTTGACTATCGCTCAAAGCCTACTGTATTCCCATATTCTCCTTGAACCTACAAGAAAATCAACAATAAGATAATTTGTGCAAATGTTTATCTCAACTAACACGAAGAATATATAGGGATAAGAGTTTGTGAGAATGGTTAGTGCAATAGTAGAGAAACTCGTGTGAATACAGCACATCAGAATTTTTTAACTTCATTTTTCCTTCATTCCTATGATTAACTTCATTTAGCTTAAATGTGTGGCTTTTGTATTAGAATTATCTTACTCGATAGATCAAACATAAATACAGTATCGTTTTTAGAAAAAGCTCCATGTATGATTGGGTCGGTTCAGGGATTAGAAGAACAGTAACATATGGAGTAAAATAATTCATACAGCAGAGGACTAAGAACCAAACTACCCTTTACATGGAACTTTTCAAAAATTTTGATTTTCTCAAAAATAGCTCTAACAATTTTATTAAATTAATGTTCCAGATATGTTTATGATCAATGGAATGTAGGCCTTGAATTTCCTGAAAATAGCTTTTGAAGTCCTCTTAATTCTAAATGACTTGTATAACTGATAAACCATATAAAATTGTACGTCACAAAAAATGTAGAGTTCGATAAACCTCACAATTTATGCCAAATAAATATATTATGGAGCTAACCATTTTATAGATATACCCTGTTATTATATTACTGTTTTAAGTATTAAACATACGCACGTTGTTCTATTTTGACGTTAAGCGCCCGGTATACAAGCTCGCACTAAGCTATCGAGTTACAGCGTAATCACATGCGAATGGAAAGAGAATAATAAATTATGAAAGCGGCAAATTTCACGCATACAAACCGCTGTGTTCCAGTGCGTTCTAATTCATATTAAATTCTGATCGGCTAGATTGTGCTAGCTGTATAATTATGTCAATTCTATAGGAAAACAAGGGACATTGTGCTATCTAGGCTTGTATTTCAAATCCTCGCATGATTCTGAAAAGAAGTTTTCCCTTATTTTATGTTACACAAACCTGTCATGCAAATTAGAGGTTTGAATAAAGTGTAACCTTTCGGAACTGTTTCCCACGGTAACGGGAGAACATAAATCATCAACACTGGTTCTTGTAACACAACAATAAAATATCTGGTGTGTTGCAATAACAAGACTTTCTATATTCACGCTGTATACAAAATATTCTTACAAACGCATATTCTTCTGTGTACTTTATATTGTGACGTCAGGCTCGGCGCTCAACGTACGACGGACGGAGCCAAGCTACTTCACACTACATGCCGTGACGGCGAGCGGTCACAGTCGCGCGCGACTGCTGTGTGTAGATGACTATCAACAATCGAGGCGGAGAAACAAAAGGGGTTTCGAGAGTGTCCTCGAGACTTCTAGCTGCGTCATTTGCGGTGTTTGTGCAACACGTCATCCCCAGGATATAATGAGGACAGAGAAGAGTGAGTTTTAGAGGTACAGTTACAGACACGAGTCGCTCAGTGAATGCAAGACAGCTGTGCATGTGTGTCGTCGTGTTGGTGCGTCGTAAGAACATCCAGCGAGAATGGCGAGGGTTCACATCGTCGTAGTTAGTGCATGAGAGACAGAGGAAGTGACTGAGCAAGATTATGAGAAGAAAACGATAGAAAAGTACCTGGGCTGATTTTAAAACAATATTAATCAAGATAAACAATTTTAGAAATACTTTTATCACAATTTTTCGTATATACAGGAGCAGGATTAAGGTAATATAGTTAGGTTAAGCGATAGTCCACTCTTTTAAATGCTAGTCGCTATATGATGGCTTTGAAATTTCGTCCTCTTTGCTAGACCAGGAGGTATTGATACAGTTCATAGAGTAGTAGGCTAGCGGCTGTCAACAAATGAGTTACTATGCATTTTATATTATACAGTATTTAAATTTTAATATAATTTAAAGAAGCTTTACTAAAACCTATTGTACTTACGAGTAAAGGAAGTTAGGAGTGAGTTGGTGTTGGGTACCAGTACCAAGATGGCCGCCGGATTCCGGCGGTCATATTTTGTTATGGTTATTTAATATTTTTAGATTTAGTTGGTAACTGGATACCGGTTATTTTATTACTGGATACCAGTAATAGTTTTATTTAAATTTTCTTGTTTTTTTATAAATTTTTATTTTGAAAGATAGAGCTCTTGTACGTTATTTTATAGCTTATAAGAGCTTGTGTTTAAAGAGCTGATTTTTTAAAAATGTTATAGATTTTTTATTAAATTTATAAAAAGTTTTAAATAGGTATGATTTGTGATGAGATGGAATGTTTTGTAATTTATTTTGGTATTTTTTATTTTAGTTAGAAGAGGTGTGGTTTTATATTTTTGTTTTATTTAGGATGTTTAATTTTGTGATTCAAATTATTTTATTTTGATTTGATTTTATTAATCACTAAATTTTTTGAAGTGTATATTTGTTTTATATTTTTAATAAAATAATAAAGATCTGAATATTGACCCCGGTTATAGAAATTAGGTGCCGCGGTCCAATATGCAGAATTTTACTTTATTTTATTTTAATTTTTTGTACTTACAAGTAGAGGTAGAATATAAACGGAGGCGGTGTGACACTGAGCCTGTAGTTAGGCTATTGTATGTCTGATCCCGGGAGGAAAGGAGAAGATGGGAGCGCCCAGCGGGTGTGCCGCAACCAGCGAGCTGGAATGGGTCCGTAACATATGCTGAAAAACCTTCATCTTAAACCCAAGGCCTTCGTGTAGCAGCCAGCTTCATAGATTTCCACACCGGTCCCCCCTTAAGAGACAGGTGACCACAGCGCTGCCACAACGCCAAAAACAGCAGTTACAGAGCGCAAATTCCACCAAGCAGCAGCGCCACACTCGCACCTTCGCCGACATGGAGTGAACTTCAGTTCGAACTCGGCACCTCCTGAAAGCGAGCCTTATTTTGTGTACTTGCTACATAAACAGCCATGTCCATAATTCAGCCTTATTTTCTACTGAACTGCATGAACAAAACTATCACTGTTTGCTGTGGCGATACTAACCACACGTACCAGTAACTTACTACGGATGAACGGAAATAATTACACAAGCCATGACCATTTATACAGGGTTGGTTGTTTCGTAAGCTACAAACAATATTTCTTGCCATGGTGACGACAATTTAATCTCTGTTACGCTCTGAGGCAGCAACATTGCTGCTAATTGGATTCATCAAATGGATGTGTCTCATAACGCAATAACTCAACATCAATGCAACCAGTGGCGGATTAAGTAACACGCTGCTTTTGAATTATCTGTTACGGAAGAATTGTTACATTTATAAAGTTTTCACCCTTCATTTCAACAAAGTAGTGCATTAATTTTAGAGACGTGGTGCTGTAATGAGGAGAAGGAAATGTGGGGGAGGGGGAAGGATAGATAAACCTCGTAAAGAACACACGTTTTAATTTTCTTTAAATTTATCTCCAAATTCTTAATGCCTATTATGGAAAAGGTTGCAAATTTGCTTGAAATAACCAGCAATTGTTGGATTAAACGGTTCTGTGTTATAAGAAAAACTTTAACTTTGCCCTTAAAATCACAAACATGTAAACCTTTACATAAACATAATGCAATATTATATTGCTAAATATAAAAACATTTAATGCTTATACAAATTCTCTCTATGTTTATATTGGAATTAAAATTTCTATCGAAATAAGACCCGTGTCATTGGTTATAACTAGCATGTAGCATGAATAGTGCTGTCATTGGAGAGGGGTAAAGATAGGGTTAACGATTTACTGAGCGACCAGAAAATTTAATACTTTCCTTTCACACAGACGTGACATTGGTTACAACTAGGATTCGAACGTTTACACAGCTATCGCTAAATGAGGTGATCACAAATTACCTCCACAAGGGCAGATCGCGACGTCATTGGGCGAGTACAGCGCCAATACAAAACACACTGCCTACAGTGCATAGTGTCTCTCGAATGTGTGCACACAATAAAATACCAGCAACAGAAAAATCGAAGTATTCACGTATTGTTGAACTTGTGCAAGAATTTTGGAGTGAATATTTTACTGCAAATAGTGACAACGTTGAACATATGTATGTTATGCAAAAACTTTATCTTCAACGTTCCTGTGTTGTGATCATGTGACACACTGACCCCTCCCACTTTCTGTAGTCCCAAACCCCGCAACTTTTTGTTTTCTGTATAGCTAAGTCTAGCCAGTATCATGAATAGTGCTGTCATTGGAGAGGAGTAAAGACAGCGAAAAGAGGAAAAGCTGTGGAGGCGTCGGTAAACAATCCTGATACCCTTGTATTGTAGTACATTAGTTTCTGTACAAGTGCGGGCAACAAACCAGTAACTCGGATTCCTCCGGTGCCGTGACCAAACCGGTCAAAATAATAGAAACTCTACATTTTCTCAAGGATGCCAATTTATATGATAAAATGTAAATGTTAAAATAATGTATAGTTATACAATTAAATGAGGACAGTGCAATGAAGAATATTACATCAATATATGCTTCATTTGCGCACTTATAATTTTACTTAGAAGGAGTTCTCAGATTGGTTAGTGCCTCTAAGCGGGCGTGGCTTAGAAGACGTGACAATCTTGTGATAACGAATGGTGTACCGGAACCAGTTCCAGTGCTTTCTACAATGCCATTGACCTCGTGCTACCTATGCCAGTTGGTGACGCATTGGGGTGTGAAGCAAAATGGATAGTATATACGGCAAGTGTTGTTCGTTTAGCGGCAAAGTTACGACCATGCAAAAAAAAAAAAAAAAAAAAAAAAAAAAAAAGCCAAATAATAATAGAAATTAACTGTTCTTCCACACTGTGTCTAGGTTAGGGTTGCAAAGCGGGGTAGAGTTAAACTGAAAAATGCAGTGACATGAGTTTTCAGTCTTCCGGATCTTCCAGAAGGCCGTGGTTAAAACTCCAGCTATAGCATTGAACTTTTCAGTCTCACTCTACCATCCCATTAATTTCCATTGATTGCCTTATAGTCGGTTAAACTAGAAGCTCATATGTCTCGTATTTAAGATCTTGTGCAGTACACCGGGAAAATGCGAGTTGGAGAATTTAATGTCTTATTGGCACGTTGGCCGTGTTAGCTCTGTGGTTAGAGTAGTCGGGCGGACACCGGAAGATCCTTGGTTCAAATCCCGAGTCTCACCCTATCCCTTTACAATCACATAGTAAACTTTGTGACTGGTTCGTAGGAAACCTGTTAGACGAAGAGAAAGAATCTGATGTGTTGCACTCACATGACTTTCTCTACTCTTGTACTAACAATTCTTACAAACTCTTATTCCTGTGTTAAGATAAACATTTGTGCAAATTATTGCTTATTTCCCTGTAGGTGCAAGGGGAATATTAGAATACAGTAAACCTTGTGCGATAGTCAAATCTTTTAAAGCTATGAGATTATGTTCTTTACACACTCAACATATAAAAAATTAACAACGATTCATTTTACGAAAGTTTTAAGTTTTCCGAAATTCACACACACAACAAGGAATATCCCCGAAATGGTTCACTTTACAAGAAAATGTATTGAGACATAAATTGTGTATTTTAGCAAGATCTACATTTTTGTATAGTATGATTTGGTCTATCTCAAACGGTTTAGGAATTATTCAAAAGTCATCCAGAGTAAACGGGACTACAGGGGCTATAGCTAGAAAATTCAAAATATACATTTCATTTGTCATAAAAATATATCAAACATATGGCATTTTAATCAAGTTCGTTAGAGCCATTTTCAAGAAAATCAAAATTTTCTAAACATTTTCCATGTAAAGGGTAGTTTAGGGTGGGGCTATTTTCTTCAAAATCTTGGTGTCAAATCCTTGAAAGACATTAAACTTAAATACCAACTTTAGTTTTTAACCGACTTTTCGCTTTTGAGTTATGCTGTCCACAGACTGACATACTGACACACACACGTGTGGAATACAACACTTCCTCTACTTACCAGTAGAGAAAGTAAAAACAACTGACTCACCGAACTGGATACATACTAAGATACCAATTATCAAAATATCTGCACTTACAACCCTAATAGCTTGCATAATTTTAAAACTCAAAAGAGTCAATGCTAAAGTTTATTAAGAACTAATTCAAAACCAATTTTCTAAATTGTTAGATTCTTTAAAAAACAGTATGGGACAAATATACTTTAATTAGTTTGTAAATTAGATATATCATTATCCTTATGCCCAGCTTTTGTACCTGTGTAGCAGTTATACCCCGGTATAGATTAATTTATAACTGTTTGTACACCATCAAATTCCGGGTCCTGATCATGACTACTTTCCGTCCATAATAATAGACGTTAAGTAGCTTTTGGAAGCGCTGTAAAATTAAGGACTTAATCTCGGCTTAACTGGTCCGTTTATAAGCACCCACGTCTAGCGAGAGTCATCATAGTCTCCTATAACAGAGATAGATATTCGTATAACATTTTGTGATTGATTTAGTTCACTGATCTAACACGTCCAGGCTCGTACAGCTCGATACATAACTGAGAATGTTGATACACAATTTGTGATTTGAAACACACAGGCGTTTGACAGTAGAAAACTTCGCTTACAGATGGGTGAGAAAATCATGCTTGACGGGTAAGGTCAGGGTCGCCGAACAATAGAATATGCCCTCTGTGAATCTTCCGATGCAACTGCGCATTGGTTACTGTATTACGAAAACAATATTAGCTTTGATAGTTATGTTTTATTACCAAAGCTATATTTTGTGTATTTTCAGCAAAGTGCTTGAGGGGACCTGGGAATAAAATTTAATTTTTCTACATTTTTACTTTCTCTGGTAAGTAGAGGAAGTATTGTATTCCACCCAAAAATTTGATGACAAGATTTCACCGGAAATATATGTTTTAAGCCCCCTGAATTCAAAAAAAATACATTTTTAGAAAAAGATTCACGTGCGTGTGTCAGTCTGTGGACAGCATAACTCAAAAACGAAAAGTCACTTAAAAACCAAAGCTGGTATTTAAGTTTAATGTGTCTCAAGGATACGACACGAAGATTTTGAAGAAAATAGCCCCACCCTAAACTACCCTTTACACGGAAAATTTTTATTTTCTTGAAAATTACTAACGATTTTGATTAAAATGATATATGTTTAAGATATTTGGATGGTAAATGAAATGTATATTGTGAACTTTCAGGCTATAGCCTATGTAATCCTGTTTACTCTGGATGACTCTTGAATAACTCGTAAACCGTAAGATATAGACCAAATCTTACCACACAAAAATGTAGATCTTGCTAAAACACACTTTTTTGTAGAGTGAACCATTTTGGAGATATTCCTTGTTATTTGTGTGAGTTTTGGGGAACTTACACCTCTGTCAAATGGAACATCGTTATTCATTTGTTAATATGTGCAAAGAGAATGGAATTTGAAAGCTTTAAACGATTTGACTATCGCACAAAACCTACTACATTCCAACATTCCCCTCGCACCTAAAAGGAAATAAGCAATAAGATAATTTGTACAAATGTTTATCTCAACTAACACGAAGAAGATTTAGGAATAAGAGTTTGTAAGAATGGTTAGTACAAGAGTAGAGAAAGTCATCAGATTTTTTCCTATTAGTATCTGATGCTTTCTCTAGTAGCAAACTAGAAAATATATCATTGGTCAGTTAAAAACAAATGAATTCACAATGCGCAATATTGATCTCCACTTTCTATTAACAAGCTAATCGATATTGTATATTGCCGTTCTCGTTCCCGTTGTGAACAAAAATATTGGGTGTTGTCTTTCTTCCCGTTACCGTTGCCGTTAAGGGTGGGTGGTTGTTAACCAGCCTTAGAGGACAATCGTGCCTCAGCCCTTCATTAAGTGGACTTCTAGGGTCGGAATTTCTGTATAACTAAATTTCCGGCGCAGTTTAGGTTGGATTAGGGAACTTGCGAACAGCAGAAATAGCCCTCCCGTATATGAGAGTGTGAGCTGGAAAGCTACTCGAACAAATTACAAGATAACTATGTTATAGTGGAAGCTGCCGTCCGGAGCACGCCACTTTCTGCTGAAGATGTCATCGACCGGGCCCTTGGCATGGTCTATACCTGTTTCTCTCTGCGACAAAAAGGAGAACTTGGGAGTGAATTACTTTGTTTGTTTCTCTTCGTTGACCTCTTGGGAAGAGTTTTCACTTTCGCCAAGTTCTATCGTTTCCGATTTACTAAGACAAACTTAGGCCGAGCGTTGTGAAGGAGTTAAAGGAAACGCTCGTCAAGATAAGAATTTTGCACACAACGGACGAGTGCTTCCTCGATGGCTTTTCTGCCTTCTAGGTACTCTTCATAAATTCAATATTTCTTTATGTTAATGCAGTTTATATTAGGGCCCGGATTTTAGATGGAATAAACCTTTATTTTAGGTTTCTTCTGAGCTTCAAACAATATCTAGGTCTTTCTTCCTGGACCAGTATAGGCACCAATAATTTTACATTTTAGACAGTTTAAAATATATTCTACAATGCTAAAGAAAAAGTAGAAACCTACAGCAGAGACAATACCGGGTGAAGAACAAAATGGTTTTAGGAAAGGTTGATTGTGGATTGATGTTATCTTCACTGTAAAACACGGTTTAAAAAATCTGATGTGTTGCACTCACATGGCTTTCTCTACTCTTGTACTAACCATTCTTACAAACTCTTATTCCTATATCTTCATGTTAGTTGAGATAAACATTTGCACAAATTATCTTATTGCTTGTTTCCTTGCAGCTGCAGAGGGAATGTTATAATACAGTAGGCTTTGTGCGATAGTCAAATGTTTGAGATTCTGTTGTCTTTCCACACTTGACATATAAAAAAATGAACAGCGATGATCCATTTCACGAAAGTTCTGTTTTCCGAAACTCACACACATAACAAGGAATATCTTCGAAATGGTTCACCCTACAATAAAATTTATTTAGACATAAATTGTGTATTTTAGCAAGATCTACATTTTTTGTATAGTATAATTTGGTCTATCTCTAACGGTTTACCAGTTATGCAAAAGTCGTCCAGAGTAAACACGACTACAGGGGCTATAGCCAGAAAATTCGAGATATAGATTTCATTTGTCATCAAAATATCTCAAACATATGACATTTTAATCAAAATCGTTAGAGCCAAGAAAATCAAAATTTTCGATAAATTTTCCATGTAAAGGGTAGTTTAGGGTGGGGCTATTTTCTTCAAAATCTTCGTGTCACATCCTTGAAAGATATTAAACTTAAATACCAACTTTGGTTTTTAACCGAGTTTTCGTTTTTGAGTTATGCTGTCCACAGACTGACAGACTGATACACAGACACAGACACACGGACCTTTTTCTAAAAATGCTTTTTTTGGATTCAGGGGGCCTCAAAACATATATTTCCGGTGAAATCTCGACATCGAATTTTTGAGTGGAATACAATACTTCCCCTACTTACCAGTAGAGAAAGTAAAAAGAAAGGAATACAATTTAAGAACTTGTCTACCATTTATAGACTAAAAACGTATGATAGGGTAGATTATATGAAGCTATGGTAAATATTAGAAAGATATTACATGCCTATATGTTATAGGCATCTCAAAAGTCCTTATTGGGTGTTACTAGAAAATATCGACTCCGGTATGTACATATAAGAGAAGAACTAGAAGAAGAAAACATTTTGGAAGAAATTAATAAATATCAGAGCAAGCGGAAAGATCGCTTTCAGAGGATGGAACCTTCTAGTTTGCCATGGCAAGCACCATTTACAAACCATTACGGTGAACAGACATCGGACGACCACGTATGAGTTGGAGGAAGCAGTTTGATTATCCTCGGAACAGTTCTGAAGACATAACCCATGTCAAGGAAAAAGAATACTTAGTTTTGTGAGATTTATTTATGTACGTTTTTCACAAAAGTTTGTGTTTGCAAAGATAACCATCAAAAGCACACAGAGAATGTTACTACTTTTTTAGATTACTTTTGGACATTGCAACCACATTTTCTGCCGTAAATGATTTCCTCATTCTTGTATGAAGAAAGACTTCTTTCAACGAAACATGACGTCAATGGAGAGCACCGCAAAGATGCCAATGCAGCAGGTATTTTTCCTGTACTTACTCAATTTATGACTTTCACATCTTCAAAACAACGATTGCGCTGAAGAATCTTCCGCAGCTCCCAGTGATCCAGGTATTTCTTTTCTGTATATATCACCAATGATATTCAGAGCATCATTGAGTGACACGCTTCCACTTTCCAACTAGAAAATAGCTTTTGGTACAAAACAAAAACATTTCTTAATATATGCAAGGGCTGCACTTAACAGTAGTAACCTTCATATAGTAGTGGTGGGAATCATTTTATGGTGTTCCAATGTGAAAATAACATTCACTTGAAGAAGGCAAAACAGTTGCTTAGGCCATTTTAGGTTTCAATCCTTCCTTTAAGTTTCTTCAGGTGCAATGAAATTCACATATTCTGCTTCAAGAAGCTTGAAACGAATAGGGTCTTTTATTATTATTATTATTATTATTATTATTATTATTATTATTATTATTATTATTATTATTATTATTATTATTATTATTATTATTATTATTATTATTATTATTATTATTATTATTATTATTATTATTATTATTATTATTATTATTATTATTATTATTATTATTATTATTATTATTATTATTATTATTATTATTATTATTATTATTATTATTATTATTATTATTATTATTATTATTATTATTATTATTATTATTATTATTATTATTATTATTATTATTATTATTATTATTATTATTATTATTATTATTATTATTATTATTATTATTATTATTATTATTATTATTATTATTATTATTATTATTATTATTATTATTATTATTATTATTATTATTATTATTATTATTATTATTATTATTATTATTATTATTATTATTATTATCATCATTATCACCATCATCACTATTATTATCATAATTATTAATGTTATTATTGATATTAAATATTATAAACATGGCACCTAAACACAAACCTGAAATTAAAATTGCTTTCTACTGAAATGGATTGTTTTAGAAGATCCACTAGGCATTCTAAATCAGAGAAAATTAGAAATACAACTATTAGACAAAAAATGAATGTTAATGATACATTATTAGATTTTGTAAAATACAAACAATTGGAATAATATGGTCATACACGTAGAATGATGGAAACAAGATTGCCGAGACGTTTTGGAATGGATTCCACCAGGGAGAGGAAAGAGGGGAAGACCGCGGAAAACCTGGATAGATGATATAAGGAGTAGTATGAAGGAGAGGAATTTAGAAGAGCGGGATTGGGAAATAAGAGAAGAATGGAGGAAGAAGATACGTACTTAAACACTTTGGATACAGGAAGATGTGATCTCACATTGTAAACCTGTTGATAGATTGTTATTATTGTGATTAGAGAGAGATAATCATGATGATAGCCGCCCTAGCTAGGGTTTCCCAAAAGGAAAGCGGCTATTTTACAATAAAATTTACTATTATTTTTACTATTACTATTATTATGACTACTATTATTTGAGGTTTATCAATGCCCAATACCGCCCGAATAAATTCATAAGTTATCCGTCGATCTTCTTCAAGCATTGCTCAAAGAGTGGTGATATTTTCATCATCAAAGGCAGTTCTTTTGTGTCCTTAGCGAAATTTATCACCGATGTATTGTGCCTTATGAATTCGTTGCACCAATTATAAATTGTTGCCTTAGATGCTGCTCTTGGCCAAATGCGTTCCTAAGTCGGTCTTCATACTGTTTAGGCGTTAATTACGATTTAAAAAGTCACAGCCCGGAAATGGCCTCTAGACAAATTCATTTTTGGGTGAATAAAAACCTTTAAATGATGATAATTGACAAACTAATAGAGCAAATGCAACGAACTACACTGCAAAATATTATAAAATAGTAGTCAGTAACAAACTTCATTTGTTTTTAAAGACATGGCATGCTATAACTTCTAGTGTTGCCCTCGTATTTGACACACTTGGACAGTGTTAATGTTCCTCCTGCTGCAGTCAAAATCGCCGAGTGCATCGGAGATAGTTCTGGGTTCAATGACCCTCTTGCGACATGGTCCGCAACACGTGAACAAAATTAAAAGCTTGAAAACAGGGAAAATGTGGCTTGACCGAGAGAAGGCGTTACGTAACGGGTCTGTTTCCACATCGGGTTTATTGCCTCCTCGATTGTTTGTGTCCAATTGTTTGATGAACATAATTAATCGATCCTTTCACTCCATACAGGGCTTACTTCTGAAACAGGACATAGTTTCTTCAACTCGGTCTATATGTGGCGGACTCAATGTGTTAATTGTCATTCTGTTCTACCCCGAAGATACTCCGCTAGAGTTAATATAGGGGAGAAACCTGAACCAATCTAGAAGACAATGAACTGTGTCTAAGATCAATATTGGTATAGAAAGTGACAGGCATCTGTATCAATACCTAAAGCTGGCCAGCTGCTAGAGTAACGTTTCCCCCAAGAGTCCCATATTACCTTATCAGCATAGCGCAATTCACTTTCTACAAAAATTATGATGTGTTGCACTCACATGACTTTCTCTACTCTTGTACTAACCATTCTTACAAACTCTTATTCCTATAGCTTCTTTCTTGTTAGTTGAGATAAACATTTGTATAACTTATCTTATTGCTTATTTCCTTGTAGCTGCAAGGGGAATATGGGAATATAGTAGGCTTTGAGCGATAGTCAAATCTTTAAAGTGTTAGTAGGACTCTAACTCTGACCAGTGCAGATGGAGGATCGTGTTACCCTGATGATGCCAAGCGCAGTACTTGGCGAAACGTTGGTATCTACCATGCCTTCTAGACCACGGCCTACAAGCCCGGAAGAACTAAACATTTGGAATAATCAAGACACCGGCCGTGAAAGCCTAAATACATAAATTATAGCTGCCTTAAGTATGAAATAATTGTATTCGAGAGGTCCCGAGTTCAACACCCGTCGACCAACCACACTGACCTTGGGTATTTTGTAGTCGTCTCTGGTCGATAGGTATAACAATATGGCCGCATTAGAAGAAACAAACTACCAACCATCTTAGCAGCACTGCGAATTCCTTGGACTGTCTTTGGTTTAGATTCTGTTCGACAGATTGACTTTTCTAGTAAAATTCAACACAATCTTTAAACGATGATAATGATCTATTAGAGCAAATTGAACAGAACTAAGTGGCAAACGACTCGCAGAACATTTGAAAGTAGCTGTCAAATGTAAACAACTTTCATTCGCTTCTAGAAATATGGCATCCCAAAAACTTTTCAGTGTCACCCTCTTGTAGAATAGGCCGAGCCATTCTGATGGACCACTCTAGCGAATCAAACACAAGCAGGAACTTTTGTCCCATGTGAATTGTTACGAAAGGCCTACGAGTGGGAATGAGAAAGAGGCCTGTAGCTCAAGGCGCCTTATGTTTACTTTCGTGCAATGCCATGGCAGTCTGAAGGTCTTGTGTCCACTGTTCACATTCAACTTCTCTTTAGCTATAGTTTAAACTTAAATATGCGGACTTACTTGTTACAAAAGAGATGACAAGGACAGACTGCTTATAATAAAAAAGTAAATCCGTACAATTGCCTAACACTGTGTTTACTATATCTATCCTAAGCTTGTTTTCTATCCAATTTAAACTTCATAAAAACGCTTTTTTATTGATCACAATAGTAATAGTAGTATTAGTAGTAGCAGTAGTAGTAGTAGTAGTAGTAGTAGTAGTAGTAGTAGTAGTAGTAGTAGTAGTAGTAGTAGTAGTAGTAGTAGTAGTAGTAGTAGTAGTAGCAGCAGCAGCAGCAGTAATAATAATAATAATAATAATAATAATGATAATAATGATAATAATAATAATAATAATAATAATAATAATAATAATAATAATAATAATAATTAATAATAATAATAATAATAATAATAATAATAATAATAATAATAATTATAATAATAATAATAATAATAATAATAATAATAATAATAATAATAATAATAATAATAATAATAATAATAATAATAATAATAATAATAATAATAATAATAATAATTGTGCTGATATTTATGTAGAGAATTACAAAGTTACACACTTCTCTACTGGTAAGTAGAGGAAGTATTGTATTCCACCCAAAAATTCGATGTTGAGATTTCATCGAAAATATATGTTTTGAGAGCCCTGAACAAAAAAAAAAAATTTTAGAAAGAGATCCGTGTGTCTGTCTGTCAGTCTGTGAACAGCGTAACTCAAAAACGAAAAGTTGGTTAAAAACCAAAGTTGGTATTCAAGTTTGATGCCTTTCAACGGTGCGACACGAAAATTTGGAAGAAAATAGTCCCACCCTAAACTACCCTTTACATAGTAAATTTTGATTTTCTTGAAAATGGCTCTAGTGATTTAGACTAAAAGGCCGTATGTTTAAGTTTGTATGACAAATGAAATGTATATCTTGAATTTTCTGGCCATAGCCTATGTAGTCCTGCTTATTCTGGATGACTTTGGAATAACTCGTAAACCGTAAAACATAGACCAAATCTTACTATACAAAAATGTAGATCTTGCTAAAACACACAATTTAGGTCTGAATAAATTCGTTTGTAGAGTGAACCATTTCGGAGATATTTCTTGTTATTTCTGTCAATTTCGTAAGTTTCACTTTCGTGAAATGAAACATCGTTGTTAATGTTTTTACATGTTAAGTGTGCAAAGAGAACGGGATTTCAAAGCTTTAAAAGATTTGACTATCGCACAAAGCCTACTGTATTCTAATATTCCTCTTGCACCTGCAAGGAAATGAGCAATAAGATAATTTGTACAAATGTTTATTTTAACTAACACGAAGAAGATATAGGAATAAGAGTTTGTAAGAATGTTTAGTACAAGAGTAGAGAAAGTCATGTGAGTGCAACACATCAGATTTTTTCTGTTTCTAAAGTTGTATTTTACCTTCTGCACTCATCCTTGATCTTCCAATGCTCTTTCTTCAGTTCTAAGATTTCAGAGTCCACCTCTTCTTCTTCTCCTAAGTGGACACAATTTTCAAATGTTTCGGGTATCGTTTCGTATGACATTCTCCTGATGTGTCCATACCATTTTTTGTTTATAAGTTACATTTTCTTCACTTCATTTCCTCAGACAATAACTTCAATCTTAATTCTTTATTGAGTTTTGAAATTTCCAAATTTCGTTTCCCATGTGTGGCGATACTTCTTATCATAGATTTTTAAAATTTATTTTTTTGTGGGCTGGGCCCACGCCCACCAGCCCGGTGTGTGTGTTTGTGTGTAAGTCGGTTGATTAGGCGTAGACTGATCCCAAGGTACAAGGTTCAAAACCTTGCCCAAACCAGTGAGCTTTAAATGCACTTTAATGTGGTGTCTGGAACTTTGTACTACGTGTATGTCATAATTCTTTAAATAAGGGATAACACACATATTTTTATATTTTATGGAAGAGAGATAGGGATTCTGTGGTTGTGGATATAACTGGAGTAGAACCGAAGGATGCATACGAGGAATTGCATACTGTAGGAACGAACAGACTTCGCTTTAAAACCCTTTAAACCCTTAAAACCCAATGCTAGCCAAGCGCTATTTTTTTAACTTTTTGAGTCTGCAGTAGCTTACAACATACATAATCCGCGAAGCAACAATGCAACCTAGAAGCTGTGGCAAATTGCGTAACGGTGCAGAATTTGCTTCCGGAGGGAATGTTAGAGCAGCACAGGATTATGCAAGATTCACCGGAAACTGGAATCCGGAACACGGGAACTCTGTTGTTTCACACCGTTATTCCATAATGTACGTAACACTTTCCCCCAGCTGGAAATAAATGCCAGACAAAACGGCATTTGCAACGATACAGTGACCTCATTCCATCGAAATCGTGAGGGATTTGTCTTAGTTATTTTGTTATGCAGCAATACAGAAAAAGTGTCATTCACCATATATAAGCCTTCTGGCATATCAGAAACAACACAGCTCTTATAGCTGCGTTCTGAAGAAGCTTCTTAGGGTAAAGGAATACAATACAGGGCGAGGCTGGCCCCGTAGCTCAGTCGGTAAGGCACCTGCCTGCTATGCAAGGAGTCCCGGATTCGAGTTCCGTCTGGGAGGATGGGAATTCTTCTCCAGCCAATGTTCCTTATTCTGCCTTGAGTCTGGATGTATGAGAGTGTGAACATGCGTGTGATCTAATGTACTAAAATCCCAATGTAAAACGAATATCACTATTGCCTATAGGCAATACAGAGTGTCCCAAAATTAGACCGACAAACTTTGGGAGCTGATAGATAACGTTATTTTAAACACTTTTTATTAAGCAAACTGTTTTCCTGCGGTGCTTCATTTAAGCACTAGACGAGTAAATGTCTTTACTTACTGCCAGTTTAAGTTCAATCAACAATGCAAATTAATATTGGATTTATCTTAGTAAGGCACACAATCTTAACCCAAGAAACAAACACAGAACATATAAACAAAACAAAAACATCTCATTGTTTACAGACAATCACAAGTTTACTATTCAAACTAAATGTTGGAACGCACGCCCACTGCGATTAACACAGAGTGCATCGACGTGCCCTATTCTGCCGTACTCTCGCAGACATCAGTCATTTCTCTGGTTTAAAAGTATGTCGCTCTAATTTTGAATAGTAAAGTTGTGATTAACTGTAAACAATGACATGTTTATGTTTTGTTTATGTGTTCTGGGTTTGTTTCTTGGATTAAGATTGTGTGTCTTACTGAAATAAATACAATACTAATTTGCATTGTTGATTTTGCTGCAAATACTTAAACTGAGTGGGCGGCAGTAGGTCTACCGCTTAAACGAAGCACCGCACCAAAAAACTTTCCTTAACAAAAAGTATCTAAAATAATATCATCTATCAGCTCCCAGATGTCAGTATAATTTTGGGACACCTATATATCCCACAGGAGAGGCCGCAGATATGACCTTTTCGGTTAAAGGTGGGATATAAATGGAATAATAAACAAATAAAAAGAACAGGTGACATTGAAAATTTTTAGAATTGTTCCTAAAAACAAATGACATTTCCTTAAATATGAAAGCTACTTTCTAAGCTTTGCGACTTGATGGGTGTATAGTTTGTTCGATTTGCTCTAATAGTTTGCTAATTATCATCATTTAATAGTTTTTGTGTTCACCCTAATATGGATTTGATAGAGAACATGTGAAGGTAGCCGTAGAAATGCATTCGGTGTAGCCCATCTAAGGCCATAATTTACGACTGGTACAGTGAATTCAAAAGGAATCAGATTTAGTGATGAATTTCGTGAAGTACTCCATGAACTGCTGTTACTGATGAAAATATTGCCGCTGTTGGTATACGTATCAGTATTAGGGGGACTAAATGTACGTATTTCATTAACGTGTGAGGTAGAAATACAAAAGGCGCTATCCGCGCCCAACCCCCTCCCCCCCCCCCCCTCCCACACAAACTATCGTCGAAAAATGCAATTTATTCTCTATGACGTAGACACCTACAGTAAGTAAAGAAATTATTTTACTTCACCCAAAATTCAATATCGAGATTTCATCAGAAATAAATGTTTTGAGACTCCCTGAATTAAAAAAAACGAGTTGTTATAAAAAGATCTGTTTGTCTGTCTATCTGTAACTCTGTCAGTCTGTCTGTGTGTGTCAGCATAGATTAAAAACGAAATTTTGATTAAATACGAAAGCTGGAATTTTAGTTCGGCATCATTTTCCAAAGATGCAACACGAAGATTTTCAAGAAAATCCGCACTCCCCAATCTACGCTTTACATGGAAAATGTTTTTAAAACTGATTTTCTCAAAAGTGGCTCTAATGTTTTTTTATTTAATTACCATATGTTTAAGATGTTTTAGACTTGAAACGTATAACTTAAATTTTCAGTCCTCTCTAAAGTTCTCTTAATTTTTATTGACTTTGTATAACCACCAAACTGTAAGAGACAAAACCTTACTGCACAAAAAATGTAATTCACGTTAAGGCAAAAATACTTTTTTATGGAGCTAATCATTTATGAAATGTTTCTTGTTACTGGTTTGGATTTTGAATACTTTCATTTTTCTCAAATGAGAAATTATTATTCGTTCTCTTTTATGTCTTGGCTACGAGTACAGAAAGAAATTTGAAAGCTATTACATACCGATCAAGTCGTAAAAGGTGCGATAATTTAAAGCCTACTGTATTTTCTTAATTCCCTTATAACACAATTTCTGCAAATGTTTGTTTCAATTAACATTATGTAGACGAAAAAATAAGCGTCAAATGAATTTGATTTTTAAAAAATCGTAGCGTGATTTTATAGGCAATTTTTCAGATCTTTTTATGCCATCAAAATCCGGACCTTGGATAGCAGAACGTTCTGTGAATCTACTATGATTCTTTTCATCTTGATGCTGAGAAAGTTGTTCTGTTGTAGGTCCTGCTATTGTCGTGTTTGTGTGTTGTGCTTCTTGTTGCTGTCACATGAAGATTTATGATGGCTCTAGTTGGCTCATTAGAAGTATGAGCTGCTTCTTTAATAATACTTGAGTTCACCTCTGCCCTCTTGTAACTAAGAATGTCCGGATGTTTAGCACTGCATTTGTTTCATGAGCAACACGTACTCAAACCGAGCATACATTGCTCCTTGTAGACCTTCATGTACTTTCTTCTTTTGTCTGCCCACTACTGCACGGTGCCCATTCATATTCACAAGATAATGTCAAATTGCATACCGTTGTACAGTGCGTTTGTTATATTGCGGGGCCACGAATCGCCTATAACCATGCTCCGCACTCTGTCCCTTACAATGAGAGGTTTTCCGTTCTAAGACTCCCGTGCTATTCCCAATCCAATCCTTTAATTCCTAAGTGGAGCGTAGTGTCGCAACAAATCGCCGCCATCGAACTTTATTCCTTGACAAAACTTGTACCGCTTTCCATGATTTATGCATTGTTCTTAATTCCGTTTCGATTTCTCCAAGTTTCCCTCGGTCTTCTGGTTCTCCTTTCTCCCTTTCCAATACCTGTCTAGTTATACTTTTGGGATCCTTTCTCAGTGTACATATGTCCAATCCATGGCAATTTCCGTTTATTTATTTATCACTTGGTATCTGATTTGTGATTTCCCATAATACAGTATTCTTGTGTCGTTCTCCAAGTTTGGTTTAACATTTTTATTTTAGTATTTCTTTGAATATTTTGTGAGTTCCATATTGTTTTCCCCGTGCTATTTACTCATTAGTAACAGTAACGTACGCTATAATAAGTACTAACCTTGTTATGTTTGATCAAATAGTAAGACGTTATTTTCTTTTTTCTTTCTTAGCCTTGTAAACATAACGGAATTTCATCACATAGCGACGAGCTCTTAAAAGAAGAATGTTTATCTCGATTAACATGAAGTACGTAAAATATTAAGTGTAAGAATAGTTCGTACAAGAGTGAGTAGAGAAAGTCATGTGAGTGCAACACATCATATTGTTGCCTGGCATAGCTTCATCTCAATGTTTACTCTTTATAAAATCTGTTAAAGGCGAAATAAAATATAACAATCTGTTTGACACGTTGGGCGTTATTGACTAACACAATTAAATTAATTAAAGGCAGTAAAAGCATGAAAAAGCAGTAAAAGCATATGAAACAAATGCACATACCTGTTTAAAATTTGCATACGATTCTCATATTACATTACCATAGTGTGATAAAAGCTTTTTCCCACAGGCGCATTGCATTTAGGTACATTGTAACTGTCTCCTGGTCTATGTTATTGTTACAGTTTTTAAACTGTTACTTCACTAATATGAACTAGTTCCAGCCCCACTTTGTTTTCACATTCACTTCTGTTTCTGAGCGTTGACATAGCGGTGTAACGAAATACGCCCGACGTAGCCTCTTCTTCCGGGCGATTCACTAGCTGTGGAGTCGAACACAAAACGTCTCTAATCCCCTTCCAGTTACAGCAATCACTGAAACGCTCTCACTAACTCACTCACTCATTCACTCACTCGCGCTCGCTTCGCAAGAATCACTCCACTGAAACTCGCCCAGCTTGCGAGACTGCCCCTTGCACCTGGTATTAGGGGTATAACTGTAGATATTTGTATTCATAACTCAGGACAATGTAATGAACAATATTACATCAATATTTACTTCATTTGCATAACTAATGAATGTTTTCAGGTTGGTTAGTAGCTTCAAGAACACGTGGCACACACAAGCCATACGTGTTTATTTTTCCCGAGAGGCGGGACAAGCTGGGAGGGATAAAGTAGAGCGGGCGGTCCTCGCGATAATGAGCATCGGGGTAACTCGCACGAAACTAATAAAAAAAATTTAAAAAATAATAAAAAAAATCAACGACGGCTGTTACGTACTCAAATATTCATTTATTTGTGTTATCTACAACTTACATTTTCATAGAGAAAGAAATGAGAAAGAAAGTTTAAATACGTTAATTGAGGATTTAATAGTTAACCTTGGGATTCGAATAGATTCGTTGCTTAATTTAATGTGTAACAGCTGGAATGCTTTCTGCCAGCCTAATGACCCCAGATATCTGGACCAACAAGTTAGGTACAGAAGTATGAACACATGGAAGCAAAGCGGATGAACTATACTGACAGGCGTTGTTCATTTTATGACCCACTACTACCGTGCAGAATATATCAGGTAGTAAATTATGTGATGTGTTTGTGGGAAAACTGTCATACGAAGAGAAAAAAACTAACACACTGAGGCGGTTACATATTCAGGTAGCAATTATTAAAATCTGCACTTATGCACTTACAAACTAGTCGTTGGAGGCTTTCAAAAAGTTCGAAGTGGCGAAACACGCAGAAGGTTCTAGTTAACTGGCGACAGTTGGGTGAGCGCGCGGCTTATCTTTTTACAGTTCCGACTACCCGACGCCGAGCTCCCGACAACCTTGCACCATAACCGCTGTGTCATATTATTGATGTCCACTGTTATGCATCATTTCGTATATCTACTCACTGAGGATTATCTTAATGAGATGCTCCAATTATCCACTAACAATATGTTCTCTGCTCTCTGACTTGTGTCTAAGCCTTTGATCTCCTATGTGCGCATCTATTACCAGTATTTGATGGTTAAAATAGCTGCATACACCTGCAAGGGTAGAGACTGCAAAGGGAACTGCCTGCAGACTCTACCTGCTAACCTCTGACCTATAATGTTGTCATTACTGCTAACATTTTCCTTCAACCCCATATTCATATTCCTCACCGAACATGAAATAAAACTGCCTTAGGGCTTTTAAAATGCGTGCTCTTTCAGATGAGATAGATTTCATAGCTGGTTATGTCAGAAGTTCAGCCTATTCATTATTAAAACTGTTATGAATAGAGGACCCCGTTTCTCGACGTTACAACTTCTATCGTTAGCAACACTCCAGAATCAACACAGATGCAAGTCACTTTCGTCACGTTCAAGACAAGCTGCTAAAAGACTAATTTCCAAAGACACAGTCAAGCTAGAAAACACCATACCGAATGACTAATTTCTATCTTGAAATTTTTTCTGCAAACGCCACTCTGAAATTAGTCCTATCCTTCCGCGTACTGATAGGGGAATTAAGCAAAAATGATCGAAATTAAATTTCTATAATGTTTGTTTAATTTTAAGTATATACAAATTTGGCCAAAAAAAATCTAAAATGAGTTTTCATGTCCAAAATAAACTCAGGGATACCGCTCCCGTAGGGTAGTGATCGTACCGGCGTGGGGATTTTTCCCTGTTGGTACGCTTGGTCCGGGATGCACTCAGCCAGAGCAACTGTGTAGCTTTCCTAACGATGCTGATCCCCGCCACCCACATCCTACACTTCTCCGTGGACTTGGCTGCGGCCGGGTGATGAGGTCACCCTCTGATAAGAGAGGGAATCTAGGAATCATTATTAATAAACTCAGGACCGTTGCTCATTTATTTTGTCTTTGGCCGTGCTGGAAGTAGTTCATTTAATGTTATTTTATTCTTTCATATGTACATACTTAGTTCTTTTCTGACATCTTAATTTTTCTTTTTATCAATTATGTTATGCTCCACCAAGTTCTTAGAAATCTCATGGATGCAGCTTCTATCTTTTTGTCCTGTTAGCGGCCGACACATCCACACAAAATAGACACTGTTAAACAGTTGCTTCATTAAGGGAAAACAGAGTGGTTACTTTTTCCCCTTCCCAGTTTCCTTTCGCGTAATATATATAGGAGTGCTGCGAGGATTGGGGATAGAATTTGTAACGGGATATGTTGACGCCCGACATTGATTTTCTTATATTGTGGAGTTCAAAGAGGTGCAGATGTACCGCGACATTTACCCTGCACGGCCACGCCACTAAGCCAAAGCTAGTGGAGGGGCGAAAAGAGCCGCACTTTTCAGCACCTCTATGCTAACAGTTTATAAACTTCAATATTGCGTCATTCCTTGTTTTGTTTAATAGTGTTCGTTTGATTGTGCCGCATTAATTCAATATTTGTGCCTTCTTTTGAATGTCATTCTGTTTGAAATGACCTATTGTATAGCCTAAATAGCTAAAAAGTTGTGCTTGGTCGATTATATTGCCATTTATGTTTGTTTTCAGGAAAGGTTTGCTTTAGTAACCTAATTTTTGTTTTAGAAGTAGATATATTTAGAGGTTATGTTGTTTAGTTTGTACAGGAAGCAATGCAGAGAATTCTCTGAGGCAAACAACCTATTTTTTCCGTCTGCAAATAGCAGTTCCATTGGAACTAATTTTCATTTTAGTATGTCATAGTGGAGATATAAATTAAAAATATAATACTACGCTGTTATAATTAAGTTTGTTGGTAATTATAGCTTAAATATGATTTACTAATTTGTTATGTCTTTGTTTGTTTACAGCTGGACATGAACACAACCATGGCCATGGACATGGGCACGACAATGATCATCAGGAGACCTTCATCAACCTTAACCTGACGGATCAACACGACCACGATCATGATCATGACCATCATCACTATCATCACCACCACTGAGATGATCAACATCAGCAGAAGAAACTAGTCATCGGCATCTCTGTCATTGAAGAGTCGCATTAACTGCAAAAGATATCCAACCTTAGACCAAAAACTCAGTGAATTTTAGGATATGGTGTACACAAATGGATGCGACAGGATTTATCATCCTTTTTCCTCTACAGTTATATTTATTTTCTTTTAAAATTAATTTCAAGGGCACAAAAGCTCCACTGCTTTTGCGAGTGTCAACTTTTATCCATTATGTATGGAGCATGTGTTGCAAATATCACTCTAATTAGAATGGGTTTATGCTTTTGTCTTTATATTAACAGGTTATTATCAAAATTCCATCAAGCGCGTATTGAAGCTTATGTATGTACATAAGCCTAGCTAATTAGTACACATGGCAGAAGCCACATCCAGTCTACGTTAAAGGTGCTAAATTCATCGCTCATTATATTAAAATTAGTGTCTAAAATGTTCACATATATGAATGCCTTCTAAGTTGACTGATCAACAGTTACAAGATTAGTTTATTAAGGAAGGTATGGTATTTTTGCTCAAGTAAACCGTCTTTTGATTAAAAGTTACCAGCGTTTGTTTTTTAAAACAAATAATCCAAACATGTCATTAACACCAAAGTAGGTATAGGTCGCGCGTTACTTCTTGACGAATGAAAATTTTATATGAAAGGTTGAATGCGAGTCTCTACTCAGCTTTTGCGGGAACGAGAGAGCGGAGGTACAGTCTGCAGTGAGATGACGCGCATGCTTCTGAGCTGAAATAGTACAACACTACAAATCAATTTATGACACTTGCAGTAATATCAGCCACACGTATTATACACTATACCTCTATAACTGTTTCCACTTAACTTTCTTGCATTTATTCTATTCCCGACATCTCTCCCTCGTCTGAATTGCTATTTTCGTTGCATGCATACATACATCCGTACCGCACAAAACTTCTGCAGTCGACTGTATACACAAACGTGACAGAGGAAAACATAGGTGTCTGTTATCGTAGCATAAACATTTGCTGACCTGTTTATTAAGGGTAGGCTCACTCATTGGATTTCTGCTCAAGGTCATTCGTCAAGAACGAACGCGCAACCTATACACATAAACATTTATCCATATCCACATTTTATCATGTTAAAATTTAATTCAACTACATTCAATATTTTTGAGAAAACGAGTTATTTATGTCGGTCACAAAAATATGTTTGAAGGAAAAATGAAAAACACAAGTTTGCACATATATTCACCTCATCGCTTCAGCACAAAAAGGGCTAAGGGCAAAAATTCCCCAAAAAGACGGGCTAAAATTCGCTCTCTACTCGAAGTGAAGTATCACTTCTTTTTCCTGTGAAATGATGCACAATTCACAGTGCGAAATAACAGATGCAGTAACTTTTTTACAAAAATATGTTTAGAATATATGTAGAGATTTGCCAGCAGCTTTTCTGGAAACAGAAGTTTCTCGAAGCTTCTCGTAAATAAGTCCCAGAACGACGAAAGCGTGTCTGCCTCATGTTCAAGAGGTCGCGAGTTCGAATCTCGCTTAGGGTAAGTTATCCGGGTAAGGTGTTTTTCCGAGGTTTTCCCTACCATGAGAAGACGAATGTCGGGTAACTTAAAGCTCCATGGACCTCGGGCTCATTTGAGCATCATTTCACCAATTTCATTTCATTCATTCGTCCGATATGACACAATGTTGGAGGACGTTAACTTAAAAAAAAAAAAAAAAAAGAAGAACGACGAAAGCTCCTAGAAAATGCATGCAACGGCATTTGTTCTAAGCCGCATATCGTCGCCGGCCGCGCAGTGGTGTAGGGTAGCTGACCTTGTTTCTCTTTGGCCGGTGGCCGACGCGACAATATGTACAAAATTAAGCAGAAAATTTCAATTAACAACATTGCTAAAAAACTGAAAATGTCATACTTTTGCGATTTAAACTATATATTTTCCTATTTAGTTTTGAAAATAGGGAAATTATCAAACACTGCCCTACCCTTACTTTAATTTTTATAAGTCATAGTTCCTAATTTTTTAAAAAGAATAAAACCACAATTAATTCACTTACTTGCCTGCAATAAGATTTCAGCTGTGGTAAACTTAAAAGCTTATAAAGTGGAAAAGGGAAGTTAAACCTGTCGCAAATTATAAATGACTTTCAAAAGAAATAAGGGAAGGAAAAGAAGGAAAAGAATGTGATAATAACTGATCGTTAATAACAGCCTTAGAATTTTTATTCTAAATATATTTGTTATTTTTGACTTGTTGCTGTTAACTGCGCATAATATAAGGGGTAGAATGGTCTGAGTTCTTGCAATGCTAAATTTGTTCTAGAATAAAGAAAATTATTAACAAAGAGAATAATAAACGCATACAATGCGTGCATTCTAAATTAATCTTAAATGTTGTGAAGTTTAATATAATATAAAGCAAACATATATTCTTTGCTGTAAAAGAAAGTAATCCTAAGCTAAATATGTATTAAATTTAAATTCGAATATTAAATATGTTAATGTTTGCATTTTACAAAGATTATCTTTATTAACATTGTTGAGTGTTTGAATGACTGAATCTTCGTATTAAAGTTAATAAATACATAGTTAATTGAATAATGTTCTAATAGCCGTATTGACAAAAAATATGTATTTACTTATATACTATAATGGTTAAACTTTATATTACAAATAGATTTAAAGTATCTTACTCTACAATTAAATTCAAATGCAAAATTTATATTTGTATATGTATTTTAAAGAACATTTACCGTTGTACCCCATATTTTCGTAATGGTATAAATGTATTGATATTTTCCAATGCTGCATGGCTGTAATCAGTTCATTAAAAACAACAAATAGCTTCTTGTACATCTCTGTTGCTTTGTTTCAAGGTTACAAATTTAATGAGACTGGAAAATACAGGGTGTTTCAATACGACTCCGACTTTTTAAGCCGCTATATTATTGCAGTGAATAACAATGCATTATCTCTGGGAAAACATTTACCAGTCACAAGATATGCTAGAAATGTCTCCCCCCCCCCTCTTCCCGAGTACATCTTATACATCAATATTAGTAATTTCGGATGTTATATTCGTCAGGTATATGGACTGTTCCAATAGACGCCTTCCTTCAGAATACCCAACAAAAAATAATCCACTAACGTCATGTCTGGCCATAAATCTCTGGAGATAAGAGGCTGTGAATGTGAGCTATAGATTCGTATGGCGAATCAGTATCGTGCAACTGATTTACAAAATCCGTGAGAATTGTCTTATAAAGTTCAGTATTGAGAGTTACTTCAACGAAAACTGATCCAGTAATATGCTGCAAGGATATTCCGCACCACACACCAATTTTTACTGAATGATAAGTATTCTCTGACACAGATGTCCTTGTGTTTTGTGGGTTTGCATATCTTGAGAGATAAAATCAAGTCTCAGCTGTAGACCACGTCATTTTCAATATTTCTAGGTCTTTTTCCGCAAACATTAAGAATCAATTATTACAGTTGGTTGTTTTAGCTCGTGCAACTGTCATTCTGTACGGTCTGAGTTTTGAATGTTTATTCCCCTTTCACCGACTTTGTAACCGAAAACGTAACCGGTTTCTTGTGAGAGTTTGCATAAAGATTGGGAGGAGAAAAGCAACCGATCACAAACGTCTACCGCACATTGTGCAACAATGACGGTGGATTGTGTGTTCCCTTTTTCTTTCAACTTTTTCACTAAATTATAACTGTCACAACTGTGTGGTGGTAACAGAATTGGTAAGCGAGTATAATTCTCCACAATAAACACACGTTGCTGAATTATATACTCCATTTCAATGTTTAAGTCATACAAACAGACTAATACGCAAGAATGAATCGATATATACAATCGAAACCCTTGGCTTCGTGGAATATTTGCATTCACATACATTTTATATGCTAGCTATAGTCGCAGAGTTTCAGTGGGACGTCCCGTTGAAACGCCTGTATAATCCAATGATAAGTTGTGCACAAAGTAAGAAGTAATGTGTATACAGTTAAAATCCTGTTGTAAATGCTGTTACAGTGTAAGATATATTTTTATTTGTTCTTGTACTATTTCTTCATGCATCATTTACACCATGTTTTACTTCTTATAAATGTAAATGTAAACAACGAAACAATTTGCTGTATATTTATATTTTACTATAATGTTATTTAGCGACTGGAGTTATTTCCTAGCTATTTATTGTTTTCTTCCTACTGGTAAATTGAATATAGGATACATATTTGAAATCTCGGGACGTACGAGGGATATGTGTGAAATAAAGATAGCTTAATATACTATAAAATTGTCTACACATTATTTGTAATAAAAGCAAACAAAGGAGCTCACTTTAGTGAACTTCCAAAGGTCTATATTTTGGTTAACCTTCCTATAAAAACTGCCCATTATGAAAATAAGTGTTTTAACTTGAATTTTGATTCATCTTTGGAGGCGTTTGCAGAAGTGAACCTATATGCATAGTATTTGTAACTGATGGCTCAGAAGGCAACTTAAGTGATTTTCATTCAAAGGTCCTGGTTCGAATCCCGTATACCAGTCAATAAGTTTTGGTGTTTCTATGGCGTCCCTGAGTATTCCAATACTACGTAAAAGTTCTGCCCACAGATTAAGAAAATTATAAATAAATAAATGATACAGAAAAATAATAATTGTGTACCTAAGGTCATTCAAGCAATAGTGAGCAGGAAAGAAACTACGCAAACAAGGCGGTTTGTGTAGTATTTACGCTGAGGACTTTTACAAAACTTACAGCGCGGCAAAAGTTCTCTTTCTGGCAAATTTATATATTTCTTTATTTTATTTATGTTATAGTGTTTTAGAAGATATTGGTTTATAAAGTATACGTGATTCTTTGTAAATTTTACACTATCATTTGTATACTACACTAAACTAAATAAGTAAATAATTCTAAACCGATTAGCTGTCCTTTTTTCAAATTTTATAATAATTTTGTATATTATTACACTTTATCCATAAAATATTTTTACATTATAGTTTTATATCCTTTGTCATTCATATTTAAAATTGACTTTTTCTATAGATTTATTAGCTGGCTCTGTCTTTAAGACAACACTAAAATAGGACAGCTATCCAACAACTGGATTCTCTCTGTAGATTAATGTGACCCGTGTTTAATCCTGATTTTTTATGCATACCCATAATTTACAGAGTAACTAATTCCGTAATTATAGTTTGTATTTTGTTGTTTGACACTATTTACTGCCCATATCCGTTTATTCTCCTATTATTTTACTATCTTTATAAAACATTTCAGTCCTAGCAATATTTCTATTTATCTTAAACCATTTCTTGTTGATGTACTCTTATCTCCAAATTTTTCTTCCTTTATATTTAAATACTATATGTTCAAGATCTTCGTTTCCACCACATATTGAGCATATGAATACCCTTCACTCCTATTCTTACCCATGGAATACCTTCTCGCTCCTCTTTATCTGTTATATTCATGTATCTTTTCCTTCCCCTTTCTTGCCATTTTCCAGAAAATATTCACATTATTTTCTTTTCCGTTCCAGGTCTCTCAGTCCTTGTCTCTCAAATGTTTCTTAAGACAGTTTACCCATCCATAGTTTTAAACATCTCTCCTGATCTTGTAGACCAGTTTCAACAAATGTCTTTCCTCTAACTTTAAGATTCTTTACCAAAGTTTTAATGTCCCTTCCATAATCCTTCCCTTACATGCCACTCTGCAGTTTTATTTGTGCTACTTACCTGACTAAATATATTAACAAAAATAAATTGCATAGTAAGACGAATAAGGTATCCTCTCAGTAATTTACTTTTGCTTTTGTAGCTGGTACAGAAGGTGACTAAATAGCTAAGACCATCTGTGTACATTGCTAGGAATCTTAAACCGACGTTAAATAAACAGCAAAATAAAAACATGTGTGCCTCAGTCGTACGCCTTCCTCTTCCCATTATCGCTTATTTTATACAGCTACTTTTTTAATATTCCCTAAAGCATTACTACAGGGCCATCCATGTATCATATCTCCGCAGCTGAGACACGGTTCCCCTCGGCAGATAAGCTGTCGCTTCCCGCCTGTCGATTAATACGAGCGTCCGTTGTTTAGGAAGGCAATCACTGTCTAACCAATTCAATTGCATTTAAAAGTCATATACTCAGCAAAGAAAATGCTGAAGCTCCTTGCCTTCCTTTTCAACACACTTCTGGTCTCGTCTTATGAAATTGCCTATTGCTTTTCTTGGTTCTCTTTAAGAAATTGAATGGGTCTCTTGGCGAATGTTATTCTTAAGTTCGTGTAAAGTATGTGGATTCGCGTTGTACACTTTTTCTTTTAATGTTCCCCAGAGATAATACCCACAGGCGTTGGATCAGGGGATCTTGGGAGCCATATATTATTGATGATAAACTGTGCTCAAACACTTGCCGAATTGCCTACAGTAAAACTTGCCTTTAGGAGCTGTCACCAAGTCCTGCTTAAAAAATGCAGACCACATTCTCTCTCAGTTAATTCAGCAAAAAGGGGTAGCAAAATGTTATTCATAATTAACGTTATTTGCTGAGAAAGACAGCTTAGAGATTTCTTAAGGGACTTCTTCAAGGGTTGTCCAATGCCATCAAGGGTTTCTTCTGTGAACACGTACTTACCTTTTTCCCTTATCAACATTTCCCGTTTTATGAACTGTATTAAATACTCAATGAACACTTGGGATTCGAACATCTGGGAAATTCTCTCGTGATAGCATGAGTAGATTCCATATGGACATACTAGTCATACATACGCACTAGAGTAACAGGCATATTATTTGCTATTGCTCTCATTTTGGTGTTGCTCCAAATGAAACTGCATCGCAACACCTTGAACAAACCGGTATAAGATGTGAGGTATTGGAATCGAGGGGGATATCTCGCCACGCAGTCTGTTATGTATATATTGTAGGCTACCCCTCTCCGGTATGTAGAGGGAGATGAGGTGAAGGGAGACCACAAGCCCGGCAGAAGGCGGGGACGGAACAGAGCCACAGAGACGTGCGGAAGTCCCTAACAGTTGGAAGATAGCCTCCTGACGCATCACCAAAGTTACCACCACTAGAGAGGGTGTCGAAGTGATCCTAGGCCAGGCAGCGGCACGCAGCTACCTCCAGTGAGATTAGGGGAGAAGGATAAACCAGTTATCGCCTCAGATCGCTCCCCTCCCAAAGCTCAAACACTCCCTGTTACCGAGTGGAAGCCCGCAGAGACGCAATATATGAATTAATCCAGTCCGAAAATAACTGTTTAGAGAGCTTTTACTGAATCTCTCATATACTTCCTAACTTGCATAAGAAACTATTTCTGTATTTGAAAGCAAGAATGATCCTTTGGTGCAACATTATCATGTTCTCGATAATAATGTTTGAACCTCGATCTGCAATTGCAGAAAAGAGTAAGTTTCTCATTCAATATACAGCATCTATATACACATTTGCAGTGTGGAAGGATCGAAAATTAGTTTTTTAAGAGGACAATGAAAGAACTTGGATTAAAAATCAAGGAAACGTCAATATCCAGGTTGTCACTAAAAAAACATTGTGTGCATTCATATGACTTTCTCTACTCACTCCTTTACAAACTGTTCTTAAAAATATTTATTCCCATATCTACTTCATGTTAATCGAGATCAATGACAAGAGATATCTTGAAAATGCTCATCTTCACAAATAAAAGGTATTTAACTAAATTGTGTACTTTAATGAGATCTAACTTTTCCATGTAGTAAAATTTTGTAATGCAAAAGTCACTCAGAATGAAGACCTCACAGGCATTGCCAGAAAATTCAAGATATGCAGTTCATTTATCACGAAAATATGCTAACCAAAATTGTTAAATCATTTTTGAGCAGGTGCAGAAGTTTGGTATTGAATCGTATTTTTGTTTGCGAGTTATGCTGTTCACAAACACACACACACACACACACACACACACACACACACACAACACAAACACACACACACACACACACACACACACAACACAAACACACACACACACATTTCTATAAAAATCCTCTGTTTTATTCAGGGAGTCTTAAAAAACCTATTTCCGATGAAATCTCAATATCGCATTTTTCGATGGAATACAATACTTCTACTTACTGTAACCATTTAATAGAGAAAAAAGAGTAAATTATAATAGCATTTAATAACAATACTTGAATTAAAGACACAAATTATTCATTTTTAAGGAGTTAGAGACTCGCTAGATCAAAGAAAATTAAAGAAAATATTCTGGGTATTTTACTTATATCAACTATACATTTAACTTCTAGGTCTTCCAAGGATGCAACAATTGTTTTCAAGATCCTCCTACCATCACAAACAATAGTTTACATGAAAAGATGTTCATAATTTTATCGAAAGTGTCTCCAACTATTTTAAGTCAAGTACCGCACATTTAATATATTTGTGTGACCATTTCCTAGATATTCCTTGTTATTGGTCTGAATTTTCAAATACTTCTCAAGTGATATGAGTTATGACAAGATTTGGAGGGGGGCTTAACCTCGACATATTGAAAATATTTTTCACTTGTACCTCTGACGGTGTGCCCCTTCAGAGGGAGGGGTGAGGTGAGAAAATACTAATAGTGACCAGACCTGGATGTATGACTCGTATGACCGTCTCCCCTCCCCCTTCGGACTTACACATCCTCTGGAGGCCCGACACATGGCGAGTGCCCCCAGGGATTATAGAGAGCATCATTTTTCCCTAACATGCAGCGCCGTGACTCCCGCCGACACTTACAACACTGAAACAGCTAAGCAGAATTAAAATTGAACTAAAAGGTGACATGATGGCACAGGACATTTGGAAGATGTAATTATCCTTCCCAGATTCGCCTAGCGACCGGGGCAACCCCGAAAAAAAAACCATCTGACCCGTCACAATCTCAAAGCCATCACATAGCGATAAGCTCTTTAAAAGACTCGACAATGGTTTCACCCACAGTATCTACAAGCAAGTGTAAATTTGAATTGAAACTTTATATGAGTTAATAAGCAGTAGATAGAAGAATAAGGTTTTGCTTCATAGAAGAGTGAGTAGAGAAGTACATGTGTGGAAAAATCAGGTATCTATTACACTCCCATCCATATAATCTGCAAATTCAGAAACAAAATACAGATAAAGCGATATAATATAGCGACTCCAGTGAAACACACACAAAACTACGCAAAGCGTGTCCAGAATATCGAAATGGAACATGAGTATGCCTGGAATATCCGAATGAAACGGGACGTGATATGCCTCCAGCAGCACTTTTCTCTCCTTCTCTCCAGCTCGAAAGATATCTGGGAACCAGGGTCGCCAACCTTAAATTATGCAAGTATCGTACCAACGCTTCAAAATTATGGATTTTTTCTTGAATTATCGTGGACTTTTAAAGTACCGTTTTACTACAAAGGATATAATAATATTGAAACAAACGACGAAAACACGAAGTCAGTTTACTTTTTCTAACCCTTTATTTCCTCTCAATTTTACTACAAATGCACAATTCCTTCTCGTTGCTAACACAATTTGTAATCTCTACTACTACAATTCACAGTTGTTCTTCCGATAATCTTTCTCAGTCTTCCAATGTCTTTCTCCAGTTTCACTGTCTCTTATATCTTTAATATTACGATATATTCACTCGACGACACATACACACTCGCTGACAGGCTGGCAGACTCACTGTCGTAACTAAAACTAACTGTACACGACGACTTAAACAACTACCTTAACACCAAAAGGTAAACTCTGACCCTAAAAACGCACACTGAAAACTGCTCACTGTCTGTCCTATTTATACCGGAGCCGGCGTGACGTAACCTCCTTCGAGTGCAGGTTCATGTGACTCAGCAAAGAAGATTCTAGGGATTGCTGGATCTCATACACACAGTCGCCAGGTGTCCTGTAGCTCTGGACCTCCTTTATATTTTGCCGGCACCATTGTTTATTGTCACGTACACACAGTCGTTCGAAGTACCCAAGGTCGCCCGGTCACCTCTCGTATATTTCTGAACGACCCCATGTCACATATTATATTTATAGATAGTGCTTCGTCGCATTTTGACAAGAAAGGTCGACTATGAGTAAAATAATCTTTGAAACTAACAAGCGGCTATTTCCACAGTCATGTCAGAGATCTAGCTGGGATTTTCTTAATGAAGGTAGATTGAAAATAAAAATACCAGTGTCGGCTTTCTCCCCTATAGACCCCAGTTTGACACGAAAAAGGAGTGAGTTTGTGAGTGATTGAGTGAGTGACTAAGTGAGTGAGCGAGTAAGTGGAGCTTAAGAGCCCGTTGACAACTGTTAATGTGGGCCCTTGGAAAAAGTATAATTAGTGATGATTCACTAATAATATATAATTCCCTGTATACATTGTTATTTAAAAAGCATTACTCGAGAGAGCTTTGTTAAATTGGCAATTTTTAATGCTAAAGTTTTCTCCTTGAAGACACCCATCAGTGACGGGGAATGAAACGTAACTGCGGTCGATTTTCTTTTTGTTACATGCAATTCAGATTTTAACTTATATTTAGTGCGGTCTTGCGCGTAGCTACTTATAGCCTTGGTGCGGGACAAAGTTTATTATCCCCCCAAGCAGCTAATTGTTGAGCGGAAGACAGGTCCAAGTCGGCCTTTACAACTTAAAACTATAATTTTGCCCCTCATCTCTCCTTCCTGGAAGTAGCATTCGAAGCACAAAACGGCCACATTGTCCTACCTACGGTGCTCTGCCCCAGTTTCGGGGACCCCGCGGTAATATTATCTACTGTTACCTGTATTTCAAATATTAATGGCAGAAGGGGAGGGTAAAGAATTTTCAAGGTTTCAGCCATAGCTTTCCTAAAATACTATCACAAATGAAAAGCCCAGTTACTTGTTATGTCTCTTTATTTCTTCTTAAACTGAATCACAATACAAAGTTCCCTGTTTTATCTTAACACGATTTGCAATTTGTTGTGACCATGCAAATCACAGCTGTTCTGTTCTATCGTAAACTTGATCGTACAAATGCTGCTCACTGTACACAAACAACCCTACTGCACTCAAACCAAAAACTGACTCAACACTTCAACTCTGTCCGGCTCGCTTATACAGCCGAAAATTACCGGCGAATTTTCTGGAAAATACATTTCTTTTACCTTCTGTGTCAAGGACCATTTAGACACTCGGATGATCTATATTTCTATTAAATTCACACACACATTTAATCTCTCATACTATCAGACATACATATACATAAGCACCCATGCCCGAGACAGGACACAAACCCGAGACCCTCTGCGCGACGAAGCGTCAAAGATACACACCAAGTGACCACGGCTACGAGGACCGGCTAATACATGTTCCACGAAGCTTATCGTATTGTCTGGAAACGGCCTTTATTCTTACCGCGCGCTGCCTAGTGGTGTGAGGCAGCTGACCTCGAGTGTTCCTTTGATGTGCGGCTGGCGTCGCAATGCATTGGTTCTTGGAAAACATTACAAAGTGAGGTTGGAAACGGCGTTATAAGTGAGGTAGACACACGTTTGTTGTTTTAAGTAAGGCCCATAAATACATTGATTTCATATTATCAACACTCGAAACATTTTTGGAAAGAACGCGAAACACAGCGGCCAACGGTCCCTGACAAAAACCGGTTTGAATGCTGTCTACAAATGCCAAAAGACAGTACGAGGATGCGAAGTAACAGTTCATCCTTACATTCTTCCGTCCTGGCTTTAATGCTTAGAAGTTTCTATAACTATCTCAGAAAACTTGAGGTTATGGCCAAGTTGCCGCTGAAACTGACGTCGATAACACAAAGTGCAATTGTTCTTACTTGCATATAATAATACCTATGCCCATAGAGACGAAGGTTTGTAAGTTTGTGATTCAAACTATGCAAGCAAAGTCTCCTCGTGTATGTTATTATTAGCTGTTTTAACATATTGCTCTGATATCCATTTAATACATTACCCTTTTACTTGGTAAATGCCATGCAAAAGCTGTCAATATCTGAAGGGATACTTTCTTCTATTTCGCTCACTAGGCAAAAAGAATTACTCAATTTTTCTTGATTACGGATAATCTATACCATCCTATTGTTATGGTGAACAAATTAATATCGTTACATTAGCTCTTTATAGGCCATTTTAGTATTATCAAATAAATAATATCGTGAATAAACAAGATCAGTTACTTTTCTATCACTTTATTGTCTTAAACGTTTGCACAAATATAGTTTTCTTGCCGTTAACAGAGTCTAGTTTCTCGTGATGTCATAACTCACAATTGTTTTCTTCTCGTAGCCCTGACTCAGTCCTTCCACTATCTCTCTTCACTTTCTCTGTCTCTTATACATTAACTGTGACCATACATTCACTCGTTGCTCGTTAAATCTTCTTCACGATGCGACGACACACGCACACAGCTGTCTCACACGCACTGACAAACTGACCGACTGTAACTCCCTCTCTGTTGCTTTCTCGCCTCCCTATATAGCGGGGGTGACGTCACACAGAGCATTCGCGATGACGTAGGCAGATCTTTCTCGAAGGCTCTGGGGAAAGCCCCTTTGGTTTTGCAGCTCCATTGTTGCTAGTCACGTATAGGTACACAAACAGTCGCATGAGGCAGCCTGACCTTGGGCGCCTTGCTCGCCGGCCTGGTATGTGGCGTGAAGTAGCTTACCCCGAGAGTCCTTTGTTTTGTGCCGCACCCGGCGTCACACTATTAACTAGGGTTTGGTTACTGTTAAGTCAAAGATGATTACAATGTGTATTGAATGACCATCCTGTTATTTATAAATACACGATGATTCATGAACGCAGATAAGGTAAGTAGCCATTATTAAATTACCGCGGGTAAAATATCGTATGCAACTAGCGGAATAATCATGATTACCGCTTTCATGTGATTGCACAACTCAGATTACGTGTTCTTGCAAAACGCATTCAAGTAATAACGATGCTCATACCAGATTAGGTGCATAAATAACTATGGCCAGTATATAGATTGCTAAAACGATACGCGAGTTAAACATATACTGGAAATGAAAATACACCATGTTCGGAAGACGGGAAAAGAAATTTAAAACTTTACGTTAACTTTGGAACAGGTTTCTTGCAGATGTATGATAATCATTGCACTTGAATTTTCTTTCGCCACCATTTACAGCGCTTCAGAATTGTCCTTGCGGCAGTGGTAACAGACAACCTCGTGAAGCAATACTTGTCCAGAAATATTAACCTACTATAAAACAATGTTGTTTTAGATGTAAACAACAACATCATCATCGTCATCATCTTCATCAACTCTTCATGGTTTAGGAAGAAATCTCCCGTTGCGGCCTCATATTTCTTCCCATCTTTGTATTGCTTCTCCTACTGTTCTATAACCACAAGGTTTATATTTGTATGACTAATGGAATACGACAGTTATCTATTCTTTGCAAATGGCTTTTCTATTTTTGTCTGTTTATTTGTATATTTCCCCTTAACGAAAATATATCTAATTCTTTCCTTGTTTCTTCATTTCTAATATGATATTGTCTGTACATTCTTTCACGGTATTTCATTTCTGCCGCTTCTATTTGGCTCCAATTTTCTTTTAAGACTCCATGTCTCCGATCCATGCAGTAAACCCGAAACAGCCATTGTCTCATAGCATTTTAGATTTGTATCCTTTCGAGTTTTTCTTTTCAAGGTATAAGCTATTATTCCACAAATATATTGGAATTTATTCACTTTATGGCTTATTTTTTCGTTGTTTACTTTAAAGGTTACATTATAGCCCAAGTCTTCGATCTTTTTTTCACTATAAGTGCCATGGTCTTTAACTTTTCTACTGTCCTGGATCAATTTTTAACCTCTTTGCAGCTTATCCTCTCTGTCTTGTATTAACATCATGTCATCCTCAAAGAGTAGTGCATTTAATGCATTATTTTTATTTATTTTTATTCCTAATGGAATTTAATCTTTTAATTTTCTAATAATATCCCCATATAAATGTTAAATAACAGCGGAGATAAACCGCATCCTTGTCATAAACCATTATTATAATATCTTGTAATAATCGTCCATTTGCTTAAAGTCTTTTCATTTTTGTTTCTTGATATACATTTCTGTATATATATCAGTTCTTTTGGATATCCTTTTTTCTCTAATACTTGCCAGGTCTAGTCCTGCTTAGCTTGTCAAAAGCCTTTTCTAAATCTAAGAAGGCTATACGTGTTTATAAATTGCATTATCTTCTTTTTTCGATAGTTTGATTAATGCAAAATATGTTATCTATATATGTTATGGATGTAAACATACACATCTGTGCGCACTACTGCGGCAATCGACAATTTTCAATTTTGAAATACTATCCTTTATGCGCTGATACACTTAATCTACTGAAAGTAAGATAGCTGTATCGACCCATCTTTATTGGTAGTGTGTTCCTCTTGATCCAAATTTCATCCAAACGTTTCTGTTTTCTTTCTATATTGATGCACAGGTCTCAAGTATTTTGCCAACCATAGCACCCATTAATCCTTCTATTAAACACGCCAATCCCTACCCGACACAACCAATACATCCACACCAAATGGAAATGGGCAGGCCAGTCATGAGAATGGTCTGCATCAGATAGACATAAAATAACAGTTTGGGGCCACAGAAAAGTAGGACGACCTAAAACTCCAGTTAGGAACCAATTGGACAGCACAGGCTGGACGCAAGTGAGAATTATTGATAAAAGCAGCAATGGAGGAAAGAGGATTTTTCCCACTAAGTGGAATCACCAGAACAGACACTTACCAGTCCTTGCTTTTCAGGAATTATATGGACTTATCCATAATTCTTAGTGCTGTATCTTGCCTGTCACACGTGTTCACGAGACGTATTTCTAAGAAAAGCTTGGAAAAAGTCTACCGCAAGTTTGAATCATATTGGCTGCATTTAAGGAAGGGTATGGATCCAAGTGACAACAAATGTTGAGTTTACCATAAATCATAAAGTTATTTAGCTAAAAATGTGACATTTTCTAGGGTGGTTTATAATAACAGCTCGCAGCTTCCATAAGGTTTTCAGAGTCGTATGCTTTATAACCTAACCTGACATTGCTGAAGACAAGTAACATTTTCATAGAAACTAATATAAATATGGAACTAATATTTTGCACTCAGTGTCTCTACATTATACGTAGCAAATTCTTGCAAACTTATTCTTAAAATACTGATTATTCGTTTTTAAGAAAGTAATGCAGACCAGTACTCCCAATTTTTAAAATTCCCACTCCAAGATAAATAGTATATATTGACATCGAAACAAAGCATCTGCAAGGAATATTTCATAATTAAATGGTAAATCAGACTGGGAAATTGTATTATTCACTTTATAATAATTTTTGATAAATTTTGCCTAAAGGTAGAAAAAATAGTTTCAGGAAACGAGTCCCAAACTTTGCTTGCAAACATATGTCATATGTTAAACTTATTTTAGGTATCTAATTCTATCCCACAGTGGCTGGAGTCTTGTGGGTAGGCTTGGACCGTGGCGGATGCATTCGAATTGAAAACGTTAAGGACCCCATCCATGCTTGCGTATGTCGTCATCTGGATCTGGTCCCCTTCGGGTCTCTCCCCTCATTCTCCCTCCCAGGGGTGGTTGGAGTCTCTCCGTTCGTACGCACCTTTAACTAGAGGTGACAATTAGTAATTCGTCCATCTGTAGCCCATATATCTCAAGAGTCCATTATCTATTCTGGAATCCTACAATCGGTCAGTTTCTATATGAGAGCAACACAGATATTTTTTGGGAAAAAACAAGCATTGATTTTAAAGAATTTAAGTAATTTTATTGGTTTTCAAAATTAAAATCCCTTTAACATTAATACATTTTTTAATTCGATGAAAGCAGTCCTTCAAGCAATGTTGACACACTTTCTGAAGCACTTTAAATACCAGATTTTATGTTCCACTGCTTCATCTGAGGACGAAAAATGTTTCCATGCATTTTCCCTTTAATTTCTGGAAACAAAAAGAAATCACAAGGTGTTATATCAGATATGCATGATGGAGGATATGAGATATGCGACGATGCGTTGTCATGATGTAAATTTTTTTTTCTTGTAGACGATTTTCATAAATTTGTTTAAAAATGTCCGGTAAACAGACATTTGTGTGGTCAATCGCAATAATGGTATGTATATATACTAATGCTATAGTACTAATATGGCCTGTTTTAGAAAAGTAACTGGCAAGCAACTTCTAAAAGCACTGCGAATTCATCTAAGCTTAGATTCTGTTTAATAGAGCCATTAAAACTTTTCTTTTCAGGATCACAACAATAAATCCAAGATTCTTAAGCGGTAACTACAACCTAAACTAAATTTAAAGTTCCGTAATTTTTCCAGGGTTTATCGGCATCTATTACTGTTTTTGATCGGGACTCAGGTGGAATTCATCGACAACAAAGTTTTCTCACGTCTGTTAATGTAAAATATTTTGAATTTGACTCATACCAATGTCCAGTGTCGCCCAAATAAATTCATAACACGTCCGTCGATCTTCTTCAAGCATTGCTTGGACAGCAGCAATATTTTTAACAGTAACAACAGCTCTTAGGCGTCCTTCACGAAATTCATCACTAAGAAAAATCCGATTCCTTTTGAATTCGCTGTACCAATTATAAATTGTTGCCTTAAATGGGACTTCTTCGCCAAATGCATTTCTATGCCTACCTTCACATTGTTTAGGCTTAATGTTGATTTAAGCAGTAAAATATCACAGCTTTGAAATGTTTTCTATTCAAATTCATATTTAGGTGAGCACAAAAACATTAAATAATGATAACAACAAACTATTACACCAAACCAACTCGAAAAACATTAGAAAGTAGCTGTCAAATATAAACAAATTTAATTGTTTTTAGAAATATGAAATTCTAAAATTTTCAGCGTTGCTCTAGTACTATGTTTTTTTTTTTTTTTTTTTTTTTTTTTTTTTTTTTTTTTTTTTTTAATATTTATTTACAGTCGCTTTAACAATTAAGTCATATCGCGACTATTCTATGTAATACAGTGGTATACAATAAATTTGATACAATTATTTAACCAAAAACATGAGAATACAATCAAATCAGTACAACAATATCCTTCATATTATATTTTCGCATGCAAGCCCGTACCCTTCTGCAGTTGGATGGCGTGTTCAGAGTGGTGGATAAGTCTCCAGTGATGTGATGAAGCTGTCGTTGTGTAGCGTATTGCTTACATTCTGTGAGGAGATGTTTTACTGTGAGGCGGGTGTTGCAGACTTCACACTGTGGTGGCTGGCCTTTGCTGAGGAGGTATGAGTGGGTTAACCTTGTATGACCAATGCGGAGACGTGAGATAATCACCTGCTCTTTCCTCCTAAGAGAATAGACAGGGAAAGAATTGGTGTCTCTTTTCCTTACCATGTGTAGTTTTTCTGGAGGCGATTGATTCCAGGCCTGTTTCCATCTTGTTTTTATTAGTCTGGAGAAGTACTTTGTAATATCACGATAAGGTACTGCTTGCTGTTCATGTGTGTCTGTTAACCGACTTGCTTCTTTAGCAGCTTTTTAGTACTACGTTGATAAGATTTACTCTACTTCTCATCCATTACATGCTGTTCCCAACTGCAGGTTCTCGAAATGCCAAATCCGTTTATTTGATCTTTGGTTAACATATGAAATAAACCATACACCTTTTGGGGCCTGTGATTCCGGTTTCAGTCATATTTAAACATAAACATTCAGAATTAAATGCTAAATGTTCCCTCTGAATTATTTATGGCTAGGGACGAGAATTTTATGCACGATAAAATCCTAAAATATGCATGCGTTCATCATTTTCAGATATGAAACATGCACGATCAAGCGAAAAATGCCCACATTAATATATACACTTTCATTTTTTGTTTATATTTGTAGCGGTATGTGAAGCAGATGTGACATGCTGGTCGACTTCAAATTGTTTAGTGCGTTTTATCTGAAATTATAATGGACCATACAGGTACGTAGATGCGATTAAAACCAGACGTAATGTATTATTTTAAACGAGCTTTGTGATGCTTTCAGCTGCCGTGGAAAATGTTCGAAAACAGAATAGTAACAACCGCAGAATACAACACTCCCATCGATTTAATAAAATCCTTCCTTTCCTTTCATCCGCTGCGCAAAGAGTATATTATGACAAAATCCAGTCCAGCTACTCTTCTGTCGCTTTATTGTCTTCTAAAATTTTATCAGAAATACACAGTTTTCTTGTCGTCAATAACACAGCATATAGTCTTTCGTGCTATCACAACTAACAGTTTTTACTTCCGTAACCTTGCTCAGTCCTTTCAATGTCTTTCTTCACTTTCTCTGTCTCTCATACACTCACTACGACGCAACGCCCATTAGAATCTTCTTCACGACGACCGACGTATCTTTCGTGACAACACACGTACACAGCTGTCTCGCATTCACTCACACACTGACTGACTCATGTCTGTAACCGTAGACTCACTCACTAGTCTTTTCTGGTCTTATTATATAGTAGGGATGACATCACATGGATCTTTCTCGACTTCTGCACACACGTCAGCAATCATATGACTAGATCTTTCTCGAAAGTTCTCGAAAAAGCCCATTTTGTGTAGCCGCTTCCATTGTTGTTAGTCACGTACACACAAACAGACGCGCGAGGCAACCTGACCTTGAATGTATTTGCCCAATCGCCGGCACAGCATGAGGTGTGACGTAGCTTAGCCCTCACAGTCCTTTGTTTTGTGTCGCTCCCGGAGTTACAGTATTTTTGAAAGCTTTGATAGGAGACACATTAGAATCGCATTAACACTGCAAACAGAATAAACAACACATCAACCACTTATGAGTACACACACTGCAAATACAGTTTAGACAGTCACTTTTTAGACAAACCAAGTACATTTTAAGTCTCTTCTCTCAGAGCCTTTTCAACACTCTTCCTTTCTCTGCACTAATTTTCTCCATCGTTCTGCAAGTTTTTAAATACCCTTACAATAGCACTCCATTGCCGGTGATTCCATTCTGTGCTCTGGCATTTTGTTTGAGGTTCACAATGATGGAACCAGCTTTTATCACCTGTCATAATATCCGTAAGAAAACTATCACTCGCATTTTTAAGGTCTTGGGAGATGGTTCCCAGAAGTTTTTGGTCTTCAGTCAATAAACATGGGACCCAATGGCACGAACATTTCGATGGTCTAAGCGTTCAATCATTTCTTGAACTGCACTATGTTCTACTGCAAGTTTTGCAACGATTTTATCCACAGTGACACGCCTGTCTTCTCCAATGTGCTCATCAACTGTTTACTTTGTGCGTTCCGTGGAGACAGTTGAGGGTCATCTCGGATACTCGTGTCCAATCTTTCAAATGTTTCATCCAGTTCGTAACACTGCTGGCACCAATGCAGATATTTCCAAAGGTACGTTGAAGTCTGAGGGGAATTTCAGCATCAGATTTTTCCTCTTTAACAAGGAATTCAGTGACAGCACACTGTCGAAACGAAACACTGATGTCCACCATTTTGGAAATAATACAGTGTGTGTGGTCACGTAATGCAGACTAATAGCTCACAATATTACATGTGGTATAAAGTCTGTAGGTTATGATCCTGCAGTCCTTTTTTTCTTACGTTGCTGGAATTTGAATTTTAACAATGGTTTGCTCACGACTTTCAATATGGTCTCGTATAAGCAGATATGCCGTAAAAGTCCGGAGTTTTGTAACCTATAACAGTAGCCATTCATGGACTTACGGGTGTAAGCTGCGTTTAAAACACAAAAGTAAATGGGAATGTCTTCAGACAAGTAGGAAATATTTAGGAACAATTCACTTTTTTGCAAGCGCATAGTTGTTGAGAATTAGAATGGTACAAAAGTCCATTTTGATGGAAACTTACCTCAACGTTGAGTGCTGCAGGGCACACGTAAGGAGGCGGTGGCTTCTATTTGCTGTTACGTTTGGAGCAAACACAGGGAATTCATTGAACGAGATGACTGATGACCCAGAATGTCCCTGGAATAAACGAATCGATAGTCACTTAGTGATATTTCAGCTTCCATTTGAATTCAATTTTTCCCAATAAGAATTTACAAGCAATTTCTGTGTATTTGTGCTCTAATAAGTAATAACAGTTCAGCAACATATAATTAGTTACCAACCAAATGAAGCAACACAATATAAGTCAACAATAGCTGACAATGTTCGGCTCCTAATACATAACTCAATCAGTCGAGAATAAACGTGCGTAAGTGCAGATTGAGCAGTAGCATTGCTGTGTCACATTCATAGCGAGCGAAAATGAAAGAGAGAGACAGTGTTGTACTATTTCCGTCCTGCGCAGTGACCTTCTCCTACCCGCCTTCGCGTGTGCTCCCGACTCTTAATTTACTGGCTAACCAATGTTACATTTTTAAATGTCGAATACCAATTTAATTCATTAATTTAACCATGCTACTCTTTATATGATTATAATACACTGATGTATAACACGTTTTGTATACACAATTCTCTCCTTTAAAACGAAGAAGTTTCATTAGATCTGTAAAACACTATGATATTCCTAACACTATGGACCAAAGATCCCCCGATACTTATGGAAATGAAATCAAATATTGGCGAGTGTATTATTTCCAATCTCAGTTTCCTGCTTTTTTCAAATTCTGAAAATGTCGTAAGTTTTGTTACGGTAAAAAAGTACAGGAACAGTCGAGTAAGCGTTTAGATAATCACAATAGATGAAAAGTTAAAATATTGTACCATCTCTTATCTCCTGTACTTGTCTATATTAATACCACAAAGAGAAAAATTTGGTTGCATATAAATGTAGGGTAGTCTCGAAAACCATTTAACTGATTTTGTGAACTCTTTCACCACTGAAGATCCCCAATTCGTTGTTTTTTGTAGTGTTTAATGACCGCTTTTACTACATGCGGCTGATGATGCATCACTGGTGGGATGAGATGGTGGGGGAAACCGGAGAACCCGTAGGAAACCCGCCCCTGAGCCGCTTTGTCCACCACAAATCCAACATGCGGTCACCTGGAATCGAACCTGGGTCACTTTAGTGAAAGGTGAATGGTCTAGCCACTCAGTGAACGTATTAACCAGACATCTAACAGTATCTCTATTTAGAATTGGAATACTAGGAAATGTCTCCTGAAATTGTCTACATACCTATGTACATGATTCGGTTTTTAAATATGTATGGTGCATAAGGATTCTTTGTTCTAACGTGAATGTGTGGGCTAATAACAAGATAAGAACATTAAAAACGATAGAAATACCTTAAAGTAATTCATACACAACATAAATGTCTGAAAAGTCTTTTAATTTTGAGATGTATTGATTCTTTACAGATGAGGGGAGGTAACAGTGACAGTTGATATTTGCAAAGATAAAGCGCAGCCTTGTGTGGGTCATTCACCGCTAGTGATCTAGCGGAACGTACCGAGATCAGAAGCGCGCGTACACGTGACCGTGGTATTTAAAATTGACGTTAGAAACTTTTATGCACAACATAATATCACCAGTATAATCGTTAATTCTATACTTATCAGTTAATGACGTCTTTTCAGGCCTGAACTAGTGAGCTGGAAAGCCGCGGTTTAAATCCCGCAGGACGTTTCTCCCTGGTTTTTCTCAGTGCACCTGCGGTGCCATACACAGTCAGAACGGGCGCTTAACACTACACGCATGCGCCCTCGGAAATATCTCACGTCCCAAAAGCAAGAACAGGGCGCCCGAGTTTATCCGGGCGGAAGGTAAACCGCCACGATAACTATCCGTTAATTACGGACTTACCCTGCGATACAAAAGATAAACTCATTTGCGAAAATATTTTTGTCTGGTACTGTGATGAATGGCGGGTATAGACTTTTATTAACTGCCATAGAACGCGGGCCGGTGTTGCCGCCGGTATGTCCACTCAACCCAAGCACTGGCCATACCCTATGTTGCTTGCGTGACCGTCAAGTAAAGCAGTGGAGAGGACGAAGGGAGTGAGGTATATGGGTTGGAGAAAAGCCAAATAAAGCAGTCAGGAGATTTATGGCTGTGTGGTCACCCGTCCAGCCGTGGCCAAGCCGATGCTGTTTAACTTGGCGGTGTGAGGTGTGAACGGATGAAATGGCGGCTGTTACCAGCACAGGGCATCCCTGAACAAGCGGTAGCTTTTATGTTTCCCGGGGAGCCGATTGTCACATTCTTCCAGGCTGTTAAAGTCTGTTTATTAAACGCGAGTGCAGTTGCTTTACGAAGGAAATGTACGCTACCCACAACTAATAACTGTCATAAATCCATCTCCACGCCCCAGAAAAGGGAAACATCATGTCCTTCAAGACCAATGTTATATGTTAACTCCACGTGGAGTCTCGGCCGTCACAATTCTAAATTTCTGTTTCATTAGGTGCAAAGGTTCATGTTAAGAGGTTGCAACTCTGCAGAAAAGATTGAGGAGGAAGCGCTCTGTTGTAAAATTTGTAAAATAATTATAAGGATTCCTCAAAGGAGGCAGCCGAACTGTTCTCTGGAAACTTGATAGATTTTAACATGATGTGGTGCAGGTTTGGCAGAGATTGTGCGAGCTCTATTTCGCACAGCATCCACTATGTACGGGATGCCGATCGGGACTCTTGCCTCGTTTCGACGGTCTTGAACCAGGTCCAGATCTCTATAACACCAGTTGCTTACCAGTAGTTTTGGATATAAATACAGATGGCCTAATCATGCAAACACTTTCTTTTGTGATCTGAGCTAAAAATCAAATTACATACTATATGCCTGTGTTTTACTACGAAATTGGTTGTGGTGCACAAGAATATCTTAAATGCCAGCATTCTTTGTATTAAATAATATTTAAAGATGAAACAACACAATATAAAGTTTTATTTTTAATTTTACCCATTGCTATCTTTTGACATAAGGCACGTATCTATTTCAGACAACAATCAGGGCTAGGGTTAGGGTTGTACAACGGAGGGGAACACCTCGCACACACAAGATATGATGTATAGATGACAAGATTCGGAGGGGTGCTTAGCACGTCGACCTAATGATCTTTTGTAGATAAATCCCTGACGAGGTGCCCCCCGGGAAGGAGGGCTAAGATGAGAGAAGACAGAGTAAAACCGAAACGGGAAGGCACAATAGCAGAGGTCAAAGTCTCTACATTTGTGAGATGTAGGCTCCCCAATAGCAGCTCGTACAACCGGCTCCCCTCCCCCCTGCAGGCTTACACGTGCCACTGGGGGGCCAGAGCTCGGAGTTTGCCCCTATCCGAAAGACAAAGGTTTACAAAGAGTGTTCTTTTTCCTTGTAATGCAACGCCGAGACTCCCGCCAACATTTACAACCTTGAAACACCAAGCAGGATGAAGGTGAAAGAAAGGAGAAGTGAAGTGAAATGGATGGAGGGCAGGAAATTTATTGAACGCAATTAACCTTCCGGCATTCGTCCAGTGATTCGAGGAGAGTACCCTTTCCTTTGAGCAAGCATTACGCCTCGAAACGTAGAGACCCCCCTACATACAAGATGAGAAGGAAAAGGGAAATTATGGAAAGGAAATCGTGATAGATAAGAAACCACGCCAGCTTTTGCCTCCGATCAGGAAAAGCTATGACAAAACCCAAGCTCAGAGTGGGCGGTTAACGTGAATCGAATCCAGGACCTTCCAAATACGAGTATCTCACGTCGCCGCTGAGCCATCTTGCTCTGTTACATAACAGCCAATGACAGCATTATATTAGGCATACTATTATGTACGTCAAAAAATTTGACTAACAGTTAAGTGAACACTCATTTTAATGGTACTGAAGTGCACTCGCTTCCTCAGCTTAGGAAGGCATTCTACTGGCCTTCACAGATGGAATATGGGTAGTAAGGAGGTGTGTGTATCTGTTTACATTTTCGCGCATGCAGTAGCGTTGTTTTACGTGCATAGTTCTAGGTTATTCACATACCAATATATAACTCTGTGCAATGTCTTCAAATGTCAAATTGGCTTCTCACATAACCATAATTCTTCCTTGATGTAGCTCCACATTATCTGCATACATCGCGTCAGCTATAGTTCAGGGACACTAACTGAATTTTCTAACCTTTTTTAATTTTAAAGCTATCCACTTGAAAATTGGCGAACTTAATATGAGTAAATAAAGAAATTACTACGCAAAAGCTCAAAGTTCTAGCTTAAATAGTCGCTCGGATAATACATTTAAATATTTTAATTAGCAAAAAAAAAAAAATAAATAAATAAATAAATAAATAAATTAATAATAATAATAATTAATAATAATAATAATAATAATAATAATAATAATAATAATAATAATAATAATAATAATAATAATAATAATAATAATAATAATAATAATAATAATAATAATAATAATAATAATAATAATAATAATAATAATAATAATAATAATAATAATAATAATAATAATAATAATAATAATAATAATAATAATAATAATAATAATAATAATAATAATAATAATAATAATAATAATAATAATAATAATAATAATAATAATAATAATAATAATAATAATAATAATAATAATAATAATAATAATAATAATAATAATAATAATAATAATAATAATAATAATAATAATAATACTGTCTTATGCATTCACATTTTTTTCAGAGATGTCTGATAGTGGCATTTTCTCATAATTTAGTACAGAGAAAATAGATGGAAGTATTTGATTGAAGTTGATGTTATCACTTGCAGAGAAATAAATTTTTGTTTTTATGAAACTATAAACATTTTTTGCTATAAATAAATTTTTGTAAGCCAATGAATAAAGTAATCATAAAATGCACATTTGAATTTTTCTACAGCATATTTGAGATCACGTATACAAATTTATATACAAATTAGAGCAAAAGTGAAAAGTAAGGAATAAATGGCATACGCAAAAATGTGGATCGAGGAAAATCGTTGGCCAAAATAATTTACAGATGTCTACAGAATATGATATAATTAAAAAATCGAAAAGACAGTCATGTTTGCTTAAAACTTAGTCACGCCACTGCTTGGTCGAACAACAAAAGCAGAACGATCCATATACATCCCTCCCTGCTACGTATGGGCCCCCTGAGAGGGTTGGTAAAATGCCACCTGCAGCTGTACGGATAACGTGTATGCAACTAAGTGTATTGGTGCTTCTGTATTTGTCTCCAAATGGATGATAATACCAATAAGTTGAACACTTACCCAACTAAAATGCTACTGTCATATACATACTAATGTTTAATACAGGTCATTATTGTAGTAGAATCACTTTTATATTGAAAGAAATACCGAAAAGCTATATTCTAAATGTAGTTTTAAATATGCGTGTATATATTACAATAAATTAAATCGAGTATATCACATTCTATGTTAAAAGGTTATGTTATTTTTGTGTAATCTTATGAAAGTAGTTTTTTAGACTTTTCGTATCATCTTAATGTGGAAGAAAGGTGTTTAGTCGATCACAAACGTATGACTTATGGGGCACCTTGAAGCAATATTTTCAAAATAAGACTGGAATAAAAGGAGAATTGCATTTCTTTCTCCTTTTTTGGCGAATATTTTAACAGATATATTTCATTACATCATTAATATTAGGAATCCCGCAAACTGAAACGAAAGTGATGTAACAAATATGAGAAATTATTAATACATGCAAATATCAACATAATATGTTACTAAATGAAAACTATCAAGGATAACAATTTACTTTCTGTGTTTTACATATCTGTATTCTGTAATATGTTTGTTGAATATAATAAACAATGCTATTTTAAATATTTTAACCAGTTTATGTCTGAATGTAATAATTCTGTCACTGGTCTTCCATATATGGTGTATTTTAGAAGAAATGGAATTAGAAAACCAGAAATAAATGGGAAAAGAAGGAAAGTAAATAAGGAAAGTATTAAAGAATTTAAAGAAGCAGTAAAATACAAAATTCTTCCTTTAAATGTTTCATACAATCATAAGAGCTTTTTATTTAACAGTTTTTACTTCAAAACTAACCAAGAAATGTTTTCCTAAGTGCATAGTATGCTCAAAGAAGTGCACGAAATCAGTGTTATAGTGCAAGAATGGAAAGAACTATTTAACATTATGGGTAACGTGCTGATCATGTATTACTCCCATAATTGCCCACTGGACTGAGGCAGAGCATGCAGCGGTCACGCGTAAACCCTAGCTCATCTCGGGCTGTTTCGCCACGGAGTTTTAAGCTTTAATCAGTGGCACTTTTAAACGCTTGAGTGACAACTGATCTAAGCGTACATTGTACAATAACTGTATTGGTCATCGTATTACATCCTTTACGCTGTTTAAATGTTTTCTATACAGAAAAATTTAATGTGTATCTTTGCCTTAGGTAGAGCTGGCGCAACGAAAGCTTGCAAGTCTGCAGGATGCACAAAAGCTTATTTTCGTTAACATAACATACCATACCGTTACGCCAGTTGCAGGGTTGCCAGTATCTCTATTGCGGGCTCCAGTATCTAACAACGTCTCGATATGTGCACATCGCATTAAATGAGTAGACGGAGAGTAGATGGAAAGTACATAGTGGGACCAACAACTACAAGCGGTGAGTGGAAGTGGCATGTGGCCTTCAATAGAGCAAGGTAACCCGACTTTATCTGAGTAGTTACAAAGTTTCGAGCAGCTCTCGTTGGCAAGCTTTCTTTGCGTTACATCTACATTCCCAAATACAATAAAGAAGTTCGTGCTGTAATCAGTGCATTAACTTGCATCTACTATTAATAATTGTAATAAATGTAGAACAACATTTAAATAGGAAAGATATAAACATATGGATGCTCAAATATTTTAAAAATATTATAGAATTTTAACAGTACTATTTAATGATAATCTTTATTATAAAATGGTAACAACTATTACACTTATAGCTCTAATTTTTATTATGCAACTATATTGTGTATATAAATGAAAGGATGAGGAAATCATTACTATTCTGCCGAATAAAGTACAGCAAAAATTCTTAACCCACACCAACTGCCCTGTTTAATGTCAAGATAATTAAGTGTAATATGATATGAAATGTAAAAACATTATAAGGATAAACTTTATAAATTATTCATAATTATGTCAACATTTAATCGCTGTGACCCATTTTATAATATTTGTTTTTCATATACAATAGATGATTTAGTAGCTTTATCTTAATTACTTATCATAAAATAATGTGGAAAATATTCTTGCATCATTATGAATGTATAAATTTGGCTTCCTTATACAGAACAACTGGAATTTTATAAAACATACTGCATGCATCATACATGCATCTGAAATCACTTTAAACTATCTGCTACAAATCAAGATGATGCACAAATATTTTCACCATTTTGTCTATTTATTACATAATGTTTCATCATTAAAATGTTATGGATATGATGATAAAGGAATCTGTGTGATTCTAACTACTTTTAATTAATTTATAATATTGAATATCGATAATTAAGAATTAAAATGAATGTAATTTAGACACATGTTTTCCTACTTACTTCTTTGTAAATCATAGAAATTTCAAGTTTAGGCAAACATAAACAATTAAAAGAGTTTTTAAGTGTTTTTCAAAGTTATTTTAATCTTTTCCTGTGTCATCCCAAATCCAATTGTTCTTTTTCCACTCTTTGTTGTCTTTTATTTTAGAAGTATTAAGCACGTGCAAAACGCAAATAAAATGTTATTTTAAATTAAATCGTGCTCCTAAAATATATCATATTTACGTAACCACAAATTAACACAAATAAAAAACAACCCACAAATAGAATTGCGTTCTAACAGCACTAAGTTTTAATATAAGCATTGAAAGAATACGTATGCATTATTTTGCTAAATGTGCCGCTCACCTTAATGAAAGAGATTTGAATAACCGTGATCGTTGAGACGAGATAAAATGGACTAACCATCCATTTAAAGCGGAATTTTGCGAATTTGAATCTCACGACTGAAGCCGAATGTACCTGTGATTAAGGATGGGGAGATCCCACATGAAATAAATGGTGTAATAGCACGCATGGATGATGGGGTCACATTTGACTGCAATTGCATTGGTTTTGTTTTCAACAAAGAACACTATAATTGTTTTTAAATTAATTAATAGTTTGTGCTATAAAATAGCTAAAAATACTTGTTTTATTGTTAAAGGCTGGGATAAAACGAAAATAACCAAAAAAATCTGATGTGTTGCACTCACATGACTTTCTCTACTCTTGTACTAACCATTCTTACAAACTTTTATTCCTGTATCTTCTTCATGTTAGTTGAGATAAACATTTGTACAAATTATCTTATTGCTTATTTCCTTGGGGAATATCTATTAGAATGCAGTAGGCTTTGAGTGATAGCCAAATCTTTTAATGCTTTGAGATTCCGTTCTCTTTGCACACAACATATAAAAAAATGAACAACGATGTTCCATTTCACGAAGTTTTTATGTTTTCCAAAACTCACACACATAACAAGGAATATCTTCGAAATGGTTCACTCTACAAAAAAAAATGTATTCGGACATAAATTGTATATTTTAGCAAGATTACATTTTTGTATAGTATGATTTGGTTTATCTTTTACGGTTTACCATGTATGCAAAAGTCGTCCAGAGTAAATACGACTACAGGGGCTATAGCCAGAAAATTCAAGATATATATTTCACTTGTCATAAAAATGTCTCAAACATATGACAAAATCGTTAGAGCCATTTTCAAGAAAATCAAAATGTTCGAAACATTTTTCATGTAAAGGATAGTTTCGGGTGGGGCTATTTTCTTCAAAATCTTCCTGTCGCATCCTTGAAGGACATTAAACTTAATTATCAACTTTGGTTTTTAACCGACTTTTCGGTTTTTGAGTTATGCTGTCCACAGACTGACAAACAGACACACACACACATACACACACACGGACCTTATTCTAAAAATGCTTTGGGGGGGGGGGGGAGTTCAAGGGGTCTCAAAACATATTTCCGGTGAAATTTCAACATCAACTTTTTGGGTGGAATACAATATTTTCCTTACTTAGTAGAGAAAGATATACTATTAAAATATTCTGGTATATTTTTTATAACATATTTATTTAAGACAACATTATGCAATAGAGGATTTCGACAGTTTCCGATGGCGTCTTCAACATCTCTATCTTTGATGAACATGCTGCTGGCTGCTATGGTGGTTAATTATGGGATATGTTTCTCAGAATATGCTTAGGTGGCTGTGAGAATAGACAATGCCAGTTACCCTGCGGTTTGAAACGACTGTTTCTGTATTAATGATGAGAAGTGTAAGTTGCTGTGAGTTGCTGAAATACTAAGCGGAGAATCCTCTTGCGGCTACCAGCAAATGTGTGCTAACCCAAGCGTAACATTCACACGCTACGGACTGCCGATAATATAGTAATCAATTATAGTAAAGCACTTCTGTAAGATACGAAAAACACGAAATAAAGACGAAAGACAAATGCTAGAAATACACGCTCTTTTATAAACACAAGTTCTGCCTAGTTCATGACGATAAGTCTTATGCTACGTTACCAAACCTCAAACTTCTAATAATTAATCTCTGAAACATAATTTTTCACTCTGTGACCTGCTAAATTCTAAGAATTCCTTCCCTTTTTTATTTTCATTATATACATGCATTTTTGCAAGCAACTCCGGTATTTCTGAACATATTGAGCTCTAAGAACAGGAATCTTCCTGTCAGCTTTCATTGGAACACCTAATTGCCATAGTTACTCTGATCTATCACTAATTACTTTCCTTAACACGGAAATTGGCTAATGACGTCTTATTTACTGACAAATTGTATATCGTATGTCTTATATTCTACATTGACTTTAAACAATTGAAATTATTTATTGCATTTAATTATCTATATCTCTATAATTTCTTTATAAAATTATTAATGTTACCAGTCAAAAATTCTGGTGTGCTGTAACAGCGAATAGATATGCTCACTTACAGAGCATATCTTGGTCTGAATCTGGTGTTATGAATGGAGCGGAAATGGTTTACGGTTTGTCTTGAGAACAACGAAGACTATGCACAATGTAGAATAAAATACATCGGCATATCAAAATATTAGGGGGTCTCTTGCAATTTATGATTGCAACAAAGACAATAATAACAATGATCACATTATTCGATTAGATTAGAATGTGCAAAGATGGCGAGGTACACGCCACAACAGAAGGTTTTCTGGGTTCTTGGACTGGTTGAAGTGAAACGTGTACAACAAAATTTTGGCCTTGAATATAACCTTGGCCATTACAAAGATATCCCAAGCATTATGAAATGGAATGGTCAGTTACGAGAAACTGGTAGACCTTTGTCTACATATGGAAAAGATGAAAATAAGATCTACATTACTATTACCCGGCATCTAGAGGCTATATTGGGACACAGTACCCACTGGTTTTATTTTTATACTCCTCTTTATTATTCTTTTTATACACCAATTAACTGAATACAACATTTATTACAGAATTTCCAAATTAAACACACATAACTAGCTATCTAATCTTCACAAAAACGGTATAGAACAACAACAAATCAAAACAACTACAAATAGCGGGTGATTCAAAAGACTCCGAACCGGCTGCGTTGTGTTTTGCCTGTACGCGCTCGTCGCCGACTGCCGGTGTCATAGAACAGTGCGGATGAAACCATACAACATTTTAAAACTACTTTTAAATGCTTTACTGACCAATGTTATTAAAGATGCTGACACTGGCCATCGTTGTCCATACATTTTTGGCACCTCTTTAGGAAGTTATCCATCACTCGCTGCAGTTCACGTTGAGAAGCGCTGGCAATTTCCTGGTAGATATTTTGTTTTAGTTCTTCAGGGTGCGTGGGTTTATCTTTACACTTCATGCTTTAGGTTACACCAGAGATAGAAATCACAGATCACTTGGAAATCTTTCTGCAAATCGCACTTTCACTTGGTGAGCTGACTGAATTAACACATACAAACCATAAATAATTACACGCTGTGCAGTAGAAAACAATTGCTGAGCCATAATACTCTGTGTGACCAAGTACAGGACAAAATAATAAACTAGACTGGTAATAACTCAACCACACATTATCACGTCAGCTCAATACTGCACTTTCAGAGCAGAGAAAACCAAGCCAACCGCATGACCTTGTGTACAGCAGCTGCGTCATCGTGTTTCCGCGTGCGCAGTGGAAAAACACCGCACAGCAGTTCGGATGATTTTGGATCTCTCTGTAGAACAGAATGAAATAAAAATAGTGGCAATATTTAATCGATGATGTTTCCTGGGATTTGTCGTAGATTCATTTCTTCTGCTTCATGTTCTTCATCTACCACTTGTATTTGATGTGTCATGCTTTCCCCTTACTACTGTTGAAATGTTGCTGATCTTCGAAGAAGTCCCAAGAAGTCAATTCGAAGCGCTAGTGTAGAATTTGCAATTCTTCAGTCTACGTTCATGATGTAGTCCTTAAACGATTACATCTACGGTTCTACAACATTCAGATACACCAGCGAGTCAATTCTCATGACAAAAACACGTCGTAGGTGTTCACTGCAGACGTTTTGGATAAAACTGAAGAGAGGACTGCCGTTTTCCTGGATAAAAAGTGCTTCCGTGATGAAGCAACTTTCCATGCAAAGGCCATACGAGTCCTCTCCACATTTTCCGCAGACATACTCCCCTTGCTATGCCTTCCGTCTGTAGACAAAAAGCTACCAGTCTGTCGCTTAAGCCTTCTATATTTCCCCATTCTCGTTGTACGTGCAAGTAAATATATAATCACGCAATTTCTACACAATTTATCTCGACTAACATGAAGTAGACAGTAGACTAAGCGCTTTTAAGAACTTTTGTACACGAAAAAACAAAGTCGTAAGTGCAACACATGAGAAATAGTTTCATTATAAATTTCGTTGTAGATACAAGGTGGATAGAGGCAACCATGTTTGAAAGTTAGTATATGGTGACCTTGAAATACATACTTTTTCCACGACTTGCAAGGGACAACTGAATACTGGTAGTATTTCGAGAAAATAAATATGAACAATTCAACTCAACAATAACGAATATCTCAGAAATGGCGGTAGCTGGCGCAGAAAAGTTATTTGAGATAAAGTAGGCTTACAGTAGACTTAGTAAGCGATAGTCAAATCTTTTAAGAAGCGATCGCTGTGTGACAAGTTTGAAATTCCATTCTCTTTATATAACCATGAGAAATAACTAAATAATCATGCAAACAAACAAACAAATAAGGCAGGAAGGAAACAAGGAGAAAGGAAGAGAAGGGAGGGATGAAGGCTGGGAGGGTGGTAGGAAGGGAGGAAGGGAGGGAAGGAGGAAGAAAGAAAGGAGGGAAGGAAAGAAGGAGAAAGGAAGAGACTGGAGGGAGGGAGGACGGCTGGGAGGGAGGGAAGGAGGAAGGAAGGAGGGGAGATATGAGGGAAGGAAGAGTGCCAGGGAGGGAGGGAGGGAGGAAGGAAGGAAGGGTGGGTGGGAGGAGGAGATGAAAGGAAGGAGGGGAGATATGAGGGAAGGAAGAGAGGCAGGGAGGGAGGGAGGAAGGAAGGGTGGGTGGGAGAAGGAGATGAAGGGAAGGAGGAAGGAGGGGAGATATGAGGGAAGGAAGAGAGGCAGGAAGTAAGGCAGGGAGGAAAGAAGGAAGGGAGAGATGAAGGGGGAGGAGGAGATGAAGGCGGCAGGGGGAGAGAAAGGAGGGAGGGGGAAAGGTGGGGGAGAGAGGGGGGAAGGAAAGAAAGAACTAATAGTGACCAACCGCTCCAAAAAGTTTTAAAATTTCACTTCAATAACAAAGAATGCCTCAGAAATGGTTAGCGCTAAAAAAAGTTTTATTCTAATTAAATTGTGTGATTTAACGAGATCTACATTTTAATGTGCTGTTTTTGTCTATCTCCTTCAGTTTACAATTTATAAAATATTCAATCAGAATGAAGATAATTTCACAGGGTATTTCCAAAAAATTCAGATGTACATTTTGTCATACAAATAACTCAAACATGTATTTTAACCAAAATCGTTAGTGATTTACGAGAAAATCAACATTTTCAAAATGTTTTTACGTGTAAAGGGAATTTTTAGAAAATCTTCGTATATCCTTAGAAGATGCTGAACTTAAATTTTTGCTTGTTCTTGGATTCCAGAGTCTCAAAGCCTGTATTTTCGACGGAATCTCGAAAGATGATTTTGAGTGGAATACAGTAATTTCTCTGGTTGCTCCAGGTACGTAGTAGTGAAAGTAAAAATTGAATAGTAATTGTTACTACTAGTTTTATGCAGTTAAGAGAGTAGTTTACCACACACCTAGCTTATTTTCATATTATCTTGCAAGATGTCTTTTTCATTGGGTTCGTTCACAGACCGGCATATAGTCAATGTCATAATAATTTTATTCCGTTAGAAGTTTTGTCTCGTTATTTCTTATTTAACTGAAGTTGCTCCATGTAATTTTCTTTTTCCGTTTTGCTATATGCAGAGAATAACTCTCTAATCCTCTCTTGATATTTTTGTGAAAAAAATACTCTCTATTTCTTTTATTGAATAACTCAATTATATTATTTTGGGTTGACAATCCCACTCTCTATGTCATGCTACTACTTTTGACCAACAAAACGCTACGAAATGACATGTTTTATCCAATCATGATTACTTAACGTGTTAATCACTTTCCTAGCATTTGTTTTCACCACCTCCGTAGCATTTGTTTGGTTTCATTTCTCCTTAGCATCTGTAAATTTGTTTGCGATCGTAATTTATTTTCCGCAAACATATTCAGTTTCTTCACCAAAACAACATGACACCAAACAACACAAAAAGAAACAAAAACACTATATGCAAACAGTTCCATCAATTTAGTAAGTTAATATTTTATGCATCCACCTCTTTTTGTGTATTATTTATTTTACTCGTTGATAGTGCGCTAAGTCTCCTCGAATTTTAACTATCTCTAAATAAATTTCCAGGTTGAGCACTCGCAGATGTATCGATAAAAACAAAAACTTCAGTGAGATTACAATTGAGGTTTTCACACTTGCTACGTCATAAAATTTTTAGCCAATAAAACAGTGTGGAACGACGTGTTTCAACTAAATACTAAACTCTACAATTATTATCATACACATTTATTACGTTAAACCCAGCTAGAATTGGTGTCTGTATACTTTAACATGATCATCATCCTTAAAACTTTTCTACCATTTATTTTGTTTATTTAGGTTACTTCATTGCTTCTGCGTATGAGATTATGGACAGCCACATATATAACACAGCTGTTTAAATAAAACATGTAGAAATCATTCAACAAAGGCTTCTTTGATGATAGTTTCTCGGGCTAACAGCCAGGTCTATCATCAATAATCAACGCCGGGAAAGCTTCAAGTCATTAAAGGCTTCTTTACCATAAAAGTGTCGTCCATAGAGTTCAATGAACATTGTACTGTTGGCACGACTGGTAAGATGAAAACAGCTGCCATCTAGCGGAATATTTGTGATGTTACTCTGGTTCGTGCACAGTAATTACTTTAGCACCCGGTGACGATTTATTTCAAGCCGTTTTAATGTCCTACACAATACCTACTTAAAGACGTTTGGAAGTGTCTTTTTGAAGGCGAACTGCAAAGCCTTGGTTTGGCCATAACAAATGTTTGAAAACAGAAGCATGACAACGCGCATGCGTCACTGCGATCATGTTAAAAGCAGACGTAAGAAGATAAACAACAAGGCGATGTATTTGAAAATGTCCGAGGCTTATTAAACTTAAATTTACTTATATTTGCTATTAGGATAACACAGGCACTCCAATAGTTTTAGGGACAGTTCTGTTCTTTTTTCTTTTTCTAATTTGTTTCTCACCGAGTTCAAATATGTCGTGTTTTGCAGATTCGTTCTAACCACATTTCACTTGACTTTCTTGATTGTTGTTCTTTGCACCAATAGTTAATTGTTACGAATATCCGTTTGCTCATAATCCTAACAAATGACCGGTTCTTTCTGAATGTTATGTGTCATAAAAGACTGTAAAATCTTACCTTGGTCATGTGAAATGTCTCAAAGGGGCAAATTTCACAAGAACAACTCAGTTTCACTTGAAATGATAAACACGAAATCACCATGTCGATAGCTTTTGTTTCTTACATGCGCGTGCTCCTTTCGTTTCTTTTACAAATTACATGATCCAAGAGTCCAGGATGTAGACAACCAAACGCGCGCGCGCAAAAATAAAAAAATAAATAAAAAATTAAAAACAAAAAAGAAAGGAAGATAAAATAAATAAAAACGCTCCAATTAATATCTTCTCACAGAACAAGCACTAAGACAATAAATATACTTACTTGTGGGTGATTTCCTTAAAAAGCGATGTACTTTACAAAAAAATAAAATACTTTTATGAACGGATTAGAAGCGTGAGATGAAGTGATTGAGATCATTAGAGGACCTATCAACGACGATTATCCTCCAGATAATACCAAAGTGGATGTAAACATCAAGATAAGAATATGGTGTAAGGAGTAGTGGAAAATAAATGTGAGAAAATGTGATTGAATGTCTAATAAGACCAGAGTCCGAGTAATTTATTAAATATTTAACCTTTTTTATGTATTTCCGAAACAGCTTTTGTCCTCCAAAATAACACCCTAAAACATAATATAGTGCATTATTTAGTACACATTAAGAATGATTTAAAATAAATCGGTCACAAGGTGCTAAAGTAATTACCGGTACAATAATTTGTTTTCAAGATAGTGTAGCGTTTTAGTAAGTCAATGTTTTATTATAGGTATTTCCGTATATTTTCTATGGTGCATTTATTCAATTAAACACAATGGTGTACTCGAGAGTTATCGATAAAGCCAAAGTCAGATTACAGTAGATAAAACTGCCACCATCGTTGTTCAATATAATGGAGGTGGTATAATTATTTCTATTGTTATTATTGTTCAATAAACTACAAATAATTATCAGAATGAATGTTTTACAATTGAGAACATATTTAGCGCATTCTTTGGGACTAGTTTGGAAAGCTTTCAAGCCAGGTACGATGGATCAATGTGTGCAAGTACTTTCGTTGGTGCTTCCATCTCTTGGTAGAATAACTCATATAAACAAGTAGTAACAGGAGTGCTGTATTTACATTATTTTGAGAGGTGTGGTTTGCTACCGGCAATATCAACTTGCAAGCAAAATGTCAGCACGAGGAGGAAAGAAGCGTCAAAAAGCGATGTCCAAATCGCAAAGGGCAAGTGTCACTTTTCCAGTGGGAAGAATGTACCGGTATCTTAAGATGGGGACGCACCGATTGCGCATTGGTGTTGGTTCGCCGGTGTACATGGCAGCCGTGATAGAATATCTTACAGGTATATGCACGTTAAACTGGGTCTTATTTTAGCTTTAATTTAGCTTTAAACATTCGGATATTCAAAATAGGATTTGTATCTTTATTTTTGCGTCAGAAAAATACAACTCCGTTCATAAGAAATGATAGTAGTTAAGGTTAAAGTCAATTAAAGTGTCATAATTACAGGGATGTGTATATTGTTCTGTTTTCTTTCTTTTTTTTAGCGGAAGTATTGGAGCTGGCAGGAAATGCAGCTAGGGACAATAGAAAAGGGCGTATAACTCCAAGACACATTCTTCTGGCAGTTGCAAATGATGAAGAACTACATTTGGTAATAAATCATTTTAGATACAGAAAAAAATTAATTCTCAATAAAGTTATCCAGACCACCCCTATTTTGGGCTATTAACATGATAGAATTTCTTGAAAGGCCACCAAACAAATTTATATTAAGAACTATTTTGAATGCAAAGTGAATCATTATATAAGATTTGTAAAGTATTCAGGTAAATGTAGTTATAGGTCAATATATTTAAAAGCCATTCAGCTATTTTTATTATTTGTCTTTTTATATTGAAAGAACACAATATCATTTTCAAATTATTTTAAAAGTATTATAAGAGTGCATACTATGAATAATAATAGCAATATTCTTTTTTTGAATGTTTAACGAGGGCATTCCTATGAATTTTGAAGACCTATAATATGAATGTGACTTTTGAAATTGCTTTTCATTTACAAATTTCTCAATAGGTGTAACTTTTGATGTGCCCAGAACAAGTATATTAGCAAGGTTTGCATCTGTTCGTAATTCATTCTTAATAACATTCATGGCACAAAAAATGTGTGCTCACAAATGTATCCAACAGCCTATGAGTAATATGAATTTCTGGTCCAAAGTGACATGTTTCCAAAATTCACTCAAATTAGGAGAAGTATGTGACTCTTTAAATGTCTCACAAAGTCCAGAATTGTGGTTGGTTTCTATTTTTTTCCATTTGTAGACATGGAGATTATCTATAAATCTCAGGCCCTAAAATGTAAAATGGGTATATGAACGAACCTATGTCACTCTTTTTAGTTGCAAAAGAAGAAGAGTTCGTATTTGATAAATACGTTCATATCAGATCTTGAGCTATTGGTAGACCATTCAAAATGTCTTGATGGGCCATTACTTGGCCTTAAGACCTACAGTTGACTGTCGCTTATCTATAGAAGAAACAGCAAAAATCAACTGTGACATTTTCTCCCCATTACAGTGCAGTCTGGCTATATTTGGTGATATTCCATGTGTTAGGTTGCATTAATACTGCCAGCTGTTCGTGAAATATAACCACAGTAAAGCTATGGCCATAGTTGGTGTTATTGCATCTGTTACGTTGCCACAGAGGCCGTTGTTTTTGAATGTGTTCCAGAGAGTCCAACCAATAGATTTTAAAACAAGATTCTGTTTAGACACTGTATGAATTAACTTATTAATCTGTGGATGTCATTTTATTGCTTGTGTTTGTGTGATTATGTCTTGAATTCTCTTACAGCAGTATATGCAGTTATAGCATTGTTTGTGTTCGCAACACAGTTATGAATTAAATATATATTACAATATTTAGCATTCAGAAATGATTTTATCCAAAAGTGTTATTGCAAAACAAGATTTGCCAAAAGAGAGTAGGTTCTTGTATTATGTGGTAACGATGTTCAAGCATTGGGGCTTTGCAGTTCGCCTTCAAAAAGACACTCCCAAACGTCTGCCAACGTAAATAATAAAAGCAAAACAACTTATGAAGCAAGCTCGTAATATTATAATATTTACACAGCTTTCCAGTCAATAAGCAAATAAAAAGCAAACCTATTATAGAAGGTGTTAAATGAGCCTTTTCTTTGAACTTCCATTTCCCTTCCACTTTCATCTAGTTGAAAATAGTGGCAGTTCATGAATGTTGTGTTTCCAACTTGAGTGCAGATATAACTCTAAAACTAACTGTTTGATGGCTCACCTCCTTTTATCGAGGGGCTGACATTACATGGACCTTTCAAGAAGCTCTCCATACACATGCACCACGATGACTCACTCAGCTAGAAGTCACGAGAAGACACTAGAAAAGTCCCTTTTGTTTCTGCTGCTACCATTTTTACAATCACGTGGTTGCACAAGGCAGGCTGATCTTGAACGCCCCTTTTTTTCCCTCTCATTGGCCAGCATGTGTTGTGAAGCAGCCTGGCCCCCATCCATCCATTGTTGTGCAACGAGCCCAATGTCACAATATGATTTAGTGTGCCTACTAGTGTTCATGTGTATTCCCTTTATTTTCCCATTTACTTTTGTTGTTGAGTGGATGTGTGTTAGTTTATGTTTCTAGAACTAACTGTGTTGTTGTTGTTGTTTGTTTTTTTTCTAGTGCCTTGCATTTGGCAATGAAGCCATTAGCATTCGTGCTTTTCCAATACTTATTAAATCCAAATTCATGCAAGATGTTTGCTATTCCGCACACTGCTAAACAGCTGACGTGAGCTTCAATACAAAATGGTAATGCAGCTCTCCCACTTATCTGCTTCAAGTGAGCTGTTAGGAGTCTTACGTTGTTTAAATGGAACTGTAGGAAGCAATTGGTTGGCCATAACAACATATGTGATGGTAACAAAAAAACTGAAGCTATTGGCAATGAAGTAGTGTAAATCAACAAATATTAATAAATATTTAATGACCAAACTTTACTCATCTCTAGTAATTGTGAATTAAATTCAATTCCAGACTTGTTTCTCTTGCATCGTCAGTGGATTTTCACATCTGAATAGGAGTTTAATTCATAATTACTGAAGATATGTGAAGTTTAGTCAGTAGTCTTGATCCTTGACAATGTTCCCGAGCTTGTACTTTGTCTTCGTCATGTCCGAGACTGGTGCAACTGTCACCTAGGCCACTAGGTGCACCCTTCTCAGGTTCGCACTATTCTGTCCACCCCTGGGATTCAGTTTCTTGATGCTGCCATCAAGGCAACACCTTCCAGTGCGCTAAGATATTCCCCACAAGTGCTAGCGTCTCAGCTTTTATCTCTTCCAACTCAGATTTCCATGTTTTTACTTTGCTTCCCAACTTTTCCACTAGAGATTTCATTTCTTCCATTCTGAAGTTTACGTTTTTCATTTCCATCTTCACTTCTTCACACTCTCCATTTTTGTCTCCATCTTGTGTATTCTGGATTCCATTTCCATCTTCATCTTCTCCATTCGGGCCAGTCATTTTTCCAATTAAGTCGCAGTCCTACATTGGTGTCAATATTTATTAATATTTGTTAACACATGTGACAATTGATTTTCTTCCCAAGAGGGGCAGTCTCCCCAGTAAATGTGTGTCATACAGACAGCTAGTAGATCTGAAATGGTCCATGCTTTGTAAGCATTATTGATATATGGTAAATAACTTTATTATGCACAATTCTGTTCTATATCACTATCTTTTGTGATCTTTATTTTACTCTATGCTATAATAATCTTCTGTAAATGGTGTTTTAAATTTGACAGTTACTGAAAAATGTTACAATTGCATCCGGTGGAGTATTGCCAAAGATCCATCCTGAGCTTCTGGCCAAGAAGAAAGGTGGAAAGTTTGTTATGGGTAACAATGTACCATTGACAGTACCATACAAAAAACCCATTGCTACTAAGCCAATCTCTCATCATAAGAAGCCCTCTGCAAATGCAGTTTCTGCATCCAGTGGCATTAGGTCCAAGAAGGCTGCAAGCCCCACTACAGGTTTGTAATGCACATATTTATATCAAAGTTTTAACCCATTGGCATCTTGTTTAAATACCCTCTGGCTACTCCAGAAAATTTAGTGGCCCATAATACGAGTTACAGTATAGCCAGTGGATCTCCGGCCCTGATGTTTCTGGAGACCTGGCAATACGGTGTTGCCAGTTGTTTGGTGGGAATTTCAAGCAGAGTGTTTTAAAATCCCCTGACCATACTGTAATAGCAGTTATTCATCAAAAATCAAATTACTCACCCCTTGCTCCTGAAGTATTAAAAATATGTTATATGCGGGGCATTTGGAAATGATTTACTATTGCATTCTTTTAAAAATACCATTGAATCTGTGGGCATGTCCTCTTGTAGGACGATAAACTGATACTAACACACCATGCAGACGCTAGATGGCAGTCGTGAACAGAATGTATAGTGAAAGGATGGACTTGTTTGTTGTCAAGTAAAGAAAGTCATGGACAAAATAGAAGGCCACTATTGTGGACAAAGGTGAGTTGCATGGTTTTTGTGGAAGAAAGGAGTCAAAACAGCAGATATTAATGAACCTTTAACTGTGGTGTATGGTCAAGAAACACTACCATACCCCTGGGTAGAAAGTCTAGTCCATGCGATGGATACATCCTGGGAGTCCTCAGCCCAAGAAATTTTGTGCTGCTCCATCTGCAGGTAAACAGATGATCTCTGTCTTTTGGAAACTTGTGGCATACTGGTAATGGACTGACTTCCACAAGAAACATCTGCCAACAGCATATGTACTGTGATACTCTTACATGACTTAGGATTCAGTAATTGCAACAGAGAAAGTGATCATAAGGAGTGCTCCTCCATAGAACAGAGTGGGATCCCACATCAGCAATGCCACGACTGCAGTTGACATCACTGGGGTTCATTGTTTCTGCCACACAACATATTCACCAGATCTCGCCCCATCTGTTTATGCTTTATTTGACAAGATGAATACATTGCAAGGTAAAAGATTTAGCAACAATGAGGAGTTGTTTATTTATTGTTTTATTAATGTCCTCCAACGTAATATCATATCAGACGGTGAATGAATGAAATGGGTGAAATGATGCTCAAATGAGCCTGAGGTCCATAGAGCTTTAAGTTATCCAACGTTCCTCTTCTCAGGATAAAGGAAACAGGATAAACTCACCCTAAGCGAGATTCGAACTCGTAACCTCTTGGACGTGAGGCAGACATGCTACCACTACAGAGCTGGGCACGAGGAATTGTTGGCAGCTATCCACGGTGAGTGCACAACACCCCAAAATGATGGTTCCATGATATAGCAATGAACTTGCTAGAAGGGTGGCAATGGTGTATTGACAATGGTTGGGAGTATATTGAGAGATCCCACATATGTTGAATTACGTTCATGAATAAATAAGATACAAAGAATTACTATTATAAATCATTTCTGAATGCCTCTCATACAAACGGTTAACGCTTTTACTTGCTTCAAGAGCTCAGGTGTCGGAACGTCTATTTCGAATGTGTTTATTTGTGAGTTTTTGCATCCTACGGAGTAAGGAAAGGAATTAAAACTATTTTTACAATATGGTTTCTTGCTGTTTACAGACACGCTTAGAACTATCATTGTCATCAAAGTTATAGTTTATTTTGATTGCTAATTTTCAGCTGCCAAAGGCGGCAAGGGTAAAGGCAAGACAAAAGATGCTTCTGGAGCGAGCACTGCTGCTGGAACAGGTGTTACTGTTCTGTCAGAAAAGAAACTCTTCCTTGGCCAAAAGGTAAGTAATACTGCCTGTCATTATTTGCATCAGGAAAGTAATCATTAGAACACAGCTTTAAGGCATTTATAGCCAGTAATATAGGACAATAGAAATGTTTAAAAATGGTATTATGTATTTTAAAAAATCAAATCTTATATTTTAAGAGGTAGAACCGGAACTTAAAAATTCAATGCCACAACTGGATTTGAAGCACAGACCTTCCGGTTGCCGGGCGGATGCTCTAACCACTGAGCTATTGTGACAAACTGCCAGAATGGCATTAAATTCTCAAGCCAGTTCGTATTTCTCCTGGTAAACCACAAAGGCAGTCTCACATCAGAGACAATTACCCCAATGGTGACTTACTATTGCAAGTACTTTATATCCCAGGAATAAATAACCTTCACATGGTAATTATTATTTATTTATGCCACAATATTATTGTCACAATAGCTCAGTGGTTAGAGCGTCTGCCCGGCAAGCGGAAGGTCTGTGGTTCAAATCCCAGTTGTGGCATTGAATTTTTAAGTTCCAGTTCTACCTCTTAAACTTTGCCCACACACGGCTTGTGTGTTTAAAAACACCAACAGTAAGTTTGTTGGCATAAAAAAAAAAATTCAAATCTTATATATTTAAATGAGCAATTCTTGCATATAAATATATTCCGCGCAACTTGGAAACAGCTCTAATGATTTCGATCAAATTTTGTACTCAGACAGGGTTTTGCTTATTAAGTTTTATCTATATAAGTGTCATTCCTGAAATAATATGATTTTACACGTAACAGTTATAGTTACTCTAAACCTTATTTAGGTCATAATTTCTCTGTTAATGGGCCAATTTCAACAAACGGGCCAGGATATTAAAGGCATTGTCAAGAGCTTTCAGAAAGTATAAAGAAAGTTGACTTAGCTATCTTAGTCTATGTATAACAGTCACAATTAGTCAAAACCTTATTTTGGCTATAATTTCTCCGTTAATGGGCCAATTTCAACAAACAAGCAAGGATAGTAGAGGTCTCGTCATGGAAACGCCTCCAACAAATAAGGATGAAAATTTGTGTATAGTTAACATTTTGCTTTTCAAGTTTATCTAAATAAGTATTTTCTCCTAAAAGAACGCGATTTAAAAAGGGAAAAGAAAAGAAAAGCCGAACGAAGCACGTCACCCAGGTACTAATTTATTAAATAACCAATATTTGAATCAAGACTTGAAGTTTTCCTGGTGGTGATATAAAATAACTTTCTTGGGCTGTCAGCCAGGTGAATTCTGGAAGAGTTTCCAAGCTTTCAAGAGCTGATGTTGCTCTCATCTTTAGGGAATGATGTAGAGACTGTGGCTGGATATTCTTCTTAGGTCTCACAGTATTGCCACGACTGAAACTCTATCACATGGGTGTTGAAAGGAATACCGCATTTATTGTAAAACCCTTATTCCAGTCCACATTTATCTACAACTTTCTTCTTCACAACCATATACCCAGTGCAACTTTGTTTTTCCCGGCACTGATATCCACGCAATCAACGGCAGGATACATGCAGTGAGTAAGTGTGAACGTGTGTAAGTGAGAATGTGTGAGTGTCCCCACAGCTTGTTCGCTGGTTTTATTATTTTCAATTTTCCCCTCATATTACCACATCTTCATGGCCGTGTGGCTGCCCTCATTGGTGGAGATCCATGTTATGTCCGCGACATTCGACTTTCCACCAATAAGCATGCCCTGTCTTGGCAGGTGCTTTTTGAGGGGTTTTTGCTTCACTGCACACAGCGTCACTATTAACTTTACAAAGATTTCTAAAGGATTTTCATATCCTTTGGTCTCCATTGTCTGGCAACCTTACCCTAATGACTGTTTTTCCTGTTGTCTTCATAAAGTTTAGTGTATACAGCCCTTTTAGATAAATAAGGTATATGGTCTAGCCGGATATTTTATTTATTAATTTCCCTTGACAATCAATTTGATTTATCCCATCATAAGACTGTTCGGTTTATATTTATTGTCAGTTTGGTGGAAGGGGCAGGCCACAGGCCACCACGGGATTAGCTTGGGCCTGGCATGTGGGGCGTGTCTCTGCTGGGCCGAGGTTCTGTGATTGGCAAACAGGGTCTACAAAATATAGCATTGCTACCAATCTACTGATATGGGAGTGCTACTGCTTATGGACATTATACATAAAACCCCACTCTTTTTAATTATTTTTAGTGCAGACAGGAAGCCACAGAAAAGAGTTAGTCTCCGTCTTTATCAGCCCTTGTAAATCAGACAGATCTTAGAAATTATGATTCACTTTGAAAATGTAGAAAATTCAAAGGAGTTTGCTCTAACATTGCCTCACACATATATTGATATGGGTCATCTCCTTAGCACGATGGTAACATTGCTGCTTACAAAGCAGAAAACCTAGGTTCAATGCTGGCGTGGGGATTTTCTCCCGCTGGAAGACTTGGACTGGGTGTACTCAGCCTTGTTAGATCCCTGAGGGGCTAATCAAGGAGCTACTTGTGTGAAAAGTAGTGGCCTTGGTTGCATAGACCGCATAACTGGCCAGCAGGGATCGGGGCACTGACCATGTACCACCCTCCAGTACTGCACCCCGCTCCTGATGCCTATAGTGGGCAGAGGTTGGGGATGCAGTGGCTGGGCGGTAAGTCTTGGCCCAGAACGGCTGTTGTGCGTTGGGTTATTATTATGTTACTAGCTGTACCCTACCATGCTTCGCTGTGGCACATTATGGTTGCATGGATGAGAAATGAACAAAACAAAGCATACATTTCAAAAATGTTTAATTTTGGGATACTTGTGGATATACAATATTTTTTGTTTTTCTATTGTTTACGTAGATATAAAAGCTATCCGGTTTGCTGACACGGGAACATGCAACATACAATTGTCCTTGTGAGAAGCAATCTGCACCTAAATCTAAACCACACAATTCTAAAGATTGACCTTGAGCTTTATTGATTGTGATTGCAAATGCCAATCGAATTGGGAATTGTAATCTTTTAAATTTAAATGGTGTATCGGTCGGGATCATGTGAATTCGAAGAATGAACATCTTCGCCTTTGAAAGGCCCAGTTAATGTCGTTGCTTCCACTACATTGTTCATCAATTTCCTAACTGTGAGCCTCATGCCGTTACAAAGTTTTGGCTGATTAATGTTTCGCAACATGATAATTGGCACACCTATTTTCAACTTTAATGTGTGTGGTGGCATTCCTGGCAGATCAAGAGAGTTCAAAAACTCTGATGGGTAATTATCTACTTCATCTGCTTCCACAAGGGTGTCTATCGATTTATAATATATATAATTTCCTCACTTTGAATGCTGGGTTGTATAAAATTATTAAGTTCATAGACATCTTTACTCTTCGCGGCAAGGACAGCTCGTTCACTGATACAAAAAAAATCATTATTGTTAACGCCATCTATTGGCAAGTAGCGGTAATGACCGTTGAAACAGCTGTTTTCTTGCAGTTGCAGGTATGTTACTGATGCAAGAAATAGATAAAAACTATCTTTGAATCGGGTTATATATTGTGTTAAAATTCGATGCAGAACTTTTTGAGTTTTTGAAGCGTACACAAACCAACATAAGATTTTTATATATAAATATACCTTTATCAATGGATATTTGTTTGCAAGCTTCGAAATTGAAATATAAGCTTAAAATTAGTTAATCAAAAACTAATTTTTAAGAGACACTTTCACAGAACTTACTTTCAAGTCACACACTTGTTATTCAGACTTATTGCAATGTACTTCTAAAACTCCACAGTACAGCAGTCCATATAGTGCCAAGGCCTACCGTCCTTCCACTGCAACCCCCATCTTTACCCACAATTGGTGTCCTGAGTGGGTTGCAGTAGTGGAGGGTGGAACATGGTTAGTGCTCTGAATTCCTCATGGTCAGTGAATGCAATGTTCACAAACAGGAAACAGAATTATGAGCAGAGAACCAGGAATGGGCTGATATGAGAGTAAGAAAGAAGGCAATATGAAATGAAGGTGAAATTGATGAATGGTTAATGTCCTCCAACGTAATGTCATATCGGACGGTGAATGAATGAAATGGGTGAAATGATGCTCAAATGAGCCCGAGGTCCATGGAGCTTTAAGGTACCCGACATTTGTCTTCTCAGGATAAGGGGAAACCTCGGGAAAAACCTTATCCGGATAACTTACCCTAAGTGAGATTTGAACTTGCAACCTCTTGAACGTGAGGCAGGCATGCTAACCATCACGCTACAGAGGTAGGTGATGAAAGGAAATGTGATGATGGAGCAGTTGGAATGAATACAGAGGAAAGCAGAGAACCTGGAGAAAATCTATCCAGACGCTGCTTTGTCCACCACAAATCCCACATGCAGTCCCCTAATTGAACCCAAGCCACCTTGTTGAGAGTCAAGCAGTCTAACCACTTGGCCATGGTGCTGCTTTTTATTGCAATATATCATTGGGGAAAAATGTGTAAAATTATTTTGTTTAGAAGAATAACAGATAATTTAATTCTGAGAAACAAATGAAGAGTATCTTGCTTTTGCTACACACATATCCTGCTGTTACCTACACAGCAGTAACCTAGTCTGAATGACTGAGGAAGATATTTTTCAACATGTTTATCACATTTGCTTTCAGTTGACTGTGGTTCAAGGTGATATTACAAATATAGCTGCAGATGCTCTAGTTCATCCTACCAACACCAGTTTTGCTATGATGGGAGAAGTAGGACAAGCCTTAGAGAAGAGAGGAGGAAAGGAATTCCTTCAGGAAGTTCATGACCTTCGCTCAAACCATGGGACTTTGGACTCTACTACAGGTAAAGCAATTTGTTATTACAAATAAGAAACATTAACTTTCTTGTCATCTTTTAAGTTGCTTAATCCCACATGTTTTAAAGTAGTAATTTGTTTTATGGAGGATAAAACCATGCGACTGAATTCTGTTAGTTTCAGTTTTGTGTCTTTTATTATGAAAGTTCCCAAGTATTCTACTCAAATTATGTGATATTTGTTAATTCTGTACATATTTATTACATCAGTTTTAATGACATTATTTTGCCCTGTTTTCTATTACATAAATATTAACTTGTCCAGTTCTGCTGTTTTTAAAATATGGTCACCTAATAGTGTGATAATATTACAAGAACATTTGCACACAGTGACAACAGAACTAGAGAAATATGTGTCCACAAAGAAATTATATTGGATTAAAAGTCTGAGGTCGCTTTATAGTGAGGCCGCAGATATATGTTCGCTTTCAATGCAGTGACTTTACTATTTTTCTTTTATATATGTGAATGAACACACTCACAGCAATGTCTATCAGTTGTGTTATACTCATACACTATCAAATTTTTTAGTTCAGTTCAAGCTGTAAAGAATTTTGTCCTGCAGAAGTAAGTTGTTTTCCTTATATGCCAGTATGTCTACTGACAAGAGGCTGTTGCTTTTATGCATACTTGAAAACCATTAATCTGGGCTGAGGTGAATCCACTACTTTAATATACCGGTGCCTACTAACTCGAGTTAATCAAGATAAATATTGTATTTCTGGGGAAATCTTAACATAAAATCCATGGGTAGAATGCAAGCTTCCTCCAATTACTATAATTTTATTATACAGAGAAAGTAAAACTATACAGTAACAAATTGTCTTTGTTTAATTTGTGCTTTCAAATATACAAGCACACTATCGCAGACAAAGAATACAAATATATTATCATACCCTTTTTAACATTTGTATCTAAATTTGTATCATATATAACATGTTTTGTTTACCATAACCAGATAAAGTATTTATGGAAGGCAATAAACAATCAAATAATATAAAATAATTTCTCTCTTTTAATATTGTTTTCTGTGTTTTCTCCTACAGCGGCTGTGTGTTCTGGTCATAATTTCCCAGCCAAGTGGGTGATCCACGTAAATGGACCATCTTGGAGTGAAGTAGATTCTACAGAAAAGCTGGAAAAAACTATGAAGAATTGCCTAACATTGGCTGACCAGAAAAACCTGAAATCTTTAGCCATTCCAGCAATAGGCAGTGGAAGGTAAGGCATAAGATCCTAAATGTGCAGATTCTTTTACAAGTTTTTATTTAACTGTAATGTTTGCTTGGGTCAAATCTTGCAACTGAATTTTAAAGCTGTTATCCTCAACGATTGAGCTGAGATTTTGCATAGACGTTTAGTTTGGATGACAATGCATGGTTAATTATGCGACGTCATTCTAAATCCAATATGGTGGACCATCCAAAATGGTGGTCTAATTATTTTTAATGCACTCCTATAATATGGGTATCAAATGAAAGAGTTTGCTGAGAAGAATACGAATAAAATAAAATAATAGCACAAGATAGTCTAATAGATTGTACTCGAAAAAATGACAATATAGATTTAAATAATATTAGTCTTGGTCCAAAGCATTGTATACAATAAAAGTGCATCATGAGACATTGAGAGTTGGGTACTGTTTTGTTCCATACAATTTCTATTCTATTTTTTGTAACCATGTTGTTGTATCCAATGCAATTAAGTTGCGTCTAATTTTTTCATCCAACAACATGAAAACAGCATGTGGTATATCAAAATTCATTTGCCCAAAAATATGCATTGGCCAAACTAAAAGAAATCTTATCATGACTGAAGGAGCACATTAGAAACATAACATTCAAAGAGATCGACAAATCAGCTGTAGCCCATCACTTCTAGTCAATTCAGCACAACATAGAAAAGGATATTAAATTACTAAAACACGCAAAAACAACAGCAGAACTGATAATTTGGGAGAAAATACGTATTATGAAGAATATTCACAGAGTCATGAATTTTGATATACCACAAGCATATGACATAATAAAGTTTATATCCAGCAACCCAGATAGCAGCACAGTCACTACCATAACAGATGTTTTCTCTTCTACCGCCAGTCGAGAAACTGTTGAGAATGAAGACGCTGGTCTTTGAAATGCGTCCAGGCAAAAAAGTGTAAATGAAACTATAAGTGTCTATTATTAGTAGATTTGTGGCCCTCTTGGTCCCCAGACCTAACCCCCTGCGATTTCTGTCTCTGAGGTAACTTAAGATATAAAGTATACAACACAAACCCACACACCTTGGAGGCATTAAAGGAAAATATCTGCCAAGAAATTGCCAGCTTTTCTCAGTGAGAACTATGGCGAGTGATGGATAGTTTCCTAAAGAGGTGCCAAAAATGTGTGGACAAAGACAGTGGCCAGTTTCAGCATCTCCTTTCATAAAGTTGGTAAGTAAAGCCTTTAAAAGTAGTTTTAGAAATGTTGTATGTATCATCCACACCTTTCTGTGATAGTGGCAGATAGCAACGAGTGCTGACGATGTGGACAAGCAAAACACCACGCAGTCAGTTCGTAAGTTTTTTCTTCTCCCGATATGAAGTGATATAAAAAGTGAAACTTTTCAAATGATTTGTAGATGTATAGGTCGTGAAGTGAGACATGAACAAATCTTGCATATAGGGGAAGCTGCTTTTCTTCCCTCCCTCTCTGCAACAGCTGAGAGGGGGAACGGCGGGTGAGCTTGCCACAAATTGGTAAACAGCTTGTAGCTGAAACAATTGCAGTTCACAATTGTTGGCATATAGCCATAGTTATAGCCAATTCACCTTGTTCATTATAATGCTAATTTTTGTACATATATTTCATTAGCAATGTGCACTAAAGCTCTGCTAGCGAACTTCACTCCTTCGTGGATGGGACAACTTCCCCCCACCATCAATCTTTCAGGTGAAGATTTGCAGCTGCACATGTAGGGGAATTGCTCTTGTCTTGCCTCGTGACCTATATTTGAGTCGACCCATACACACTTTGTTTTACTTAACTTACTTTTTACCCAGACACGTTTTGAAGACTTGTGTGCATTATCAACGCTTTCTCAGCTCTTGAGTCTAAAATTATTCTAAAATGTAATTAATTTGAGATAATTATTTGTTCGTTTCTAGGGCAGGGTTCCCAAAACAACAAGCTGCACAGACAATTCTGAAAGCCATCAGCAATTACTTTGTGAATGTGATGTCTTCTTCCCTCAAACAAATTTACTTTGTGCTGTGTGACATGGAAAGCATCGGCATCTACACAGCAGAACTGGCAAAACTGGACTCATAGAAACGGGTAATGTTTTAACGGAACTTCTAAGGTAAGCAGCAGATGCAGGCATAAGCTGAAGGTTATTAGTTGGTGACCCTGTAGTGAGCAAATTGCACTGCTTGCATTTGGCAAGGAGAGATATTTTATTAGTGTACTGGTTTGTTCTGTTGAAAAAAGATAAAAGGGAGATAAAAAGAAAAGAAATGCATAAATGGGGCCAGTATAGCACATAGTGAGAAATTTGGTAACGCAGATGTATGTGTGTGTGGAAACCTCTAAAAGATCTAGCCATGCTATTGCTAGCATAAAGAGTCTCTGTTTTATAAACTTATAAAAGAAGTTACATAGAGAAGACAAAGTCATTTTATACTTTTTGAAAAAGTAAACTTTAAGTGTATAGCCAAAATCAAACCCAGAATAATAGGCACTTAGAAATACCTAAGTGCCTATTTATCCTTGGCAATAATACAGTATCCACCGTTCTATGAAATCTTGCTTTAAAAAACAAGATGGTAATTTTACCATTGTCATGAAAATGGCAGTAAATGCAATTACTGTGGTATAAATGTAAGGGAAATGTTGGCTCTCTTAATTTTTATCTGTTTTATTTTATCTCTGTTTTAAAACTTTAATGAACAAAGCTCATTTTTGTGCAGAGTTTTCCTTATAGTTATGCTCACCAGTGAATGAAAATTTAAAAAAAATACCATTTGGGATCTCCAGTATACCATTATGAAAGATACATCAAAAGCTGTAAGGAATTTTATAGCCCTCTATTGCAGAAATCGTGTAAATGTTTTATAATGTTTTAATGCTTAGTATGATGATAATATATAGAGTTAGGGACCTGAAATTTTGTGAATGGAATTTTGCTTGTTTATGAAAAAAGAAAAGTGGACTGTTGTTTGCATAACAGAATTTAGCAAAACTTCATGAATAAAATTCTTGTCAAGAGATTTTACTTTTAGTAAGATATTTTATGAGAAATTTGATTTCAATTTTTATATCAGCATGCATCTACTATAGTTATTTATGCAACTGGTGGAATATGAATGTTTATGCAAGAACATCCATAATCCAAGTTCTGTAATTTACATGAGGGCGTAATCCCACTAGTTGCATACAATATTTTATCCATGACTGTCTAATAATGGCTACTTATCTGTGTTTACAATCATTGAGTTACAAATAACAGCATCGTCATTCAATAAACACTATAATACTCTGTGATTGAACGTAAACCAAAGCTTAGTTTCTAGATTGACAAACATATGAGGCATGTCGGAAAGAATGTGAAATTGTGGAGCAGTTTACGTCAGCCTATGTACCTACACTCTGTTCAAATACAATCATATTTTCAAGACAGCAAAGTGTCATACAACGGCAGGCGCAAGAGATCATCCATTTTGTTGCATTACTGACTGTACGCCAAGTTACTAGTGTTTCACTGTTCTAATAAACAAGATAACAAGCAAACAGGGCTCTGAGAACCAAGGTCAATACGTCATGGGTATTGCAAAAGGGGGGAGGGCGGAGGGCAAGGTCCACTCTTGAAAATTAATGAATTTAATGTGCAGTCAATTACTAATAGACTATTGTTTTAATTTTGATGTAAAGAACAATTTTTATTTATTAATAGGCTTATCTGCAACAATTACTATAACTCATATCTTTTACAGTTTTTGGCAACAGTGTAATGAATTAAATTGTTTAATTACAAACTTGCAGTATGCGGCCCTCAGGAAAGGTCTGCCGACGCCTATGCAATACACCTGGTTGCTTTGCCAGGCAGTAATATTATTCTGTGATCATAGCGAAGTTGATGTAGAAAAAAACTAACATAACAATATTTGTTTACCATGATGAGTAAATTGAGGCTAAGTATTAAATAGTGTATGAGCACTATTTGAAGTGGTTGAAGTTAAAAGAGTGAGCAATACTGTACAGAAGAAAGCTTTGCTTGCGCATTTTAAGCTGTTTATCATAATCTTGCAAGCCTTCGTCTCTGTTCATATATTATTATATGCCACAAAGGTTATTTCTGTGAAAAAAAAGCTTTATTATTTGTTTATATACATAGTGTTCATTTTTATTTGTTCCTTCGATGGTCACATATGGTGTCACCGGTGTCTGGCAAGCCTTTAGTTGCAGTAAGTTGAAGTATGACATAGAGGGAGCCTAGAGCGCCCAGTTCGAATGTTGCAGGACTGCTTAGTTTGGCTATCAAGGCCTACATTTGGCATTGCAAAAATTTTCTGGATTACTGGAAGACTTCTGATGGTGAAATTGAGAACTTAAGAACATGAGACGGCAGTGGCCTGGTCATTGGTAAAGTTTTAAAAACAGTTAGTGGTGTAAAGTCTGGAGAAATTTCAATGAATATGCATTACATAGAAAACTTAATAGATTAGATTTCCTTAGGTAGAAAAGAACCACACATGAAAAAAATATCCAAAACTTAAGTATTGTTTAGAAGGAGGTGTTATTAGTTAAGGATTTGATCTTCCACACTGAGACATGTTTTGAAAGTAAGGAATAAATTTAGTTTTGGTTAGGAATCTCAAAGATACAAAATACCTGGTTGTGTATGTGTGTGTCATTTATATATGCAATGCCATAAAAAGTACTGTAAAATAATTGTGGTTACCATTCAACATTATTTTAGAATTCTGGGAGGTGTGTCAAGGAATTCTTCATACCTGACCAGAAAATCATCAGTACAGTGGTTCATATCGTACTGATATCCTTCTTCATTCAGCAATCTGGTTCAAAAATAGCAATCCAACAGTAGACACAATGCTGTATTGTCAGCTTCATATTGTAAACTAGCGACAATCTGCTGCATTGTGCTCAAAGTTCTGAAGACCTGTTTCCATTTCATGCAGACAGGTTCAAAGGACTCTCTCATGGTATAGTCATGGAAATTCTGCAAACAGTCGCTAGGGGAGAGCTCCATATGAAAAATATTCACACCTGATACCAGCTGCTGAGGTTTATAGGAATACCACAACTACACATTGCTAGATGGCGCAAAGTGGAGGTTCATTTCTGGGTAACTACAAACTCGCTTCAAAGAGTGATGTCATAAATTGAAAAGCAAAGGCACAAATAAAAATGAACACTGCTTACAGATTTAATTGCATTTCATAAATTAAAAATAAATGTGTAATATTAAAGAGATATTTGTTTTTGGGAGTCGTTTTGAATATTAAGCATGTCATGTAAGTGTATTAATTCATTAATGCAGTGAGTGCAATTATGAATGTCTTTATCATGGTGATATGATGATGGATAAGTAGCTGTTATTAATTGGTCATATATAAATAATATTACCTGAGGCGAGAGAAAAAGATGCAAATTTTGTTAGTCACAAATGTATTAATTGTTCACCTTGGATTATTGTACAGTGATGTAAAAACTCTTACCAGTGGCACTACAATATACAGGGCTCCTCTCACCTCCATGAGGTATTATAAGATATGCATAAAATCAACATACATTATACAAGACTTAAATGTATATCTGTTATGTGCAATACCAACAAATGTCCAACATTGTCCCTAGTCTAGAGTGACCTTATATGTTAACTAAAGGAAGTAAAGTTGACTTGTATTTCATATATTACTGACATCATGTTCTTTCTCTTATCAGATCTGAAGCAAACAGCAAACAATTGTACTCATTACTGTAGGAGTCATCTCCTGCAGAAGCAGCATCAACCCCTTCGTGCTAAAATCTGCCTTGAAATTTCATTTATAGAAAGGTTTATATGAGGCATGTTCGGAAAGTAAGTACCTTTTGAAAAATGAAATAGTAAAACAATTTGTTTCAAACCAATTTTATTTTTACATAAAAGAGCACACCTTACACTATTTTTCTATATAATTTCTGCCAATGTTCAACACTTGTCATAGTGGGTGATGAGCTTTTCTATACCCTCTGCATACAAACTTCCCACCAGTGATGATAGCCACAACTCCACAGCAGCTCATGAAAGTTGCAGAAATTCGCCTGGAATCGTCATTGTGATACATCTGTTCTCATGGATTTTTTCTCCAACTTTCCTTACCAAATCATCGTTGACAACAGAAGACCGAGCACTGTGAGCCTCATCGTGCACATTTGTTCCACCTTCATTAAACGTTCTAACCCACTTTCTCCCCATTCCATCACACATCGCATCTTTACCATAAACATCATTAACTTGGTAATAAATTTCGGCTGGTTTCACATTCCTTGTGTTCAAAAATCAAATAGCAGCACGAATCTCACAGTCGCTGGGATCAGCAGTTGTCTTAAACATTTTAAATGTGCACAGCAAACAGAAAACATAACGTAGAACAACTGAAATGGCGTCAGTTGAGGGACATTGGACAAGGAAGACAGTGTGCATGTGCCAAATGGCGACCGCAGGATTAGAGTGAAATGGTACTTACTTTCCAAACATGCCTTGTATAATAGGTAATTTGTAAAAAATTAGGGCCGGTTTTTAAAGTACGGTTTTGAAATTAGGTGCCAGATCACTTATTTAGACTATAAGGAAGTATTGATAAACTAGATTACACTGCCTCATGCAGTAGTACGGTCGAGTGTCTATATAATTAGCAGTGCTTTATATTGCTAAATCTTCCCTTTTCCTTTACTCCCAAGATGAAGCTGATGTGTGTTCAAAGGTTAATGTGAATGCCAGACTTTAAACATCAAAGCAATACAAGACGGACTCATCTAGGAGCTGGTGTGGACTGTCACAAAACATGACTTCCAGCCAGTGAAAGGCTTCTGTGCTCCTCCCCTTTCACCACTCACCTAGGTCTCACATTTGTTCCTAGACTAGTGTATGTTTGTCGGACATGAACTCAAAGCAATAATAGATTAGTTCACTCAAGACAGTGTGGAACACCTGAGAATCTGTCAACATTAAATAAAATTAAAAAAAAGAATATGGGAAAAGCATATGCACTTCAAGCAGAAATGGCCATTGATACACATACTGTATTGCACATTTGCCAGTTTTTAGTCTGCTCATAAAATTTACAGGAAGGTAGGATTTTTACAACTTTACGGCGGTGAGTGCCTTTGATATATGTATATACTTTACATACACAGTAATTCCTGGGTTTCTTCAAAAAAACGGCAGTTGTAACCTTCAGGTTGATTATGGGACATGATTGTCCGGCAAAACATTTGGAAGAATTGGGATATATTCTTCACCACTCTGTCCTCTATGTGATCTGCAAGAGGAAATGGACCAAGACCAGCTTCAAATATGCCCGGCCACTTCTAGCGCCCTATCCATCAGTGAAAAATATTGGAGGGCAAGGATTAATGACTAATGATTTTTGGCTGTTTTACAACATTGCCAAATGTTATATTATGAACTAAGATAAAAGTTGAACTGAGACTCAATGTTGTTAGATTAGCTATATGCAATGTGGTTCTACTCTGACCTCAGTTCATATTCTGACCTTAGATTAAATCTGACCTTCAGTCAGTGATGTTTATGCAGTGAGGTCTGAATTTTGTTTTACTTATTCTATATTTCATATCGCCACAAAATTGATAAGTTTTGCTGGACAAGAGAAAGTTCTGAGTGTCACTTTCAGGATGTTGGAAAGTATGTGATGTCAATTTTGATACTTCATCTTGGAAACTTAACCTAGGTTTACGGATATGGCCGTCTTATCCCATATATTCACAAAAATTGCAAAGTAGATTTTAGCATAAGGGGCATATTGCTATCTTCAGTAAGTCAACTGTGAATATCTATGAACACCAAAATGAGAGTGAAGGTAAAGCTTTTTATTTATATTTGTTGGGAGAATCAAAGTAATGATATATAAATTATGCAATAATCAAATGAATTACAGCACTTCTGGATTTACTAGAATATGTGCTTATTTGTGAATTAATATTGTGCATTTTTACACATGTTAGCATTTCAATGTATATTTAAATCAAATGCACCTTGTTTTATTTATTACTATAATGGAAACAATGTGGATTTTAACCTATTGAGAGTTATATTTTAAAACCACTTTCCTTTGAACTTATTCTCCATATTCAGAGGCCCTCTGTTTAAAGTTTAATGACTTATTTTATCCTGTTTTTATATGTCACTGTAGTTATAACAAAAGTTTAAATTATGGCTGTCGCATAATTTAATGACAAAATATCCAATTAGACTTGCCATGCCTTGCGATGTTGTATAGTTAAACACACTGTGAAATCACGCTGTCAAGCTGATGATATAAATATCATTTGCACCCACAAAATTTATTTGCACAACAAGAGAATAGTAATTGTCAGATATCAGCTGCCATTAAATTTTGCGGCAGCCATAATAATTATACAGAGAGAGCCAATGAACTGAGAACCGGCTGTGCAGTGTTCTTGCGCTGGGATACATGATTCCATGCTACTCCTGCAGTTAAGGAGTTACTGATGCGGCTTTGCTATGGCTCTGCAGTATAGTTTTATTATTCTGTCCTGCATTTCATTGGAAAGTATATTATGGCTTCATGTAGCATGTATTTATTTGTGATTCATATTTGCTAGCTCAGTTCATCAAGTGAAAATACAATTTCTAGGTAGATTTCCTGGTGTAAAAAGTCCAGACTGTGCAACAATCCATATTCTTCGTAATCCAGTGGTTATGATTGTTCACGCTGTCTTCTGAAAACCATAGGCCATTCCTTCCTATCTCTCCACTGTTCAGGATCCAAATTTCTTGAAGTCATGGCCTTTTGTACCCCTTCTATCCACTGCCTCTTTTCCTTCTTTCTGGTAGGGTCCATTAGATAATTTGACGTGGAAGTCGTTCCTCCGTCATTCTTTTTACATGTCCATACCATTGTAGTCGTTTTGTTTCTATTATATCTATGATGTCTGGTTCTTCCTCTCTTTCATAATTTCTCTTATCTGTCTATTCTTTAAAATAAGATTTGAAGCTTTCCTGGCGACGAACATATTCAAGATGCTCTCGGGCTTCGAGCCAGGTGTAGTGATGAAAAGACATCGACGTTTCGGGAGTGTACATCTCTCCCATCTTCAGGATGAATGACTAGCAAGAGTGAAGGGAATGCGGGACGCCGTACATAGGGCAAACCGGCAGGACCATTTCCACCAGAGTCAAGGAGCACGAACAGTCCATACGATTAATGCAGCCTGAAAAGTCAGGGCTGGCGGAGCACTGCTTTGAAAAAGACCACGGAGCTAACTTCAAAGAAACGACCATTGTGGCAAAATGTAGCGGTTTATGGGAACAGAGGGTTAAGGAGGCTCTGGCCATCTCCTCCAAGAAGAGTACACTGAACCGGGACGCTGGATTGCAGTTTAGTCCATCTTGGAAACCAGCCTTAAAATTGGAAATCGACCGACTCAGAAAACACAGATTCCAACGGAGCGGTGAACCACCTCCACACTAGACTGGGTGTTTTCTACTCAGTACGTACTGGCTGACAGTACTGGTCCCTTCACTCTTGCTAGTCATTCATCCTGAAGATGGGAGAGAGGTACACTCCCGAAACGTCGATGTCTTTTCATCACTACACCTGGCTCGAAGCCCGAGAGCATCTTGAATATATTTATTTTTTCTTTTCTTGATTTTTCTGCTGACCTTCCTAAAGCATCCATTTCTGTAGCTAAAACTTTGGTTTGATTCCTGTTAGAGCATTTTGTATATAGTTTCCTAGTGTTTTGCTTCCTTTCCCTTCTCCCCTTGTTTCTTTCAGCACAGTCAAATCCATTTCCATTTTTTTGTTTGCCTAATTATTTCTTCCATTTTATTTCTGCATCCTTATATGTTCCAAGCTCCAAATCGCAAAGTCCTTTTCCTTCATGCAATTCGCATTCTATTAATCCCATTAATCTTCCAAGGTTCTATGTTTGATTTTTTAGTATTTTTATGATTTTCCAGTGAGCAAGGAGCTGGCCCGTTGCACCAACCCTGCTACCTAGAGGGCCAGTAACTTTTATTCAAGATTTTCTTTCTCTAACCTTTGATATTCTTATATCTAACTGCAAGGCAGCAGTGCTAATTTTTGTCTGCCCCGGGTATTTTATTTCCTCAGTACCCATCATATCTAATGCACATTCCCCTATCCGCCACCTGGGGAGGTGCCCAATGGAAGACTAGCAGCTCCACAGGGGAACAATCCATAAACTTTATAATAAATTTCAGGCCACAGGAAGTGTTTAATCTAAGAAACCTAAAAGACTAGGGTTTTTACCAAAGAAACGTTAGATGACATCAGTCATCATTTGGAGAATTATCCCAAAGATCACTTAAGCATCTTTCACTACAGGTAGCCATTTCCTATGGTTCTGTACAAAGAGGTACTAAATTGAAGTTAAAACCATATAAAATAACTGTGGCATGTGCTGTTTAACCATGTGGTCTTGTAATTAGGCGCACATTTTGTGAGTGGTGTCTCAATAGTGTTTACAATGATGAAATAGACCAATATTCAATATTTTTCTCATATGAGCATGGTTCTGGTTTCATGGATATGTATATACACAAAATAATCATTAATGAAGCTCTGACAAACCTGATATTGTTAAAAAATGTTGTATGATTGCATTTGCACCATTCAGTGGTAGCCCAGACAGCAACAAGCGCTCTAACACAAACAGGAAAAACATTACGCAGTCAGTTCTTAGTTTGTTGGCTCACCCAGTACTATAAGAAGTAACATAATGGGTTCTTAAGCACAATCATAGATGTTTTTCCTATTACTGCTCTGTATACTATTAAAGGGAGCAGATCACTAATTGTAATGTGGTAAGCATTTGCTTTACTCCAGAATCAAAAATAGGATTGGATAAGAATGCGCCATAATGATGCATAAAAACTGCATGTCTAAACCATTGTTGGTAGAGCCAATGGAATGATGCAATTTTTATGTAAAATTCCTGCAATTTTTAACATGTTCTATGTGCAGTACAATGAACCGTTACACAGACAGCTGTATGATTTTAATTTAATATTTTTATATGAAAGTGGCCATAAAGAACCAATGGACTTTTAAAAAAGAGCGAAGAACTTACAGTGCAATAAATTCTCTAAATATGCATCTAAATGTTGACATATACTTTGTAAATCATTTTTATGTGGCTTATATTTTCTACAAATAATTATGAAAGGTTTATAAAGAATGCTTTTAAGTATATACTTATTACATACCAGAACTGCACAATGTCTGTGAAAGTTGTGAAAAAATGAAGGTGAATGTGTGGATGAGGAACCCTTCATCAGCATTTAAATGAAGTTAGGTTCCTTGTAGTAAGAATATTGCATTGCTCCCAGTAACTTCATTTTATAATTTCAGAATTTTTGTTTTTGCATTATTCATACCAATAATCATTGTCATGAGAGAGCGTAGACTTTCATGGCCAGAGTCAATGTAACTAGGAGTTATTTCCAGGCTGTTATGCCGTGGTCTGCTGGAGTTTAAGTACCCAGATGTTTCGTCCACAGCTGCAGCGGACATCTTCAGTGGCACGGTCGTAGTCTCCTCAGAAAAGTTAATGTGGGTCTGAGGTGTTCACTGTCTGAGCTGCTGTATTTATCCCTCAAGTGGCCTCCACTGATTGGTCCAGATGGTGGAACAGCAGGAGGGAGGGGGCGGACTTCACCAAAGGAGTTGTTTCCTCCTGATTGGTTCACTTGAATTTCTCCGCCATCCGGACCAATCAGTGGAGGTCACTCAAGAGATAAATATGCAGCTCAGACACCATGTTAACTTCTCCAAGGAGACTACAACTGCGCCACGGAAGATGTCTGCCGCAGCTGTGGACGAAACATCTGGGTACTTAAACTCCAGCAGATCATGGCATAACAGCCCAAAAATAACTCCTAGTTATAATAATCATATTTCCTAATGATACTTAAATCTTTATATCTGGACAGAATAGAGAAATGCTGATGTTGAGCAGGATCACCACCGTATGATACCAAAATTAAGATTAAGAATCTTAAAAATAGAAGCAGATAACAGAAAATTAAAAAAATATTGATAAATTAAAAGATAGCAGTATGGAACATACATATAAAGTGATTGTGAGCAATCGTTTTGATGAAACATTGAAAATGATAGAAGTTTTTTTATGTTCATGTTGTAAAGAAATTTTGGAATATGCAGAATGAAGGTTAAATATTTCTTCTTTACAGATGCTCTCAAAGAGATATTCTCTCTCTCTCCCACTCTCTCTCTCTCTTCACTTAGCACCTGAGACCTTTATTTTCTTTTATAGAAAGGTTCATTAATTTTTGTGAATTTTCATATAATTGTTAAATTTTGACTTTATATTTCCTGCCATGTTTTGGTGCAACATTCAGCAGTGGACGACCTGGACTATAAAGTTAACTTCCTCATGTATATTATTTATTTTATTTGCATTCTATGACAGTGGAATACACATAATTTCCCATTTTTGTGACAGTTTTTGTTTATAGTTATGAAGCATAAAATATGGGCTAGAAATCTGTGATAGTTTATGAAATAATGTTTGTTGATTTAATAAATGATTTTTGTGGTACTGTACAATCCTGATAACTCGAGCGAACGCAGACTGAGAGTGTGTCGAGTTACAGAATATGGGATCTGCTTTGAGACCTCATTCTCTTTGCACACTTAACATATAAAAAATGAACAACTATGTTCCATTTCACGAAAGTTTTAAGTTTTCCGAAATGCACACACATGAGAAGGAATATCTCTGAAATGGTTCACTCTACAAGAAAATTTATTTAGCCATAAATTATGTATTTTAGCAAGATCTACATTTTTTGTATAAACAAATTATGATGGAGAAATAGAGGCTATATACATTGCTCTCCGACAATTGAATAGTTACCCCGAATAGAGATCTAACCTACAAAAAGTTGTTTTGGTGTAAAGTGAAAAAAACTGTTTATTGACATTTGAGACTACTGTGCTACATTAAACATATATAGTTTCATCCTTTTTCATTGTTGCAAACATATCTGAAGCAAATTTTAAGAGAATTAACATTATGTCCAGAAATAGAAACAAGTAAAAGGAACTTTCAGTGGAAAAATGATCTAACCTAAGAGAATGGAACAATGATCTAACCTGTACATTACATTTTGTGTTACATAACAGAAGACAAACATATTTACTATGATTGATACATTTTTAAAGTGAAATCAGGACTTTTCCCTCTGGCATTTATCAAACATAAGAAAGGTTTATTAACATGTTTTTCACTCTACTTCTTTGAGGTTTTCATAAAATTTGTGATACTGAAGTGGAATGAACTTGCAGATATCTAGTAAGTCAACTTTCTTTGCTTTTTTGACAGGTACATCTTCTGTGTAAAGTTGAGGTAGAACTCTAGGCAGTGGTTGTAGCTGTTTGCTTCCTTTGTTGGACCGCAAGATCTCATATGCTGTCCAAGGTTGTAGAATGTTATGACTGATACGGGTCCTGATTCTGTTGGGTTCCTCCTCAGAAAACTAAATCCAGTGACATGAAGTAATCTTAAATTTAGGGTCCCTTTTAAGCATTCCTTCTTCACTGATAGGTCAACAAAATCTGGTGTGTCCATATAGTATGCGGAAAATCCAACAGCAGCGTTAACTTACAACTTCCACCCACTGTTTAGGATGATACACTGTAGATTTCTTCTTCTTCTTTCTCTCTATCAGTGCAAAGTCCCTATCGCAGGGAAGGAAGCTATGCCCGCTTACCAGGAACTTCTGATCAATGGTTGTAAAATATTTTTTCCTTATGAGGTTGTTATAAAGAGCCAAGCACCTCCAGTTGTTTTTCTGACCAATACAACGATCAGACCAAACTATCAATCTTTTTTTCTTGCCTTGTTTGAGTGGCTCAAAATGCAGTTCGATGTATTTTAGAATACATGAAGTAACTTCTGCAGAGCCTCTTCTTGCTACTGACTCATTCCAGATGCAGAAAAAAGCTCTATCAGTTCCCATATTGTGGATACCCTGATTATAAGTACTCAACTGTCTCTGATAAAACACAGACGAGTGATGAAGTGTAGGACAAAAAAGTACTTGCTGCATGTCTGTGCACAACACAACATAGTCAGGGTTTCTCTTTGCAGTGCCAATGTCATCATGTAAAGTACGGTATGCAACATCTGCCTTCATATGATGTAGTGTACTTTGTGTTGTAATAATTTTTCGCTGTTCTTCGTTATCAGCTGTCACCAGTTTAATATATAGTTCATCACAAACTGAACAAGAGTCCGAGCGTGGTGCTCCGAACCATAATTTAAAATCACTCCTGAATATGTCTCTATATGTACTACGTGAGCACTTAATACCAGGATTGCTTTCCATAAAAAGATCGTATAGCTTTTCCACACAAAGCTCTTGACTCAAATACAACTTCTGTGACAGAGATCTTGAATAATGACTCTCCTGTGCAGGCAAAGATTTAATGTGATCTCTGACAAATTGCTTAACATCATTAGTAACTGCATGGGGATGATTAAAATGTGTCCCTCTCTTATCAGAAATATCCAGATTGTTTCATTTTCTTCTTATGTGTCTGTATCCGACGTGAAGAGATTTGGAATATGTCCAATAATATTTTCTTGCATACATAATATGTTTTACCATTGATGCATACTACATATTTAAAGGTTGCATGTCTCCTTGATACGTCTTCTGCAACTTCCCTGCGTTTCACTTCCCCCAATGTCATACATCCTACTAAAACTATAGACTGTTCATCATAGGACAACTTGTGGAAGTTCTGAAACATCTGTCTTTTCGTATCTAAAGAAATCTCTTTACACTGGTTGAGGCAGGAGCAAACATTAATCTGAAATAAATAAACAATAACTCTAGCTTAGAAATGTTATGTATCTAACACAATACAGTGTTAAGCGTATGCTACATGCAGCCATTGGACCATGATATGATCATTCACAATATAATAATAAAAATATGCAAAAATGGTTAGATCACTATTCCACTCACCTCTTGTGATGCACATTTTCCGGGAACAAAATGCCCTTTTCTAGTCTTATATGGATTCCCAGCATTTCTCAAAGTTTTTCGTTTATTATCACTCCATTCTGATATGTTAATCTTTCTCTTACGTCCTTTATTCAACTGTTTTTCAGCACTACGACTGAGGACACTGTTTACTACATCCGCCATTTTCTCACAGATAGATCACTTTTCCACTGTCACCAACATTTTGAAATCAAATAACCAAGAATTGGAAGAGAATTTTTGCACTGTGCATTCACAAGGCTGTGAGTTTCTTTAGTTAGAGCAGTATTCCGTTGTAATCTCAACATTCACAATTTTGTTGGTTAGATCTCTATTCGGGGTAACTATTCAATTATTAAATCTTCCCTTAAATAAATTTAACAAGGCAGTAATTCTTTCAGATTCTAAAGCTGCAATTCAGGGAATATGTTCAAATACTACAAAGAAGTCAACAAAAATTAGAGAATGCTACAAAATGTTAACACAACTCCAAAAAGTTAATAAGACTGTTCATCTCCAATGGATTCCAGCACACTGTGGAGTCATGGGGAATGAAGCCGCAGACTCACTTGCAAAGAAAGGCACAACAATAAAACAAAAGTCTAAATTCAATTTCTCATATTCCTCAATAAAACACTTGATCATAAAAAATTTTTGTCATTCATATCTACAAGAAATAGAAACAATTGCCAAAGATAAAAAATGGATTACACTACTTTCCAATCCAGATATAATCCCCCAGAGACCAAGGAAAACAGCGGTTGCAGCCTTCCGACTATTGATAAATCACGACTGCTTAGCAAGTCATCTCTACAGAATAGGTATCTCAGCCTCACCAATATGTGTCCTGTGTAACGATCCAGCAGAAATGAATGAAGAACACTTGAAGACCTATGAAGCATTAAGATCAGAAGAAAGTACAGTTCAAAAGTATTGGAAAGCACGAATGCTAATGGCTTCATTGCCAGATGCAAGGCACTAGAAAACAACAACAACAACATTTTTTGTATAGTATGATTTGGTCTATCTCTAATGGTTTACCAGTTATGCAGAAGTCATCCAGAGTAAACATGACTACAGGGGCTACAGCCAGAAAATTCAAGATATACATTTCATTTGTCATAAAAATATCTCAACCGTATGATATTTATTCAAAATTGTTAGAGCCATTTTCAAGAAAATCAAAATTTTCGAAAAATTTGCCATGTAAAGGGTAGTTTAGGGTGGGGCTATTTTCTTCAAAATCTTTGTGTCACATGCTTGAAAGGTGTTAAACTTAAATATCAACTTCAGTTTTTAAACTACTTTTCTTTTTTGAGTTATGCTGTCCACAGGCTGACAGACACACACATACACACACACACACGGACCTTTTCTAAAAATGCTTTTCTTTGGATTCAGGAGGTCTCAAAACATATATTTCCGATGAAATCTTGACATCGAATTTTTGGGTGGAATGCAATACTTCCCCTATTTACCAGTACAGAAAGTAAAAAGTTACAAATAAAAAAGGTCGAGTTATATGGAGTGTCGAGCTATCAGGGTTCTACTGCACCCAGAAGAATTTAAGCACATGTGACAAAAAGAAACAGTGCTACCAGATTTTTATGGATTTATTTAAAACAGATTTTCCAATAGCTTTACATCTGAACATTTTATGCATTCTGAATTTCACATCATTACAAAATTATTATGCTTTGCTGGACGAGAGAGAGAGCTTTACAGATTTCAGTTTCACCTAGTTCGCAAGTAGATAATTCTAGTTATTTCATTGTGTATTCCTGCTAGTTATAATATACTTTACTTGTATGTTAAACATGCAAGCTGTTTAAAGTAACACAATTTTCCTGAAAAAGCTGAAAGCTGGGGCATATTATTGGGACACATTTGCAATGTATATTTCTGGGCAAGGAATAGGCAAATTTATTAAATTATTATTTATTTATGCCAACAAACTTACTGTTGGTGTTTTTAAACACACAAGCCACGTGTGGGCAAAGTTTTAGAGGTAGAACTGGAACTTAAAAATTCAATGCCACAATACCAATTCGTCCGCCCGGTATAGCGGAAGGTCTGTGGTTCAAATCCCAGTTGTGGCATTGAATTTTTAAGTTCCAGTTCTACCTCTAAAATTTATTAAATATTAAATGTGACACATTACCAAAATATGGGAGTTTATCGTTACATTCATTTTTGGAATATCACGTTCTTTCGATTGTTGCCATTTAAGACAAGAAGAGAGAAAAGCTATTGGATACACTGACTCACCAGAGATGTATGAATGATCACATAGTGGGATTTTCTTGTACTACTCATTTGTGTGTCACTTATGAATTTTGGGAACTTTTGGGTAGACGTTGTACAGGGTGATTTATGAAGAACTGACACATTTATTTCTTTAATTGTTTCAAAAAGAGTTTTGCTAGCGACAACTTATTATAGCTGAAATGCAGAGGAATTTTGGGGGATTATTTACCTCAATAGCAAATGTTCAAAATGTCCTCCACCCTGCATAAGGCTCAACTCAACACTTCGTTCCATGTTACTGACCACTTGAAGGACTGTTGTCAATAGCTTGAATCTCCTGTGTAATTTGTGCTTCAGATCGTCCAATGTCTGGGGACACGTGGCATAAACCCTGTCTTTTAGGTAACCCCATAGAAAGAAATCCGGTGATCTCAAATCCAGAGATCTTGGTGGCACAGGTTCCTGGAAATTGCAATTAGTGCCATGGATTCATTTGATGTAAGGCATGTAGCGCATCCTACAGAAATTATCCTTCACTCAACTCTACGTCGTCTGGTTGCTTAGAAAACTCCTCCACCAGTACTCTGCAGTGTTCACATTGTTATAAAACAAATTGGTCCCACTATTCTCTGTGCGGATATTGTGAACCAAACTCTGATTCTAACTGAGTGCATAAGTGCTTGATGAATAACGTGCAAATTTTCGCTGGCCCAATAGTGTGAGGGAGTTCATACAGGATTCTGAACACCAAATTCTCTCTGGTATGCCCTTTGAGTAGCTGCAATTGAATTCATGATCCAGTATTCCTTTACAAGGAAGTCGTTCATTTAATGTGTACTCCATTTTCACGTTGACCAGAACAAAATCTCAAAAACAGTTGCCAACAATAAAACTACAATTACGAATAAAACATGAACACTGGACATCCAGTGACAGGCAATCGAAACTCCATAACATTCTGCTTAATTTGGTGCTAAAATTGGAGCATTGAGTGAATTTCGAACAGAATAATTATAGAAAGAAATGTGTTTTCATAAATCACCCTGTGTAATTAGTTTCACAGATAATGGGTCATGAACTTAGCAAATTTAAAATTAGCAGGATGGGATTTTTAATCTCCCCTTAAACCTTTAAGGATGCATGTTCTCCATGATCACTTCCAAAAGAAACTGCACACAAATGGCAATAATTTTGAATCAAAATGTACTGGCATTGTGTTCTGGTGATTGTTAAATGTGACTGGTGAGATTGCTGTCTGAAATGCAATGAGGAAATTTTACCATAATTTGAGATGGGGCCCTTAATAAACAAGTGAACAGGTTGCTCACAGTAATTCATCATGTGCTCTTTATATCGAAGTTATCTGTGAGAAAGAAAAGACTAGTCAGTATGTTTATAACGTTGCACAGAGATGGGCAATAAAAGATGCAATTTATAATGTGTGCATGGTGAAAAATCATAATTAAAACTGTCATTCCATGGTGATGATTAATGCACAAAATCATGTTAATGAAATTGTGTTAAATGTAATAAATAAATTGTTTAATTACAGACATTATTTATATGTGCTATCAAATTGTGTACTAAATACAGTATACTTATTATATACAAAATACTAAGGTATAGTTAAGTTGAGCCACCACAGTTGTTCAAGTCGTGCTTCCCATTCTTTACACAAGAACCTCGTTTATCAGACTAGATGAGGCTGGAGGTAATACAGATTAACACAAATCTGAATAATCCAGAAATAAACCATTAAATGAATGCAAACTTTGGTGTATGATAGTGAAATTTGAATTACTGCAAAGAAAAGAAATTGAAAGCCATCGAGATGAGAGTTCTACAATAACTATCAGGACTGTCATGAAAACTAATGAAACATAACCTCATACACTCTAAATTTTATTGTTCTGTTAGGCAAAGTCCACATCTGTATGAAATTGCCCACACACAAGCAAACAAATCTATAGAAATAGATTAAAACTTGTTTAAATTTGTTTGTGAACAGTGCGCTGATGTTTTCAAACAAAATAGGGTCGAATTCATTTACCTTAAGAAATGCAATGTTGGTAGAGTACCAGCCTGCTGAGTAAGGGGTCCCAGGATCAATTCCCGGCAGAGGGGTAGAAATTTTTCTCCAGCCAGGAGTATTCCTCATCCTTCCCTGAGTCTGGAAGTATAATGGTGGTGCTGTGGCTGAGTGGTTAGACCGCTCACCTACCACCTAGGCGGGACCAGCACGTGGTATTCGTGGTGGACGAAGTGGCATCTGGGCAAGTTTTCTCCGGGTCCTTCAGTTTCCCCTGCCATTCATTCCACCAATTGCTCCATTATCACCCTTGCAATCATCCATTTTGCCTGCATTTCATATCATCCTCTTCCTCACTATCATATCTGGTGCTTGGCTGACCACTTGCTTCCAGGTCTTCACTCTGTCTGGTCCAGAGGTCCCTCTGCTCCCCGACAGGTGTCTGACCCTAGGCACTGTCTTGTAAGTCCTACATAAGGGGAGGGTAATCAGGGAGAGAAACAAAGAAAGAAATGCAATGAATTCATAGGTTTTACCCCAAAAAATAATAGATAAGGCCAGTTTCATCAATGGATGTTAAAAATGCTCCAACATAAGGTTAACTTAGAGTTAACATTTTAACTTTCTGTAAAGCCTTTTTTTCATCAAGCTTTTCCAGAGAAAAGTCAACTCAGTGTTAAAGTTGTTGTTTCTAGTGCCTTGCATCTGGCAATGAAGCCATTAGCATTCGTGCTTTCCAATACTTTTGAACTGTAGTTTCTTCTGATCTTAATGCTTCACAGGTCTTCAAGTGGTCTTCGTTCATTTCTGCTGGATCGTTACACAGGACACATATTGGTGAGGCTGAGATACCTATTCTGTAGAAATGACTTGCTAAGCAGTCGTGATTTGTCAATAGTCGGAAGGCTGCAACTGCTGTTTTCCTTGGTCTCTGGGGGATTATATCTGGGTTGGAAAGTAGTGTAATCCATTTTTTATCTTTGGCATTTGTTTCTATTTCTTGTAGGTATGAATGAGAAAATTTTTTAATGATCAAGCGTTTTATTGAGAAATATGAGAAATTGAATTTAGACTTTAGTGTTAAAGTCAAAAAAATCAATGAATAACCAAGAATGAGAAGACAGTGAAGAAACTTAATTACTTCTGAAAGTCTTCCAATGTGCTTTTGTCTACCCTTTCCTTTGCAATTCTATGATCTAATTGGTTCCTATAAACATACAATAACTTTATTAGGTTAGAGTAAGGTTAGTTTCATTGTTCCCTGGTTATGGTACAATGATATGAATGAGAAAACTAGATACAGAGTCATAATTTTTTTACTTTTTGAAAAAGAATTGGTAACCAGATACAGAACAACTATTGAGTGCAAAATAGTGGACAATCTATAATTATTTGTATATCATTTAAAAAGCAGTCCTTGTGGTTATAATAGATTTCTACCCTTTGGCCACCAGGAGAATGAATTCTACATACATGCAGTCTATTGCTCCCAGAACACCCAGAAATTTCTTCTAAATACAACTTGGTGTCTACTGCTTCATTTGCAGCAGTCATTTTTCAATTTTTAACTAATGTTAAACACTTTTACTCAGGGACACTGGGAAATTAATTCAACATGAGTTTTAACACTGAGTTAAAGCGAACATTGTTTGATAAACAGAATTTTTCTTAACTTCAATGTTAAATCGCTTTAACTTTGAGTTAAACTTTAATATCCATTGATGAAACCTGCTAATAGTGCAACTGGCTGATTAACTTTTATACACACTATATTTTACAAACATTCAAAATACTAAATACACAGGATGCTAAGTACAATTTTGGTCTTGAAGGTAGTCATCAAGCTTTCTTGTAAGCTGAAATGCATCCTGAGATGAGCGGACCCATAAAACAAACAAGTTTACAAGGGCAGTATCTTCAAAAAAGTAATTATGGTTTAATGCTGTAAATTCAAGTGAAGATGATGGTTCAAGCATTAATTTACAAATTTATAAAAATTTAATTCAAAATAAGCAAGTGGTATCGTATAGTATTTCTAGTATATAAGATGTATTCGTGAATTCATCAGTGAGATTAAACAGTAGTTTAAGAATATATTTTTAACCTTCTTCTTAAATGTGGAACTTTGATAGCATTGGGAAGGTGGTTATATAAATTAACACCTTTATGGAAAACTGAATTCAAGCTTTTGGTTCATCTGCATTGTTGGGGATCAATTGCTGTTTATATGTATGAATGAAACTGTCTCTAAGATATCGATACATACACTACGTTTCCATGGGGAATTGAAATCAATTTGAATTCTCATCCTGGATTGAATACTCCATGGAAACACGGACTCAGATCGAACTGAATCCTTGGATTCAGTCCACTGTTGTATGGAAACACCTACTGGATTCAACATGCTACTTGCTCATCATTTCGTTTTCTTAGCAAAAGTGATGTATTAAAGCACAACAAAGCCACTTTTATGGTTTCTATAATCTCACAATATATATTCTTCTAAAAAACATTCACTAACCTAAAAACCTACTTAAAATATGCAGAAAACACATTTTTTACAGAAATGCCAACATAAAAGCTTGTATTATTTATGCTTCAGCCTTGAGTATTCAAATCAATGTCAATACAGATTGAATTCAACATGAAAACAGTGATAGTAAAGGAAGAATTCTTATTTCCAAGAAAAGTGGTTTACTTGGATTATCAGTGTACGACTATGACTACGCAAGTTTTAAACTGCACTAATGTCGGCATTACAATGAACTTTACTTAGCGCAATGGGACATAACATGAAGTAAGAAACTAGAAGATCTATTAGGATGCACTTAATGTAATGGGAATGATTCTGATTGGTTATTCTTCTGCTTGTCCGACATGGCAGATATTTGATTTTCTAATCAGAGGTTATGTTTACCAAAAATGAAAAGGGAAAAATACAAAAATATGAAGTAAAATCATTTTTAAACAGCGAATAAAGTACTATGGAGATGGCCATAACCTACTCTAGGAGCTAAGCAAAAGAAACGGAGAAAGAATTTTGATGCAAATAGTTACACAGAGAAGTACAATTTATTCCTGCTTTGCAGTACTCCCCGATTGGTTCAAATAGTCATGTTAAGTTGACCCTAAAAAGCTGCATTTAATATGTGTTAGACTTTCCCATAACTTCCCGTCACATTAAGTTCATCATAATCCTGGGATTATGCATATTTTGGTAGCTTAAAGTCCATTACTATTAGGTATGTTTATTTGTTTGAAGCTTGTAGGCCGTGGTCTAGAAGACATTGTAGATACCAATGTTTCACCAAGTACTGCGCTTGGCATCTTCAGAATAAGGCGATCCGTTGTCTACACTGGTCAGAGTTCGAATGCCTGACCAGTGTAGACAACAGATCGCCTTACCCTGAAGATGCCAAGCGCAGTACTTGGCAAAACGTTGGTATCTACAATGCCTTCTAGACCACGGCCTAAACTAAACCTCGATGCAACAGCCTATGAAGGGTCAAGGCCTACCGCCGAGCCGTTGCGTCCCCCACCTCTGCCCACTACAGGCTTGTGTGGGGTGCAGTACTGGACGGTGAGGCGTGGTCAGCATCCCGAGCGCTCCCGGCCAGTTATGCGGTCTTCTCGACCTGGGGCCGCTACTTCTCCATCAAGTAGCTCCTCAATTAGTCCCACCGGGACCTAACGAGACTGAATGCACCCCGTGCCAGACCTCCCAGAGGGGATAAAATCCCCATGCTGGTACCAGGGATTGAAAACAGATCCTACATACCAGACGTACGTCCTGCACTATGGAGAGACCACGGCGTACAAGCCCGAAAGAAATAAAAATACCTAATAGTCAGGACACCAGCCATGAAAGCCTAAGTTTATACATTAAAGTCCATTGTTACCAACTGTGTTACATGTTTGTACTCATTGTTGAACAATGCAGAGACTGGTTGCAAAACTTTCTGAATGCCCCTCGTAATGGTACTAATGGTAGCCTGAAGCATACAACCAATGGTGAACTCTATGCTGCCTGCAGTGGCATCAATATAGATTTATATTTGTTTATCAAAGGATGCACTATCTTGTTGAAAAAGTAAGCAAAAAGTGATCTAGATGAACCAGAAATCCGAATTAATGAGGGCTGATAAACGAGATTCTTGTGTAGTGAGTATCCAGGCATCAGGTATGTGCAGTAGTTCGTCAGGCTGCTCTTGCATGTGAGGTTATCTGCCTCGTCTAAAATGAAATAATGACAAGTGACTGTACTCTGGGCAATAATGGTTAAGATTTAGTTACTTAGCTAGTCATACAGTGAAAGACTTTCTATTCCTGTTACCTAATGTTTCCCAGTGTTTTCCTCCTGCAGTAGCTCAAGATAAATACGTATTATATAGAACATATGTGTAAATTAAGTGTGGTACTTCAGCAGCAGGATGATAAAGAAAGAGCTTAATGAAGCCTTCTTCACAGTGTTTGAGAAGTTTTTTTTACATATATAAATATCTTATGGATGTACATAAAATGTGTGTGTGATCTGGGTTTTGGTAAACATATATTGTAATTTTATAAAAGATATTTTTGCACAACTCTGTGACAAATTTTTAAATGTGCACATATGTATCAAGTAAGCTTGTTGTGCCATGTTACTGAAAGTGTTACATCCAAAAGAATTTTCATTTTTCATTCCTGAATCTTGGCGTTCATTTCACTTCAGAGTGTAATGCAGTTTCTATTCTGGTTGCGTGAATGATTTGTGATACTTTGTAGACCGTACACATTAAAGGGTGATAGTAAATAATTCTCCTAAAATGAGATCAAAATATTAGATGTACATACCAATAATTTATTGCTTGATGTAGGTATTCTTTATTCTATCATAAAATAAAACAGACATTCCCTCTGGTGGTGACTGGAAATCAACTTTTCTGTATTAAGCTAAAGAATCTGAAAAGAATTTAGCAATATGATTAAAGTAAAAAAAATATTTCTTTAATGCACATGTGTTTTATAAGTGGACTTATAATTTTATTATGTAGTCCTTATCAGTTTACTTTCCTTAATTCCAATGTAGTGTAAATCATAACTAGTGCCTGGATTTTAGGTGGAATAAACCTTGTGGTTCTCTTTGCTTCATGGATGGGTACAGCATCAATAATTTTAAGATTTTCTTGCTTTTGTGAGATTTATTTACAAATATTTTCACAAAAGTTTACATTATCAAAGATATCCATCAAAAACATGTGGTGAATAGACTTTACTGTTTCTTTTGTAGGTTTTTTTTTTTGGCATAGCAATATAGAGTCCCATGCAAATTAATTGGAACAAGGCAAATGTTGCTGAATTTTTGCAAACATTTGTTAGTGTTAGTGAGAGAGGTAAACTTTCACAGCCAGAGTACATATATCTAGGAGTTATTTCCGGGCTGTTATGCCATGGTCTGCTGGAGTTTCATCCACAACTGCGGCAGACATCTTCAGTGGCATGATTGTAGTCTCCTCGGAGAAGTTAACAGGGCGTCTGAGAGGTGTGGACTGTCTGTGCTGCAGTATTTATCCCTCGAGTGGCCTCCGGCTACAATGTGAAGCTATTGAAATTTATAAATATCCCCACAATTTCAATAAGAAAGAAGAGGTTTTGAAACTTAACAGCAGCTGGTATCTTGTCATTGAAAGCAAGAAACGGCAAAAAACAGGAGAAATTCAAGTGAACCAATCAGGAGGAAACAACACCTTGGATGAAGCCTATCCCCTCCCTCCTGCTGTACGCCATCCAGACCAATCAGCGGAGGTATTGAGGCAAGTGAAATAATGCTAAGATAAAATTGTTTTTCCTTGATTGAAACACAGATGGTTACGTCATACTGATCAGAAATACAAACATCACATGTTAGTATTTCGTTCCAGATGTATACAAATGACATCTATGAGAAGGAACCTAAACTATATGGAATTATATCAAGCAGTGCAGCATAGCAACCTGAGCTCATCATATGATTCATATGCCAAACAGACGCATGCGAGCCCTGGTCATTGAAGAAAAGCAAAACAGGCCCTAGGCTCACTGCCGTGGACTTGGCTCATGATCTGAGGGACAAGGGAGTGAATCTGCAGTTTATTCACCAGCTCATGGTCTTTGGAAGGAATGTAGCCAGCCAGTATGTCACTAAACAATTCCAGGTAAACAGTGATATCTGAAGCAGGAGTCGTGTTCCTAATTGCACTTGCGATAATGGTGCCAAGCTTGGAATGTGTATTCACACTAGATTAAAGCAAAGAACTCACTCAAAATAGTGCAATTTAAATGTTATTTTCAGTTCATGGGGTATCTTTAGCGTATAAAACATAAACAATATTTTCAACTACTCCATCTTTCTCCCACTGATCATTTTCTGCCTTTTCTGTATTTTTCGAAAATCCTGCCAGTCTGGGGTAATTATTATTTATTTATGCCAACAAGCTTACTGTTGGTGTTTTTAAACACACAAGCCGTGTGTGGGCAATGTTTGAGAGGTAGAATTGGAACTTAAAAATTCAATGCCACAACTGGGATTTGAACCAGAGACCTTCATTCAATGCCATTCTGGCAGTTTGTCACAGTAGCTCAATGGTAGAGCACCTGCCTGGTAAGCGGAAGGTCTGTGGTTCAAATCCCAGCTGTGGCATTGAATTTTTAAGTTCCAGTTCTACCTCTCCTGCCAGTCTGTTTCAGTCTCAAGTGTCAAACCGTGCAATTTCTGTAAGACTAAGTCACCTGTTACATTTCTTTAAGTATTCATTTTACCCTGGCCCAAGCTAGTTCTATTGGATTGAGATCATTTGCATGGGGGCAAACAAACGACAGTATGGCCCAATAAAACCAAAAATGTGTCTGCTTTAAGAGCCTCTTTGGGTTTGTTTGATTCAGGCATCCTATAAAGATCTGTTTTACGCATAGAACTGTCACTCTGAACCCCTTTGTTCTGCAACCACAGTATCATAGCAAATTTAACTGCACTCCTAGGCAGGGGTTTATCTACTTCTACATTACTTTTTTCGCTGACTGACTGACTCCATAGACTACAGTCCTCTGAGGACCTTGGCCTCCTTAATCACAGACTTCCAGTCATCTTGGTCTTCAGCACATCTACCTCACTCCCACTGCTCTCAGGTCGGTTTCTGCATCTTCCAGCCATCTCACACGTGGTCATCCTCTCCTTCTACCACCAGGATGTCCCATCTTCTTCGGGAGCCTTTCTTCCATCATCCACTGGACATGTCCTAACCGTCTTAGCCTTCCCATTTGGACTGAGCTTAGCAAATCAGGCTCTTTGTACAGAAACTTTATTTCTTCATTAGTCCTAATTCTCCATACCTCTTCTTCTTTTACAGGACTAACAATCTTCCTCAGCACTTTCCTTTCCCAGATATTTAGCTTCCTCTCCAAAGCCTCCATCAGTACCCATGCCTGACTGCCATACATAAGAACTGGTTTGATCATTGTTTTGTAAAGTGTCAGCTTTAATTTCCTACTTAGGCTCTTGCTTTTGAGTATGGAGTATAGTCCTCTATATGAAATGATGGCAGCCTTAACTCAGTTTGCTATATCTGCCTTCACTTTGTTTTCTGATGTTATTACTGAGCCAAGATATATAAAATTGTCTACTCTTTCGAACCTGTACCCTTCTAACTGGAGATCATCTATGTTTCTTCTGACTCTCTGCTACCATGCACTTAGATTTTGTCTCACTAATTTCCAAACCAAAGTTCTTGGCAGCAGTTTCAAACTCCTTGAAGGCTGATGTAAGCACACTTTTTTCACTACTTCCAACATAAAACTAGTGACGTGTATGATTTTACAACTGAAGTTAAGATAAATTAGCAGCGAGTAAACATAGTACAAATAACATTGTAGTTAAATTGGCAACGTGACCAGCAGAGCAACATTTGCACAGAAGTTAACAAACTTGGGTTACACTACGTGGAATGTCGCTCCTCCCCCCTTCAGTCCCCTAAGACCATGGGCTGGTGAACGGACAGTAGATGTATCTAATGTACATTGTACACTTTTAGCAGTTGGAAGAAAAGCTTGAAAATCTGTGAAGGAGCAACTTCTTACACAAGCAATGCATTAAAAGCGCCTTTTATGGGCTGTGCTCATTGGAATCAGACACTGCAAAACTAGAAAATAGTTATTTTCTCTGATGAGACTCATTTCAAAGTGCAAGGCCAGAGGGTTCAGTATACACACCAAGCAAATGAATCTGCAAATTCGGCACATTTTCAGCAGACTGTAAAACACCCTGAGAAGAAAATGTTTTGGGGCTGTTTCAGCTATGAAGAACTAAAGCCCTTAATTCCAGTTGCAGCATGATGAAAAGTGATCAGTACATTACAGTTCTGGTGAGAGTTGTTCGTGAACTATAGAAAAGGTTTCCGGAAGGTAACGGAACTTTTCATCAAGATGTAGCTCCCTGCCACACTCCTAAGAAAGTGAAGGAATTCTTCAAAGATAACCGTGTTCATGTGCTTGAATGAGTAGGGAATTCACCTGATAGAAAATTTGTGGGGTATTTACAAAAAGAGACTTGCAAAATTTGACTGTTTCACAAAAGAACATTTGATATTAGCTCTAATTCAAGTATGGTTTCATCATGATGATCTAAAGAAATGTGCTTCAATCTTGTGAAGTGAATGCCTAATCATGTAATAGAGCTTATAAAAAAGAAAGGATGTATTATGTATTAAGAAATGTAAATTGGAAGTAATTTATGATTAAATTCATGAAAGCATGAAAATGTAGTGTTATTGTTCTGTTCCAATTAATTTGCATGTGACTGTATGCACCCAAACTTTATGGCGTAAACGATTTCCTATTATCATGTAACATTCTTGCATGAAGAAAAAATTCTTTCAACAGAACATGACATCATTGGAGCGTATGACACAGATGCTATTGCAGCAGGTTCTATGGGTAATTTTCCTGTATACTCTTTTAATATTGAATCTATGATTTGCATATCTTAAAAACAATGATTGTGTTCAAGAATCTTCTGCAGCTCAAACGAATGTGTAACTCCCAGATATCCAGGTATTTCTTTTCTGGTTAGATCGCCAATGATATTTAGAGCATCACTGAATGACTGGCTTGCACTTTCCAACTGAAGGATAGTTCCTTGTCTTAATATATGCAAGGGAAGTGACAAGATTAGGACACTAGAGCAATTTCTTGGTTTTGGCAAAGCAGAAAGCTTCTGTTTCATCCAAATCATTGGTACATTTTTTATGCTGTTGTTCAGCATAGTATGAGGGTGAGTCAAATGAAAACCAGAAATAATTTTTTTGCAGCTCCTTTATTAGAGACAGAGTTAACAAGTACACTATTCTCCCCTGCTTTTTTATGCATTTCTGCCAGCAAGTTGGGAGGGCATGGATACCTTGAGGAAATAAAAAATCTTTTGACTGTGCATGTAGCCACTCATGCACCACCTGTTTCAAGTCCTTGTCAGTTCCAAACTTGTTGCCACCTAAGGAGTCCTTTAGTGGGCCAAAGATGTGGAAGTTGGAGGGCACGAGGTTGGGGAGCAAGGTTGATGGGTGAGGCACTCCAGATACAAGTCCTTGATAGTTGTCAAAGTTGCACGAGCCATATGAGATCATGCATTGTCATACTGGATGAGAACACCCGTTGAGAGGAATCTGTGGCACTTGGTGCATATGGCAGGTTTCAGAATGTCACACATTAATTCACTGTAGGTGGCACTGGTCAATGTCTTGCCTTTTTCTGTGTGATGTTCCACTATGTGGTCCCAGAACAAGGTCAGCATCATCTTTTGTGCTGATAGCTGGCTATGGAACTTTTTTTGGCCTTGGCGATAATGGGTGCCGCCATTCCATACTGGAGCACTTGGTCTCTGGTTGGTAGTGATGGACCCAGGACTCACTCCAGTCACAATCTGCTTCAAAAATGTGTCACCTTCAAGTTTGTAGCAGCTCCTGGCAGGCATGAACTTGCCTCTCTTTGGTTTCAGGAGTCAGCCAACGAGGTGTCCATCTTGTGGCCACTTATCAGTACTTCAACTCATCATGAACAATATGCTTAGGAGAGCCATGACTGACCTGTAGTTGCAGTGCATTGTCATTGATGGTGATCCTGCAGAATCACCTCCTCCGCCACTGCAATCGCCTAAGCTGTCACCACACGATGTGCCTGGCCTGGCCTGGTCTCAGCACGTCTGCCAAACTTGGTTGTGCCACTGCTGAATTTCATACACCTGAGTCTGTGAGAAACATGCAGCCCCATTCTGTGCCAACATGCGTCAATGGATTTCTATTGATTTTGTGCCTTCACTGTGTAGCAAACAGATCACTCTGCACTGCTCTTTGGTGCACTCCATCAGACCATATTGGAAATTCCCATATCACACTGCTGGGTCACATGGGGTTGCAAGACCAATGCCAAATGATGGTGGGAGAGTTCACACGCATGCACACCAGGTCTGATCGTAATGAGAGAAGATTTAGGTTTTCTATAGCAGTTTTCCGGTTTTCATTTGACTTACCCTCATAAATGGCTGCAGACAGCCAAGTTCCTGAGCTGGTAAGTATTGGCTCTGGTGGAAGAGGCTTGCCAGTAGTTTCTCTGAACAACTGTATATGTATTGAGGCTTTTAAGAAAACTTTCTTCACCAAAGATATCACACTGTTCAGATTATTTTAGGTGTCAATCCCTTGTGCAGGTTTGTTTGGTTATCGGAAGAATATTAATTAGAATATCTCACTAACAGAAGTACTGAAAAATAGTGTTTTTCATAAATAATTTTTTCTCAAAAAAGTAAACCAATAAAAAGTCTATTACAAGCATATTTTCTTAAATATTGGTTAGTCAAAATAAATATACTTAGTAAAAGTTTAATTTGACCACTTCTGTAGCACAGTGGTAGCACGCCTGCCTCTGGCACAGAGAATTCGGGTTTGATTCCCGGTACTGACAAGGGGATTTTTCCCCACCTGGGAGTTTTGGCATAGGGTGCACTTAGCCTTGTTAGGTCCCTGAAGGGCCAATTGAGTAGTTACTTTATAAAGAATATAGCTGATGTAAAAGCTTCACGTTGTTGGGTGCAAATTTGTAGCTGATATAACCTACCGTTGTGGACGCCTATTTGTAGCCGATGATCTCACATTGAGGTAGCCAATTTGAAGTGTATAGGATGTTAAATATGCTACTGATGAGAAGAAGGTCCACTGGATGCTTTAAGGTGTTCTCGGTGCCATTACCTTGGCTTAACTTGGTAGAGCATGGATTTGAAGTTCTCAGGGTACTTTGTGGGTATTAAAGGAATAGCCCAAACTTCATTTTCAAATGTTTATTCGATGCACTCCTTCTTTTCAGCATAGAGAGGAGCCGACCACGATTACCTTCCAACAATCCTTCTCACCGCTTTTCATTGCACCAGCACAACCATACACATCTCTCATAGCACAATGTCATTTCCATACTCATGCTCCACCTACCCCGTTTCAGTTTGACTCTTGTTTGTTCATTTCTGCTTTCAGTTTCAATATGCCATGCTTGTAACAACAGTTTGAATGGAGGAAGTGCGGGAGTAAGAAAACCAATAACACTGAAAACTTTGTACACTAAGGAGAGTAGTATTCCCTTTGTTAGTTATTCTGGTAGAGATGAAAACTCAGTATTAATTTCAACACTTAGGTATCTATTCTTCTATTCCATTGTTAACCTAAAACTTTTGTGATGTATGCATTCTCACTTTTTACTCTCTCCAATGGACAAGATGTCTTCTGCTGAACATTCCCTCTGGACTCACCAGACTGTCCTAGCCACTCCATCATTAGTTATTGAAACTATTACATGCAACATTCTGAGGCCATTGCTTTGGGTTCTGCTAAACAAAAACACATATGCTGGCTTTGCTGCATAGATGACGTATTCGCCATCTGGAGTTATGGACAAGAGACCTTGACAGATTTCCTATGTCATATCAGCTCTATTCATCCATGTATACAGTTCACAATGGAAATGAAGAACACTGGACAACTATCATTTTTGGATGTGCTCATAGCTAGGAAGTCTGATGGTACGCTGTCTCACATAGTCTACCGCAAACCCCCACACACAGACCAGTATCTACACAAACTCTCCAACCACCATCTCAGGTAGAAGAGAGCTGTCATTAAAACACTAGTAAATCATGCCAACCACAACTACTCCCCCTGGAACTTTCTTACATTAATGGTGCTTTGCAGACCAACGGTTACACTGGCCAGGAAATTAAATGTGATTTACGCCCTAGAAGGAAGCCCCGGTCTACACTGAAACAAATTGAACTTAAAGAAAAGAATAAAGCATATCTGCCGTACATCAAAGTTATTACTGATCGCACTAGAAAAGTTCTCAAAAAACACGACATCCACACCATCCACAAACCCACACAACAAATATAGAACATGCTACATTTAGCAAAAGATCCAAAAGAACACTCTCTTCTGCGGGTGTTTACAGAATTTTGTGCTCGTGTGGTTCTGTGTATATAGAGACCACTCATCGTACAGTAAATACACGCATCACAGAACACAAGAGGTATTGCCGTTTGGGACAAACTGAAAAGTGTGCAGTTGCAGAACACGCATTACTAGCACCAGGAGAACCATTATGCTGTGTTCAGACCCAGTTATCCTGTCTTCCATGGTTCATTATAATGCCCGTTTAAGTCCTGAAGCCATAGAGATTTTCAAACATAGGATAACATCACTAGGAAGGAAGAAACAAAGTGCTTATTTTAAGCTTGGCATCAGCATTATACAAAGCATGCAAGAAAACTGAGTGGAGACAAATTCAAGATCATACGCCATCAACAGCCTCAGACACAGTAAATGCCAGCCCATCGACAACACTCATTCGTTCACTCGCTTTGTTGGCAGGCTGAGAGCAGCCTGAGGTGTGCCATATGTGTATACCTACCCTTTTAGGGTTTAACCACTTTCATAACAGGATGTAGCGGGTGAGAATGAGGTTGGGGTAGAAGGGAGGTAGCAGTCAACGGCTGTCAGTCAGGGTGTATGAAACCGAGGACGATTTTAATTTTGAATTTAGAAATCCAAGCATCTCTTGGAAGGATTGTATGGGAGTTCGGCTTTTGGTGCTGGTGGGTTAGCTCTGTTGTTACTGATTACTGATTATCCGAAGTGCTCTATTCTGTACACGCTATAGACACAGGAGATGGGAATCTGCGGCCATGCACCAGATCTCGCAGGCGTATAGTAGGACAGGGATTATGAGGGCCGAAAGAGGCGTAGCTTCAAGAGAACAGGCATCCCGGACCTTAACACGGGATACAGCGAGGCTGTAGCCCCGCTGGCTCCATAGGTCAGGTTTCGGGTGTACTCACCGAAAGTTAGACCCTTATCGAGCTTCACTCCCAGGTACATAGGTGATGGTATTCGTCCATTGTATCCTTTTTCTGAGATAGGTGAATGCGGGGCTTAATAAAGAGACAACAATCACAGACAATGGAAGCAGCCCAGCATTCGAGAACAGGTCGTACAGGTTCTCCTGTACGGTATGTTTATTTGTACAGACTAGACTAGACTACCAGATGGCAGGCTGAGAACAGCCCGAGGTGTGTCATTCGTGTACCTGCCCTTTTAGGGCTTAACCACTGTATGACGGGATTAGGATGTTGTAGGATGGCTGGTGAAGAATGGGGATTGTGAGTTGCTAGGAGGTAGCATAGGTTTATGCTCCTCGTCGGGTGATAGTTTCAGCGTGCAACTACCGTTGGGCACTGCTGATGGGTGGTCCAAATATGGATATTTGGCGAAATTTTTGACTTCCAATCTTCTCTTGGAAGGACTGTAAGGAGCTCAGCTTGCGCTGTTGATGGGGTAGCTCCTGTGTTACGGGGGGTGCCCGCAAGCCATGCGGGGAACCCGGTGTCGCACAAGCGTGCGTTCTCTAGGGATGTAGTCCCCAAGAGACCTAACCAGGGCGCTCCGATGTTGTGGAAACTGGTCCTAAAATTTGGTTGCCCGGCGCCTAATTTCGTCCTCCACGTACGGGAGGGACGAGGCTTCGTGCAGTAGTCTCGTAGGGAATCTACGGCGTACAGAATAGATTACCCGAAGACCTCTATTCTGTATACGTTGTAGACGCAGGAGATGGGTGTCTGCAGCCATGCCCCAGATTTCGCAGGCGTACAGGAGGATAGGGATGATGAGAGCCCGAAAGAGGCGTAGCTGTAAGGGAATTGGCATCCCCGACCGCAGCATGGGGTATAGTGAGGCAATTGCCCGCTGGTCCGCGCTGATAGGTCGTTGATGTGTTCCCGAAAAGTTAGGCCCTTGTCGAGCTTCACTCCCAGGTAGGTAAGGGAATCTACCCACTCAATCCTTCGGCGAAGGTATGTAAATGTGGGGAAGTTGGCGGGAAAGCGGCGTTTGGTGAAAAGTATGGCGCGGCTTTTCTCCGGGTTGATGGACAATCGCCAACGCCTACACCACTCTTGGATGAGGCGGAGGTGTCGCTCTATGGGGAGAAAGGTTCTGCGAGGGTGTTTATTTGTGCAGTATAGCAGCACGTCGTCAGCATACTGGGCTATGTTAACGTGCTGCTCGGATGGAATGTCAGCCACATATACGCTAAACAGCGTAGGGGACAACACAGAACCTTCAGGGACTCCGCCTCTGATTGGTCTACGCGTAGATTTGGTTATCGCAACTGCGACCACAAAGGATCTGTGTTTTAGGTATGAGTGTAACAGGTGTATTAGGCGTGTGGGTAGCTCCAGTTGGATGAGTTTCCGGAGGAGACCGGCATGCCAGGTCGTAGAGGCCTTCTCAACATCTAGAGAGACCGCAGAAACCCAGGGCGGCAGCCTTATTTGTACAGCACCTAGCCGCTACTTTAGCCCAGCCCACGCAGCAGCCGAACCAATAAACAAAGACCGAATCAAACGTCAATCGCCCACACATGCTAAGCGTATAAAACCTGTGAAACCAAACGGCTCCCTGTAAATATATGTGTATAAAGAGGAAAAAGACAAAACAAAAACACTTAAAAGTGAACAACAAAAACAATACAGTGAGAAACTGTTCTCGGTGTCCCAAAGCGGGTCACTGTATGGGTTTCTTGAGAAACCCGCTATACATATGTTTTGTAAATAGTCATAAATGTAAGATTAATGTAAATTTAAGTCTGTCAGCTGGGCCTGTTGTACCAGCACCAGACAATATTCTCCAATAAATAAACTGAAACTCCGTATCAGTCGTCGCCGAGACTAGCAGAGAACTACGGTCACACCAATGAGGATGTTCGACGCAGCTTCAAACGAAACTTTTTGAAGGAGGTTTCCCACAAGACCACGGCCCACAAGCCCGAATAATCATTTTCTATTTGATGACACCGGTCGTGAAAGCTTATGCAAATTGATCAAAGCAATCCTACCTTCGAAATGAGCAGGTGTCAAACGAATGAGTGAGGAGATTTCGAGAAACACATAGTGACACACTTTCCTAGACTGATATGCAATCTTTATTAGTGTGGGGCTTCATTTTCTGTTTTAACACAGAACAGCTAGGTTATAAACTGTTCCTTGCACGGAATAATATTTAGCTACATTCTCTATTATTGCTTCACCCTTAGATCCGCACTTAATGTAAACACAAGCCGTCAACAACTAACCCGCGATACGCCGTAACCAAAGCACACCATAAAATATAGTACCTTAAATATCGGCGATTATTTGTGGATTTTTGAGATGTATGACAATCCTGGTAATGTAACGCAACGGCAGCTTTATTCCTAAAACTCCCAAGTAAATATCATTCTGTTGCAACATGAACACGAGACATCAGTCCACGTGGTGTTCGTTTGTGTCAGTTGCAGCTGATACTAATACCACGTTATCGCGGACGGATACAAGGTGCGGATCTAAGGCTGGATGGAGTATAGTTACCTTGGCTACATTCTGAGTGATTCTGATTTACTGTAATCATAGAGTAATAACCTTAACTGGTTCTATGAACCACAGAGAATATAGCATATGAACCATACGTTACCGTCACTTTCTGCTCGCATTTGTTCCATTTTGAGGGGGCTTAGAGAAAGCAAAATGGTTTTAGGTTTTGGACAAAACCGACAAAATGGAGCATGTCGAATCATACTCCCGGGTTACTGTATGTAAACGGAGGAAGATACCTAACAAATAAGCCGGTAAGTGAGTTTGTTGAATTACCTGCATAGAGACAGTTTCCATAAAGAAATTAAGTCACGCATAAAATAGACTATGCAACATAGTTAAAAGAAAAGCAGGATTAAACCAGTGCATTCGGTGCAGAAGACAGTGTTTGCATTTAAAAGCATAAATATAATGGGAATATTTGAAGCCAGAGAAACCCTAGACTCAGTCATTCCGTAGAATTAAATCAGCAGGATACATAACCGCAAATATAAGCTAACAAACACTTAAAAAAGCAAAAATGCAATAGGTGCACGGCTGTTTTTAACTATATACCCTTCCCTTGGACGTGCTGTAATAATGGCTAAGTTATTATACCTGCGCAAATTTGTAAACGCCTAATACGGACTAAATTTCTATTACACAACGTGTTATCACATTCATGTACATACATTAACCTAGGCGTCGTAACCTAACACGGGGTAAATTTCGACACCATTGGGCACTTTTCACGTCGTTCATATACACACGTTAACGCAGACGCAGTAGCCTAACACGGGCTAAATTTCGATTATAGAACCTGTCATCTCATTCATATACATACCTAACCTAGTTGTAGCCTAACACGGGCTAAATTTCGATAACACAGGACCCTGTCATCCCATTCATATTCACACAGTAACATAGGCTCGTTAGGTACCTAACATGGCCTACATTTTGATAACACAGGGCTCTGTGATCCCTTTCATGTAGACACATTAAACCCAGGGATCGTAGCTTAACCTGACTACATTTCGATACAAGATCCTATAATTCGTCCATATACCCACACTACTTGTAACTTAGCCGTCGTACCCTACGCAATACGGTCATCTGCCATTAGGCATAGAACAAAATTTGACATAGGTATAATAGTTTTTGCTGGGGAACTTTCTTGGCACTGAGAAGCAGGCTGTTTTCCAGCGGAGTCGGATATTCGTAGTCATTTTAATTCAAATGCATAAATTACATATGCAAATTATAACTACAGCAACTAGATACCATTGTTATAGAAATGTTGGGGTTAAACTTTTGAACCATAAATCGTCGTCTCACTTCTCGGCACGCGTACTTTATCACCTAAGAATCACACATAAAAATGCTGTGTGCTAAAGTATACGGATCTTTTGGCACTATAACGCACTAACACACTGACAATGAAACACGTGGTCTCACAACGTATCAGCTTGTGTACGACACAGACTTAGCGTGAACAGATTACTATAATTGCTCCACCCTTATATCCGCACTTGGTGTAAACACAAGCTCTCAACAACTAACCCGTGATACGCCGAAACCAAAGCACACCTAAAATGTAGTACCCTAAATATCGGCGATTTTCTGTGAGCTTTCAAGATGTATGATAACCCTCGTAAAGATTACTTGAACGTAACGCGATAGCAGCAATATTCCTAAAACTACTGAGTAAATGTTCTGTTGCAACATAAACAGGAGGCATGCATCCACGTGGTGTTTGTTTTGTATTAGTCGCAGGTTATCGCGGAGGGATATAAGGAGCGGATCTAAGGCTGGATGGAGTATAAGTATCTACACTGAGAGTAGGGAAAGCGGAGGGATATCAAAACCGGTTAGAGCCAGCACAGAGCGGGACAAGCAATTCACCGTAATGCGGCCATGTTTCAAAACGATGGCTCTGTACTAGAGAACACCAAAATATATAGTGCTCAGTAGGTTGGGTTTCAAAACTAACTTAATTTGTTGTGAGAATGTCATTAGAAACAAGATGATAATGAACCACAGAACAACGAATATGGTAATTAATACTAATGCTCTTCTGGAGGAATACCATACTTAATTATCATTGTGTAAGCAGTTTTATTTTTACTTTCTCCCGATTTACTTACAGTAATTAAAGGAAGCATTATATTCCACCTGAAATTTCATATCGAAATTTCACGAAAATACATATAGTGATGCCGGCACGCAGCCACCACACAAAAAAAGCTGTGTTAGCTACCTCACAAGTAAATACGCGACCCGACGACAATGGAGTGGTCAGAACAAAGATGCCCGCCTCGTTAGCGTGATGGTTAGCGTGTCTGCCTCACGTTCAAGAGGTCGCGAGTTCGAATCTCGTTTAGGGTAAGTTATCCGGGTAAGGTTTTTTCCCGAGGTTTTCCCTACCCTGAGAAGACGAATGTCGGGTAACTTAAAGCTCCATGGACCTCGGGCTCATTTGAGCATCATTTCACCCATTTCATTTCATTCATTCGTCCGATATGACACAATGTTGGAGGACGTTAATTAAAAAAAAAAAAAAAAAGTCAGAACAAAGCGATTCTAAGGAATTCTAGAAACTGTTCACCTGTAGGGCTTGTTTACGAGAAGCTTCTCGAAAAAAAAGTGTATTTTCTAGAGAACTCTCCTGCATTTCATCTCGGCTATATAAGCGAATGAGCGAGCCAGTGCTAGAGCAATTTTTCAGATTGGAGTATCGAGAAAGTGTTTAGTGAGTGCATCGTGGAAGTGCGTTGTTTGTTAGACAGAGAGAGTAGAGAGACAGTGAAGCGTGAGTTAGGATTACGATCGGACAGAACTGTCAATTGCAAGGTCACGACGAATTTTGGGCTGTTTTGACGATAAAACAGAACTGTGCTTCCGTGATTCCGCTTTAAAAGAGAAAGTGATAGAAAAAGTAACTGAACTTGTCATTTGTCACATTGGTGGCAGAAGTGGGATTCGTCACATTGCCACCTTGTCAAAATATGTTGAGTACTGGAGTAAAAGCATATTGTGAGAAGTACTGTAATTCAGCCAACATTTCTATGTCGCGATTTCACAGGAAATATATGTTTTGAGGCCCCTGACTCAAAAAAGCAAAAGGGTGCTATGTGTGTTTGTAAACAATATAACTCAAAAACGAAAGTCGATTAAAATCCAAACTAGGTATTTAGGTTCATCATTTTCCAAGAATGAGACAAGAAGGTTTTCTAGAAAATCCACGCACCCCAAACTACCCTTTACATAGAGCATTCATTTTTTCAAATATTTTAGTTTTCTCAAGAAAGCAAAATTAATTAAAATACCATATGTTTAAGATATTTTCATTATAAAAATGTAGTGTCTTGAATTCTCTGGAAATAGCCTCTGAAGTCCTCTTCATTCTGAATAACCTTTGCATAATTGATAAACTGTAAGAGAGACAAAGCTTGCCGCAAAAAAAAATGTAAATCTCGTTAAAGTGCATAATTTATGTCAAATATATAAAAGTGCCTATTATACTCCATCCAAAATTCGATATCGATATTTCACCAGAAATGCATATTTTGAGACTCCCCGAATTAAAAAATAGAAGGTAAATAATGCAGTAGGTTGCGCGTCTCAGAGTGATGCTACTGCGCAACCTGTATTCACTCACCTTTGTGTGTGCTTCCGACTCCAGCACGCGTTACCGCGAAGTCCAACTATCTTTAAATATAAAGGTGGAGGGAGAAAGAAAGAGGATGAAACCTCACAAAATGTCATGCGTATACTATACTAATAAACGTAAGAGGTCAGGTTAACAAATAGATACTACACTTCTCAGGAGTATTTACCTCTAATATATGTATACATTTTATTTCTGCATTATTTTGTGAAACAATGGACATCGTTTCAGCCATTTGTGCCAGCGGTAACAGCCAATAAACAATATGAATGTAACTGATATGGTGGGCCACTTGGCGCAGTTCATCGCTCCAGTTTCAAATGTAAGCAGTCAATGCAGATTTAAAAGTCTGCAGTACACCAATGGAATAACACAAGGATTTCCTTGGGCTTTGGCAAGTAAGTGCTTAAATATTACTTACCCAGCATGCATACTAATATTATAATGAGAAAATAGTTATGTGGGTATTATGGATGAACAACATGGCTAACGAGATAGACAGGCTACGGAGCGAACTGCAATGACGTAATTCTCCTAGTCCTGTCATGGCCCAATGAAGTAAAATCACATTCGCCTAATATGTACGAGTATATCCATGTTCTAAACAACCAAAGTTTCTAGTTGAATTCATACACAAGATATAGTTTTACCCATGGGCGTCGCAAAACGGGGACAAGGGGGGCCGCAGCCCCCCTTGGAAGTTGGTGAACTTAATGTGCAGCCGGTTACTGACTATTAAACTATTATTTTAAATTTGATGTAAAGAACAATTTTTATTTAGCACAAATTAATACGGTTATCTGCAACAACTATTATAAATTTTGACAATAAAATAATGATTTAATATTATATGATTGCAAATTTCCAACATCTGGCCCCCCTGGAAAAAAGTCTGCCAACACTCATGGTTTTACCATGATGGTACACAGTGTTAGCCATGTATCAGACTACCATTACTACGTAACCCCGACTCGCGCCGTAGCCTGTCTTTCTCGTTAGTCACAATGGACAAAAAAAATTACGTAACAGTTACATTGTAACGATTACTACAGTAATGAAGATGGGCAGTAACTAGTTACCCAATAACGTTACCAAAGTAACGAAGACACTAACTATGACAGACACAAAATTTAATGGTGGCTTATACTATTACATTCTCATTCCTGTAGTGCAAATACATTTTGTTGTCCCAAATGATGTTTGTATCAGCGGCTTTATAGCGTGATTTCACAGCGTATGTAACTATACAACACCACAAGCTTCTGTTTGGGTGTTGTGTTGAGCCACCCGCCATTTAATTTTGTATCAGTCCTCTTAACAGTTATCGATGCTAGGTGACGGGATTCCTGATGTGCATTTATAGTATTATCACTTATCAGGTACTGGTTACCTCAACTTGTTAACATAATATCCATCCCCTCCGCAAGAGATCGTGAGTGGTATTGTGGATCTGACGTGCTATCTGGTGAGAAGAATGCCTATTGATTATCCACTTTGCTACAGATATGTAATAACTGAGATCAAGTGCATATTTTGTGATGTTGGACAATAATGTGTGTTTGGGCGTTAATGTTTCTCTTCTCTAGCAACTCGCCTTTCAGAATGTGATTACAGTTTGTCCAGAGCATCCTGACACTCGACATGCGCGAGAAAGGAGAAATTAAGAAGTGACTGGAGTAGTGGGAAACAAGCGAGTGATGTCAGAACTCAGGCAGTCACATACACAAGCGGTGTATGTTTACTTATTATAAATAATTGTTGTAAAGTTATCACAGTGAGAGCGAGCGATGCACTGATCCCTACCTCTCCTATTATTCAAGTGGGCACGACTCTTCTATTGCGCGTCTTTACTTCTGGAGTGGGGGAGTGTCACGACAATCTAGACAAACTGTACTAAGGGGCGGATCAGCGTGACCGGTTTGTGTGAGGTTGCCTCCCTTGTACTATAGACAGTTATGTTGAAGGAGAGCGGGCGAGTGCTTGCAGTGCTCGTACAGATTATATCAAAAGTATACTATCCTTTACATGACTGTTAATGTTTCCATTTCGCTATAGAATATTACCTTTTACGTGTATGTAAAGTGAATACTACATAGTCTGTCCATTGCAGTGGACAATAATGTGCATGTGGAGATTGTCGAACGTGAACGCCTCTTACTTAAACAAAAGGTATAACGCGAGAAACTGTTTTTGACATCGGAAGAGATAATTGGTGCTTGCGAATAATACACTATATCACTATCTGATAAATTCCTTACACCTTTTGATCTGGAGGGTTCGGTTACCTTTTGCAGTATGCTACAGATTATTGAAAAACCAGTGTCTTTTTCTAGCACATTCTGAAGTTTATTGTGAACATTTTCCCTAACTTCTCCGGCTTTGATTTTCTTAATTGTACACATACTTCTTCTATTATGCAGTGGAAGTGGCGGTTCTTGGACGATCGCATACTTGCAACTGTACACCCACTAATTTGTTCCTGTATGTAAATGTGTATGTACCTTTACAGACATGTATATGAGAAAGTTGAATGTCAAACTTTCTTCTATATGAATTTGCTCGTTTAATTTTTCTGCGCCCTCTTTACCAAATGCCAGCGCATTCAGTGAACAAGCTGTAGACACGCAAAAACCTGATTTTGGACTGGCGAAGGAACCTGTAGGGTGAAGGGTCGCGGGGAGCAGGGAAAAGCCTGCGTTTAGAAATACGGCGACATAAAGCAGCATGTTCGACAAGGCTAAGACATGCGACTGTTACCGCGCAAGCGCACTGCGTTCATCTACAAGTCTGTTTACCTTGCTGTGAGCATTTCTCTACCAGTCTTTTAGCAGAAGTTGCAATCAAACTGCTAAACAGTTAGCCAACTTGACGTTTCTAAATATAATGTAGCCATTTTCTATATTAAAATAACGGTTATGTCAGTTGGTAAGACGCTGGTCTACTGATCCCAAGGTCGCGGGTTCAAATCCGGCCCAGACCGATGGGTTTTAAGTGTGCTTAAAAACGACAGCTCCATGTCAGTAGATTTACTGTAAAGGAACTTCTGCGGGACAAAAATCCCGGCACACCGACGACGCTGGTGTGGTCGTGGCAATTGACAGCATCGTTAAACTGAGACGGAATATTGACTAATAGAAAATTGTTCATGTAAATATTTTTGTAAGAGTGTGTAAATTTTTAATTCTTTTAATTTGGGTGTATCAGGGACTTATTTTTTTTAATATTCAGGATCCAATGTCTTCTCGTCACTTTGAGTTCAACCAATGAGAACTGTTGCGCGGATGAATACATAAGAATGGCGGTGTTGCGTCATAAGGACGCTCGGACTCTTTTATCATTAGCGTCTGTGAGCTCAAAGTGAAAGGATGTATAATTGCTGATAGCGTGTGAACATGTAAATTACACCCAAACTTTTAACCAGTGTAGATTCTATCGAATTTTGAAAGTTGTTAACTAATTGGTATGGTGTTGAAAGTGTAGATGAACGAATAAATGTGTTGTAAAAAAGGAACGTTGATTTGTGCATTCCATTCTGTATCCATCGACCCTGTAGATAAGAGTAGCGTCTACTATAACAAACTTTCCACCTTTTAGTAAAAACATTATTCCCGCTGTTATATTCCTGCTGCTACGTAAAACATTTTATAAAACCCGCACCAAATGGCTTGCCCAACGTGGAGCGCGAATTTAGAATGGAATGCAAAATTACGAAGTGTTAACATCAAAAGGACGCCATCTCATCGTGCAGGAAAAAGACGCCATTGAACATCGTTTGATATCAACGATCCGTCAAAACATCGATACACGGAGAACCAACGTGGGAAAAACACCGGAGATCGTCTAGCGAAGCCAACTACCCAGGAGACGTAAATAACTGGACGAGGAACCAGCAGAAAAGAAAGTAGGATCAAAACTTTTTGTTTTTACATACATTTTATTTCCATTGGTTAATGCTACTCAGAAGTGGCAAAGTAGCGGGACTTTCAACATTAAGTGAATTGGATAAAGGAATTAAAATGTCGCGAAAAGAGATAGAAACAGGAGTGGGGGAAGGGGCAGATAGGCCTAGTTATCAGATAGAATTAGAAGGTGAGGAACAGGCGGAAATAAGCAAAGACCAAAGGTTAATGATGATGATGTTTGAAAGACTGGAACAAAGTTTAAGTCAGAGTATAGGTCAGAAAATAGAGGGAGTGAGAGAGGACTTGGAAAATAATAAAAAAGAATTAGGTCAGAAAATGGAACAAAATAACATAGAATTGAGACAGGACATAGAACAAAGTTTAGGTCAGAAACTGGAACAGAATAAAAAAGAAATAGAACAGAAAATGGAGGAAGTGAGAAAAGACTTAGAACAGAAAATGGAATTAGGTAGACAGAACTTAGAACAGAAAATGGAATTAGGTAGACAGAACTTAGAACAGAAAATGGAATTAGGTAGACAGAACCTAGAACAGAAAATAGAATTAGGAAGACAGGAGTGTAAAGAAAATATGAAAGTAATGGAAACTAATTTAAAATTAGTACATAAAAACTTAAATGAAACAAAGGAAGCCTTAGAAGCTAGGATAGAAATTGTAGGAGATAGGATGGGAAAGATAGAATCAGAGATGAGAGAGAATAAAATTGTGTTAGAAGGAGAAATTGCTAGATGTAGGGATGAAATAACAGAATGTAATACAAGTGTAGACTGTAAGATAACAAATGTAAAAGCAGAAATAACTGAGGAATTAAGGAAAGAGATTGAGGTAGTAAAGAAAGACATTATTAATGAAACTGTAGAACAAATTGTAATTCCTAAAATTAAGACAATGAATGATGTGATGCTTTCACAACAGGATGCTATAAATGATATGAAACAAAGCCACTTAGAAATAAAGAATGATTTAAAATCAATTTGTGAAGAAATGAAAAAAGGGAAAGAAAATTTGGCTAATGTAAATGATGTTGTGAAGGCATTACAAAGACAAGATGATTTAGATGTAAGTAATGTACAAGATGAGAGTTATTTGAATAATGTACAAAATGTTGACTCACCATATAGAGAAAGAGGTTCACAACCAAACAATGACACGACACACAACACATGTTACACCAACAGCATATTACATGAAATCACACCACCTACATTTGACGAGGAGAAGGGAGACGATCCAAAACTCTTTGTTAAAGAGATGGAAGAATATTTTAAAGTGAAAAGGATACCAAACGAGCTTAGGATGATGATAGTTAAGAAAAGCTTAAAAAACAAGGCATTAGAATGGCTCAGGTTAACACTAGCTGGTCATGAGTCTTATAGCTCATTCAGAAATTTATTCCTATCAAGGTATTGGGGCCCAGCTAAACAAAACCAAACTAGGGTAGAGCTAGCGACAGGTAGGTACGATCCAACCAAAGGGTTGTCGTTAGTCGATTATTTTATGAAAGTAGCCAACAAAGGAAAGCTATTAGACCCCAACTTGTCGGAGGCAGAACTAATTACCAGCATAACAAGACATTTCCCAGACACAGTGAGAACAGGGTTAATTGTTGCGAGGCCAGTAGATTTTGCAGATATGATAGAACTGCTGACAGCCTTCGAAACACAAAATGGTCGGCCTAGTGAGCATAGACATAGGAACGGTCACCCAAACTCACCCATCCTAAACCGGAACACGACCACGAACAACCAGTGTGAGGGAGAACATAGAAATACTAGGAGTACCCATGAAAGGGGGAGAGGGGCACACCATTTCCCACAACCACATAATCATGGCGAGAGGATGGAGAACACAAGACAGCGGTACCACGACACGATACCGAGGGGTGAATCGAGATACAGAACGCATAGATATGATCGTGGAAGACCAGTAGACCGTACCCATCAAGTGAATCATATACGATTCTGTAGGGAATACTTGAACAGCCATAGGCCGTCGTACAATAGGGGTTCACGTCAAAGGGGTAGAAACCAAGGGAACACCGACAACGTAAGACAACAGGAACAGAATGAAAATGCGCCGGATAGGACCGATACTGCACAGAATACAGAAACGACGATCACCTCCAACGTCCAGGAAAACTAAGTACAAGTCAACTTTGTGTCCCGGAAGTTGACCTGTGTGGCAGTAGGGGCAATGTTGACCAATGTAATGTAGGTACCTTGAGAAGACAGGCGAGTGAAAGAAAGGAAATAACCAATCCACCAATGATTAGGCTGAAGGTATGGGGTATCGAATTGCCAGCAATGATTGATACAGGAGCCAGCACATCAGTATGTGACGAACAGCTGTTCCAGGAACTGATAACTAAAAGAAATGCTGAATTCTTGCCTGTGTGTGGAGTGTATTGCAGCACAGCAATTGGCAAGAAAAAGGAACATGTTAAATACCAAGTAAGGCTGGTAATTGAAATCGGAAGTTGGAAGTTCGATTTTATTGCCCTAGTAATACCTAGACTAACAGCTACCCTAATCATTGGCAGTGATTTGCTTAACCTTTGGAGGTCGGTAATTAACTATGACCTACATGAATTTATTATTAAGGAAGGAGCCTCAGAATGCACTGCGAAGTTCCTGGAGGAAGAAACATGCCAGGAGGAACCAGACCAGACAGGGATCCATCCGGATGAACAATTCTTTGTGGAGAACATCAACGTCCACGAGAATAGGTTGGTAGACCTAAGGGTAAATAAGAAGAAAACAGGTTGGACGAACGATGAAGAAACTAACGTTTGCAGCCATTGGATCTGCACAGAAGACGAGTATGTTGCCTGGGACAACTACCAACCTGAACCACTACCAACAGATGGAGAAGAATCGATGTTACAGCTAATCGATGAGAAGGTCTGGGGGGCACATGGCATCTCTGAAGAGGAAAGAAACCAACTGAGGAAAATATTGGTTAAAAACAGGAAAGTTTTCAATAAAAAGCCAGGTACGTGTAACAAGTACGTACATACTTTTACAGTAACAGATATTACCCCCTATTCACATAAATCCAGGCCCATCCCCAACTCCATCAGGGAGGAAGCTGACAGAGTAATCCAGAAAATGTTAGCGGACGGAATAATAGAGCCGTCGGACTCATGTTATGTGAATCCAGTAGTATGGGTCCATAAGAAAGGGGGAAAATTGAGGATGACCATAGACGCAAGGAAGATAAATACACATACCTTGCCGGATCATTACAGGCCTGAGGGGGTAGACCAACTAATATCGAAATTGAAGGGAGGTCAACATTTCACTAGTCTTGACTTGACAGCATCATTCTGGCAAATTCCTCTTCATCCAGATGTCAGGAAATATACCTGTTTCTTGCACAAGGGAAAGGTATACCATTTTTTAAAATGTGCCTTTGGACTATCGACCAGTAGCAGTGCACTACTGAGGGCTCTAGACAAAGTTTTTGGGGATACCATCGAGACTTTTGTGACGCAATATGTCGACGATTTTTTGATATACAGCAAGAATCCCGAGTCGCACTTACATCACATAGATTATGTATTATCCAGGTTCCAGGAAAGCAACATGACCCTAAATTTAGAAAAGTGTGAATTTTTCGTTAAAGAGGCTGAATTTCTAGGCCACATCATTACACCTGATGGTATACAACCTAATCCGGAGAGGGTCAAGGCCATAGAGCATATACCACCCCCACGTAACTTAAAACAGTTGAGAAGGTTTCTGGGCATTTTACAATACCAGTCAAAATTCGTGGTCAACTACGCTAAGGAATTGGTACCCCTTAGAGCACTGTTGAAAAAAGATACTAAGTGGGAATGGAATGCTGAACACCAGGTGGCCTTTGAGAATATTAAAGAACTTTTCAAGCACAGTATTCTCCTGGAACGACCGGATCCGAATTCACCTTTTCTAGTATACACTGATGCTAGTGCGCACTCATATGGAGCAATATTAGCACAAGAAGATGCAGATGGCAACAAACATGTGATTGCCACAGCTTCTAGATTTTTAAACAAGATAGAAGCCAATGCCTGCATAACCGAACTGGAAATAGGTGCAATCCATTTTGCGTTGCAAAAGTTCAGACAATATATATATCTTTATAAAATAATTATATATACAGATCATGTAAGCCTGTCCTTCATTCAAAAATGCAAGCTGACCAACTCCAAAATCTCAAGGTACATACATGAGATAATGTCACACGACATAGAGGTCAAACATATCCCGGGGAAGGAGAACATCTTCAGTGACTTATTGTCAAGATTAAGGTCGGAGAGTCACATACCCGAGACGATATACAGTCCGCACCATGAGATCAAAATTATGCAGATAAATAGCAAAGAAAGCAACGAGATCTTGCAAGACTTCAAAAACATAGCAAAGCTACAACAAGAAGACCCTGAATTGAAGAGGCTATTCGACAAGGCTCCAGACATAATACCAAGATTGGATGCCAAGATAGGCAAATTTAGGAACATCCTATTTAAATTGCATGGTCGCGACGTAAGGAAATGGAAAATGATGGTACCAAATTCCTTACAGGAAAGGGTCATTTTGGCATTCCACCACTCGATGCTTCACTCCGGTACTGAGAGAACAATGCTTGCCATCGAAGAGGTATTGTATATCAAACATCTTGGCAAGAAGGTCAGGAAGTTAATTTCCTCATGCGACCTATGCCAAAAGGCCAAGCCAATTAATGTAAAGTACGATGTTATCCCACAATCCATCGTGAGGAACGAGAAAAATGCATTGGTGTGTATTGACGAGCATGGAGAGCTACCAAGGGGTAAAGATGGAAACAGATACATATTTGTCATGTTTGATGTTTTCACAAAATTCACCAAAATATACCCCATTAAGAACATCAAAAGCAGAACATGCCTAGATAAAATCGTCAAGGACTACATCCCAAAATATGGGAGAATAAAATGTATTCTATCGGACAATGCGACCATGCATAAGAGCAAGTTGTTTCAGAACACCTTAGAAACGTTAGGAATAAAATTGTACTATTCCTCAGCATATTATCCCCAGGGAAACCCGACTGAGAGAATCATGAGGGATATAAGTATTTATTTTCGTTTACTCTGCCACAGAGACCACACTTCCTGGACGGAAAAATGCGGATATATAGAGGAGGTGATTAACCATTCGGTGAACCCCACGACCAAGTTCGCACCTATCGAGCTGATGACCAACACGAAACCAAGAAAATTAGCAATTGACATTGACACTACGATGGCTGCCCAAAGAGAATTATCAGAGAAAGAAAAATGTCAATTGGCATTCAGAAGATTACAGCAGAAGGCTGAAAAAGGGAGGAACAAGGTGAAAAGATTCGTCAGGAAATGGTCCCCACAAATTGGAGAAAAGGTGCTCTTAAAAAGCCACAAAGCATCCAAGGCATCTGAAAAAAGATCTGGAAAGATGGAGCTATTGTATACTGGACCACTGGTCATAACGAAACAGCTGGGTGACCACACGTATGAGCTACAGAATACAAATGGCAAGTTGGTAGGAAGATACCATAAAAATAAATTGAAGCCATACAAAGAAAGAACCAAATAGCCTTTGTCAACGAATGTGTAAGGTAGGAGTAGTAGAGATGAAAGAAGATAACAATTTTAAATGGGTTACTTATAGAAAATTATGTTCAGATTAGGAATTACAACAAGGAAGAAAATCAACATAGTCATTGGCTATATCGACCACAAAGAGCATTGTCAACAAAAACAGACGAGGACACTGATTGTCATTAAATAAATGAATTATAGCGACGAAAGATAATATGTTTTTGACATAAGGATGTCAGGGACAAAAATAAAAATGAATCAATTATGATGAAAAAGATATGATATTTCGACACAAAGATGTCGAGGGTAAATTGAGAAGAAAAATAATACAATTACAGAATAATTGTAAGTATAGAAGTTTTCTCTTATAGAAATAAGAGACAAAGAAATGACAATTAGTGAAATGAGGAAAACCATAACCAGAAAAACAATGCCCATGAATTGAGATGAATATAGCCAATGCTAAGCTCGAAGAAATGTTGAACCAAACAACAATGAATAATAACCCAATCAAGAAAATTAGTACCATTAGTAACATCAGAGTTTAAGGACCGACTCAACAACCTGCCTATACATAAACTTATAAGACAAAGAAGGCAAAGAACTGAATAAAGTATTGCCATAAATATGATCATAATCATTAGCTCAAAATTTGTATCCTGTTTTTCTCTCCTCATAGCAATGAATACAAGTCAAAAACCACATGAAACACTTAAATTATATTTGTGTCAATGTCAAATGTACAATAACTGAGTATGTGTTGTATAAGAACTGAATATGTGTTGTACAATAACTGAATATGTATTGTATGATAACTGGATATATTGTGTAATAACTGAATATGTTGAGTAATAACTAAATGCGTTATGCAAAAACTGAATGTGTATTGTGTAATAACTGAATATGTATTGCATAATAACAGAACATATGTGATATGATAGCAGGATATATTGTACAATAACTGAATATGTATTGTGTAATAATTGGACATGTTGTGTAGTAATCAAATGTGTTGTACAATAACTGAATATGTATTGTATAATGACTGAAGGTGTATTGTATAATAACAACATATGTGAGATGATAACTAGATATATTGTACAATGACTGAATATGTATTGTATAATAATTGGACATGTTGTGAAATAACTAAATGTGTTGTACAATAACTGGATATGTATTGTATAATAACTGAATGTATTGTGGTAACCGAATAGGTGAAACTTATAAAGACATGCTGTATCATGTCAAAACAAAGGACAAAGACAAACAGTGAAGAAGACTGAGGAAAAAAAAAAAATATTGTACAAAGTGATTGAATCATAGGAGTAGGGAGAAGTATTGTATTGTGTTTCAAGATTGTAAATAAGGTGACAACTTGAAAAACAAAACAAGGGGCATATGAGACGGAATATTGACTAATAGAAAATTGTTCATGTAAATATTTTTGTAAGAGTGTGTAAATTTTTAATTCTTTTAATTTGGGTGTATCAGGGACTTATTTTTTTTAATATTCAGGATCCAATGTCTTCTCGTCACTTTGAGTTCAACCAATGAGAACTGTTGCGCGGATGAATACATAAGAATGGCGGTGTTGCGTCATAAGGACGCTCGGACTCTTTTATCATTAGCGTCTGTGAGCTCAAAGTGAAAGGATGTATAATTGCTGATAGCGTGTGAACATGTAAATTACACCCAAACTTTTAACCAGTGTAGATTCTATCGAATTTTGAAAGTTGTTAACTAATTGGTATGGTGTTGAAAGTGTAGATGAACGAATAAATGTGTTGTAAAAAAGGAACGTTGATTTGTGCATTCCATTCTGTATCCATCGACCCTGTAGATAAGAGTAGCGTCTACTATAACAAACTTTCCACCTTTTAGTAAAAACATTATTCCCGCTGTTATATTCCTGCTGCTACGTAAAACATTTTATAAAACCCGCACCAAAACAACAAAATAATTTTTAATGTTTTCAATATTGCAGTTTCTTAACAGACTATCGTAAATTTTTTGCAATTATTGTTGGGATATTTTGAGTTATTTTTCCCTATATCAAATGGCAATGCACATATTAAATGAAATAGCTAGTATTTAGAATATGAGAATTTCAGAGAAGAAAACAAAAGTGATGGCGTTCCAAGGGACAAACCACTTGAGATGTAAGATAGTAATCAATAACAAAATAAAGAACAAGGAAATAATTTTAATTATTTAGTATTTAATATATCCTACTGTCAAAGGAACAGCATTAATATAAAATTAAATAGGTTTTATAGTATGTGTGGAACAATAAGAAGAACACTGAGAAATAAAACATTAAGAACAACTTAATTAAACTTCTATAAAACAATGGCAGTTCCCATGTTGACATATGCATGTGATAATTGGACACTTGTTAGATCAGATAGAAGAAAGATAGAGACAGCTGAAATGAAATTCTTACGTTCAGTAGCAGGCTACACACTTTTAGATAAAAAACACAGCACAGAAATCAGGAAAGAGTTACAAATATACAATATAAAAAACAGAATAAACCAAACAAGAATGAACTGGCTAGAACATATAGAAAGAATGCCAGAACACAGACTACCACAGATTTTACTTCAATACCAACCAAAATGTAGAAGAAAAGTGGGACGTCCACTCACCAGATGGAGAGATTCCATTTCTTGATGTGGAAACAGGTCAAAGGCCTAAATCCATGAAGCCAGATGATGATGATGATCATTTTGTAGCTCTTGTAATGTTCGGGAATTAGATATATATACCTTTTGTCTTTCAAATTTCCCCACAAGTAAATATCGCAAGATATGAGGTCTGGAGATCAAGAGGGCCAAATCCCTACACCAGGCATGGACAAAATTGGCTCCGAAGGTCCACTACACTTAAAAGGCATTCTTGCCTCACTCTGCCGGCCATCCCTCCCCTTCAGTGCTTTTTAATTTTATCTTTGCTTCTGAGACGCCTCATTCAGTGGCGAGTATGGCTTCGTAAGGATGTCTTTTTCATGAAGAGTGGCAGAGAGAATTTGTTGTATGCAAATATAAAGTGTTACAATGTCAAATGCCACTATACTCAGAAGCATAAAACAAACTTTGGTGATCTTACAGGTATTTATTTAGAATTTCAAAAGGTACTTTCTGAATACTCACATTTGTAAACATATAAAAGAGACGATATGATTCCACTTTGTAGGGGTTTAGTTTCTTATTAGTTTATTTAATATAAGCTATTGTATTTCGTATTTCAAAGTTTGAACACAATATTGAGTTTAAAACCAAACATTATTGTGTTGATCAAATAGCTTAAAAATATTGTCACAAATGAGAAAACACCAGTACCTGCTAAACACATTTATTATTGCCTTCTAGTTAGCGTAGCGTTAACATTACAGTTAGATCACTTTCGTACAAATTCAGAGCAAGAGAACAATTGTTGAAAAGAATCACAATACAGAACTGCCAAATCACATTTCGCAATGAACTGCATGATTCCCAATCACTCGATTCAGTGAACAGTTAGTAAATGATAAACTCACTCCAGTCTACAATACCAACACTTCACTACAAGGACAACTAGTACAACTTTGTCTCTGGGCACTAGCAACTCCCTTATATAGTATCTTACACAATGAGAGAGTTTTGGAAGTAGACTGCTCAAGAGTGAATAAGGAGGAACAGTCTAGACAGTTAAACAGTACACAATAGCAATTGTTTCCGTATGACCCATTGTTCTGCCAGAAGATGGGTCATTAAGGCAGGCAGCTCCTGGCTCACGGCACATTTTACTAAATTTGCTTTCTTTGCAAGAGTAAAGAAATGAGTGCAGTACATCCGATTTTTTTCTCTACTGCGTAAAGTAGGAGAAGTATTATATTCAATCCAAAAATTCGATGTCAAGATTTCACTGAAAATATAAGTTTTGAGGACCCCTGAATAAAAAAGCATTTTTAGAAAAAGGTCCATGTGTTTCTGTCTGTGAACAGCATAACTTAAAAACAAAAACTTGGTTAAAAACCAAAACTGGTATTTAAGTTTAATATCTTAAGGATGTGACACAAAGATTTTGAAGAAAATTCTCCCATCATAAACTACCCTTCACAAGGGAAAGTTCAAAAAAAAATTATTTTTATTGGCTCTAATAATTTTGATTAAAATGCCATATTTTTATGGCATATAAAATGTATTTTTAAATTTTCTGACTTCAGCCCACATAGTGCTGTTTACTCTTGATGATTTGTGTAACTGATAAACTATAAAAGATGGACTCGATCTTACAATATAAAAAAATACACAAGTTGTGTCTAAATGCATTTCTTTGTGGAGTTATATTCCTTGTTATTTGCATTAATTTTGCAATACTTAAACTATTCTCAAATGGAAGGTTATTATTCACTTTTTTATCTCCTGCCTTGCAAAGAGAATGGAATTTCAAAGCCTTCATATAGTGACCAGCTTTAAAAGGTTTGACTATCACTCAAAGCCTATTTCCCTTTCACCTAGCAATAAGGTAATTTTTTATATTTATCTCAACTAACATGAAGAAGATAGAGGAATAAATGTTTGTAAGAATAGTTAGTACAACAGTAGAGAAAGTCATGTGAGTGCAACACATCAGACTTTTTTTATTTGTTTTCAACAGTCCCCAATTGTTTGCGCTGGCCTATACCCAATTTTTCTTGTTTCAGTGTTGGACTCGAGTGCCAAACCCGAAGCTGGGTTATTGGAGGGCAATCTCAATTCCTTGGGTAACTTTGAAGCATGTGTTAATGTGAAGCCACCTCAATCATTATCAGCACAACACTGTATTGCTGTGTTGGGCCTCGACAAGAAATATCCAAAAAACCGGGTGAGTAATCCATACTAGCAAGTGGCCATATCTTAACCTTCCTAAAACACAAACTAGTTAAGTTGTTACAGTGGTGCCAATCATGACCCACACAGTAGAGTTGTTGGATATTTCTTGAGAGAAGATGTTTCTTCTTTTGACATGAAAGTGTGTTAATGAATTCTTAGAAACACTTCTTCTCATGGGTGAAGATATTAGTTACAGCAGGTAAGAAGAATTAACACTTATTATTCTCTTTCTTTGATGTATAGATTACGTTTGTCTTCCTAAAGTATTTGGTATCATTTGGAAGGAGACAAAGAATTGTCATTCATTGGTCCCCTAGTGATGTTTGCCATTCTGTCATGTACGCATCCCCAAGAAATAAACTACGCCCAATTTCTGGTGGTCTCTGAGGGCATTAACGGATGTGATGGATGAAATTTCTAATTTTAACAATTTTAAAGTTAGATATTTCATTTTGCACACACATTTGGTGTGTTATTTGAAGCTATTTGATGGAGTTTCATTTTTGTATGTGAATTACTTTTTGAATAATTGACAATTGTTTTTAAAAAAAGTTTGTAGATTTCAAAATTAAATTCACTCTACATTTTTTGAAAAGGTTGGACCTTATTTTTACAAAACTTGAAGCTCATTTAGAAAAACTTAAAGCATGGGTTTTTTAATATCTTAATTGTAAGGGAAATCTAAAGAAATTTACTAACTGCATAGAAAAAATTTCAAAATTGTAGCAATCACTACACACCTTTATTTTGTATCTCAGAAAACATGTGTCAGTTTTTGGATGTGCTTTATGGAACATACAATAAAAATTTCAATCTTCTAGCACCTAATTTGTGGATGCAATTTTGTTTTGAATGAAAGTATAGCAAAGGTTAAAGTTAAAAAATGAATTAAATTCAAAATTATGTTGATTAAGGACACTAAACAACACTTACTTTAGAATTTCCCAGAATATATTTCAGAGGCTTATCCATCATCAACTGGGCATCGACTGGTTCTCTGTGGTGTGGCTGTCAAATCCTCTGGTGGTGGTTCAAGGAACTTGCTGAACATATCTTTCTGGGGATGTCTTAATTGAACACTGTTTCTATTTTTCAAAATGAAGATTTGTTTCCATCTGGACAGCTCTTCTTTTCCTGTTATGTGTTTGAGAAGTTTTGGTTCTGGATTTATGTTATGATTTTTTGTCCAAAAGTGAGTGGCAACTGCTGTTTGTCTAACTGTTTATTTTTTATACTTCTGAAGTGTTCCTTGCATCTTGTTTCCAAATTTCTTGTGGTGTTTCCTATATAAACTTGATTATAATCACTGCATGGCAGTAAAAGTAACTGCTTTTTAGAGAACACCATGATTTTACATTTTGGCAGTCACATCATTCTCTTGCAATCCCCAGAATATCTGGGAGACCACACTTGTCGTTGATTTATGGGTCTCACCGACCTGACTGGGAGAATTATCAAGATAAATTCACTGACCATATCCTCTGATTACCAATTAGAGGACGCATTACATGCCATGACAGAGCATGTTAGGGGTTAAGAGGTTATAGAAAACTTAGAGAAGTGGAAAGATTGGAAAAATAAAGACTTCCTATCCCTCAGGTACCCTACGGTGTTGGAAGAGAACAAGAGATGACCAGGTAGGTCATATATAGGTTATATTGTGAAAAGGTCATATATAGGTTATATTGTGAAAAATATTGGAGAGCAAGAAGATCAATGACTTCATTGTCAGAAATACAGCATTAGCCAACAACAGCAGTCACTGCATTCAATTTGGTATATACCAGATTTTTTATTAGGTGAGATGGAATCTTTGATGTTTGAGCTTAGTAGATTTCTTATGGAGTGATGGTTAACTCGTGCTAGCTGGATATTATCTTCTTTGAAAACTTTTGAATTTATCAAAAGCCTGGGGACGGTACATGAATTTCTTGAATGCCATTTTTGTTTCTGTTGCTGTGAGTGTTATAGTTTCTTTTAGTAACAATCTTTGTTTTTGCTAGTTTCACTTTTTTATCCTCTAATGATTTGGGGAAGCCATTTCTTTATGTTATTTAAATTATTTTGTTATATTCTGCTTTGTATTTTTCTATTGGAAGTGGGATGTTCACCATTCTATGTGTTAAACTATTGAAGATGGCCTGTTTGTGACATTTTAGATTGTAACCATTAGATTTTATGTAGTTGTCTGTCTGCATTGGTTTTCTATAAATGCCAACACACTTTGGTTTGTATACAGTTTAAGTAGAAATAATGGCTTAGAGACCTTCTTGGAAATATCCAGCTTTATAAGTAACTTTTAGTGCTTTTCTGCCAAGCCACTTTTACAAGTATACAAGTCCTCCTGTTGATGTACAGGATGGAAGGGGTGCCATTACATTAATTTAAACCAGTGATAGATGTCGCTATTTGGAACACATTTTGTATCTTACATTTTTGTCTCTGACCATTTTCTATGGAGATATTTTAGTTTTGTCGAGAACAAGCTGGCAACACTGCAGATTGTGTGGGTGTCACTTTCACTAGGTCAGTACATAAACAACCACCATATCAGTGCATCTTGTGAACATAAACAAATACCATTGCCATGTCCTTCCATGTATACTGTACGAGTGTAGGCCAATCAGAATCATTACCTCCCAAAACATCACATCACCCTGCAAGCAACCGACCTGTTTACATCCAGAAACTGGTTCAATTCCCTGAACAGCCCCAATGCAAGATTGTCAAGGTACTTCACGTCTGGCAAAGGTGATCAAAGTATTCCTTCAATTCTTGTAAGTGATTAATTATTTCAAAACCCTGTGTGATATCCTGTAATTACTACCAAAGCTATGACAGAAATAAGCTACCCTATGCATCTTACAAATAACAAACTATTACCTTTATACATTCTCGTGGAATTATGCATCCAAATTGCAACAAAAACCTTTATTTTTTCGAAATTGGCTGATCAAAGAACAAAATGCCACTACACTTTTGTTTTTAATGCTTCTATGAAGCACATATTAGAAGGGATATAATAAGTTCCCTTCCACTCGGTATATACAGCTATTTACACTGTATAAGAACAGTGCTACACTAAAATATTTACACCAAACTTTGCTCACGATATAATGCATTAGTAAGTAGATTCACTACATCATAAGAAACTATCTGAAAATACTTCGTAACACACCACTACAAACAAAGATACAAACAGAAGTCAACCTTCGAGTATACATATTCAAAGAAGCCAATAAAATAGAAACAAAATGGTTTCTCTATGTTCCCTACTTATTCGTAGAACATAGATGATTTTGTGTATTACATGACATCTAAGGCAGATCTGCTGTTACAAAGTTATACCGACTAATCTTGGTGGCTCAGTGACTTATCAAAAACTAGTTTTCATGGAAAAAATCCCACAAAAATTGGTAAAAAAGGCAATTCTTTATTTCAGATGGTACTTAGAGTGTAGATATTTAAATATGATGTAATTAGAGCAATTTCTAGGGACCTTAGTGGTTCAAAACTTTGCATATATGCACTTCAAACCACCTAGTATTTTTGAGTACAAAAAACAAAATATGAAATTTTGTTATTTTTTGCCACGTGTTAACCCATTTTCTCCCTAAAAATATCTGCTGGTGCCTCCTTCACCTTTAGTGTGAGGAAGAATGGAGTATGGCTTATGTGGTTTAAGAATATGTGGTTACATGCTTCACTCTCCTTCTCTCTTCTAGTTGAGGGAGATGGACATTTGTCACTTACACCTATTGATAATAGCCATTGAGTTGACAGAACTAGCATAGGCATGGTTACTGTTCCATTACATAGCACAAGAGGTGATAGCACCCACAAGTTGGCAGAACCAGGAAATAAAATGAAGTTATGATGCCATAAAGTACCATAGATAGGTACTTCCTGTAGTAGAGAAACTAAAGTCATTAAACAATACAGGCTAATGATAATGATAAGGATAGTGATAGTGACAGTGATAGTGCTAATACTAATAATAATAAATAACAACAATAACAATGACAATGATGACAATAATAGTGATGATAATCATAATGATGACATGAGCATCGCGAAGCGGGGGCAAGGGGGGGCCACGCCCCCCCCCCCCCCTTGGAAGTTGGTGGACTTAATGTGCAGCCAATTACTGACTATTAAACTATTACTTTAATTTTGATGTAAAAAACAATTTTTATTTAGCACAAATTAATACGGTTATTTGCAACAAATATGATTAATTTTGACTATAAAATAATGATGTAATATTATCTGATTGCAAACTTCCAACATGTGGCCCCCCTGGAAAAAAGTCTGCCGACACTCATGAATGATGATGATAATTAATAACAACAATGACAATGATTGTGATAATGATGATAATCACCACAATAATCATCATGATAATCATAGTAGTAATAATAATTAATAACAATAATGATCATAATGATAATGATGGTGATGACGATGATGATATGATGGTGATGGTGGTGATGGTGGTGGTGATGATGACGATGATGATGATGATGATGATGATGATGATGATGATGATGATGATGATGACGACGATGATGATGGTGATAAAAGTTACAAGCTATTGTTTAAAAATTATCTTACAATTCATGTGCAGATGGAGGTGATGCTGACCACAGTGGGTATGTATTGGGGCTTGTGTCTGCCCTCGACCTGCTCCATTTCAGATGTGAAGGCCAGCCTCAATGAATGGATGGGTGGCTGGAACCTCCATGTTTCTCGTGTGTCTTGCCAGGACTCACATACTCGCCCAATGGGAACTGTTGATTGGTTCGCTGCGTGAGTAGCTTTGCTGTCTTAGCAATAAACATAAATAATTATAGTCCTGAATTATATTAATAAGCTTTGGAAAGTGTTATAAACTTCAGACAGTAAACTGAGTGGCCAAAAGTCACAAGAAGGATTGTGCCATTAGAAAATGTGCCTTGTATAACTCCCAAGTGTCAAGGCTAGATGTGGCTTGTGGTGCAAGTATAGATCCAATATCTGAGCTGTCTGTTACAGACACGTATGTAGTGAATATGACAACACATCACGAGTTAACTGACTTTGAACATGGAATGATAATCGGTCCATAAGCATGGGTCATAGCATATCAGAAATTACACAAGTATTAGGGTTTCCAAGGTCAACAGTGTCTAGGGTGAATCTTTAATATCGCAGAGAGAATGTTTCCACATACATAAACCACTGCACAGGAAGATCACTTGGCTGTGCTGTAGACCATTTCCTTCTCACCAAAGTGACCCAGATTCGATCCTAGGCAACTGCATGTGGGATTCGTGGTGGACAAAGCGGCGCTGGGACGGGTTTCCTCCAGGTTCTCCAGTTCCCCTGGCATCTCATTCCACTGGTACTCCGTCTTCATTCCATGTATCATCAGTGAGTCACTGCTTGCAGTGCTGTAGTAGTAAAAGTAAGACCACAAGTGATGGATGAATGGACAGTAGCTTGAAGGGCTACTGTCAGTCAGATCACCGCCTAGTTGAATGTTGTGAGTAAGGAACCCATTTCCACCAAGACTCTAAGAAGGCACATGCACCTCGTAGGCTTTAATAGGCGATAACCAACTTGTGTCTTTGATGTTTATGGGCCCGTGAACATCAGCAATGGACCGTGGAACAGTGGCAAAGCATGGTATGGTCCAATGAATACCAGTTCCAGTTGTATGAAGCTGATAGAGTGGGTGTATGCCCCATGAAGCTATGGATCCTGCATGTCAATGAGCTTGTGTCCAGGCAGGAGGTGGCTCAGGTATGGTCTGGGGTGGTGGCAGTGATGGTGGCAGTGACAGTGATGATATATGCACTTCAAACTACCTGGTATTTTTGGTACAAAAAACACAAAATGTATAATATTATAGGCTACATTTTCACCAGTTTCTCCCCTCAAATTTCCTCTGGTGCCTCCTTTACCCTCAGTACAGGCAAGAAGGGAGTATGGCTTACCTATTTTAAGAATATGTGGTACCATAGTTCCTTCTCGTTTTCTTTTCCGTTAAAGGAGGTGGCTATTTCTCATTTATTACTATTCCTACTAATTAGCCAATAAGCTGACAGAACTAGCATTGGTCTATTATAATACATAGCACAAGGCATGATAGCACCTACAAGTTGACAGCACCAGTGAATAAAATGAAGTTATGATGCCATGAATGATGACGGCGATGACAATGACGATGTCTTTGACAAGCTTATGATGTTACCTATAAAATACATGTTATTATCACACAGGTTGCTTTTATTCCATTCTTTATGATCAATTTCTGATTCTAAAGATCTCATTTTCAGTTTATCTTCAGAATTGGAATCATCTGATTCATACAAAATTGACATACATGTGTAAGATATCATCATTACAGGATAGATGATGCACTTCTTCCAAATACTCAGGATTTTGTAGATCATACCTTTTACTCCTGTTTGTGAGAAGTAGTAACATACTACTTGCAATGGCAAAGCAATATTGCACAACTAATGAAGGAAAACACATGTCAGCAATATGTAATGGGAGTAGGCAGGCAGAATTTGGTTGACTTGTGGAACACCTAACTGCTGACTAGGCATTCTTGCAGCTAAAGGAGTAAACAGATAAAGTTGTTGCTCCAGGAAACAATTGAGTAAGGTGTAATATTAGATGTCCTAGTCAAGTGATTGCATAGGTGCATCCATTCAAAAACTATGTTTAAATAAATGTAGGGGTCTCTCAGGCCCTTAGCAACCAACATTTCCAAGATATTCTTTGTTATTAGTTTGAATTTTCAAATACTTATGCATTGCACTAGGGTCAAATCTCTATTTTTTTCTATCACATGTCCATGCAAAGAGCATGGAATTTAAAAATCATTATATAGCATGCCGCTTTTTAAACATTTGGCTATTGCTTTAGCCTACTGTATCCTTTTACGAGCAGCAAAATGTGTAAATGGTAATGAAAGTTTATCTTAATGAACAAGAAATAAACATTAAACCTTTATAAGAATAGTTTGTAAAGAATTGAGGTAGAGATAGTTATACTGAAGCAACATATCAAATGTTCTTCTCTTTTCTCTTTCCTTTGCAGGTCTCTCCTGATACTCCTTGGGATAGTGATCATTATAAGCACAGCGTATGATATCTATAGTGGTGAGTCATCATATCACCACTATCTGCAAGTGCTTTTAATCTGGCTTGTGTAGTTTCCATATACTGGATGGAAGTGAAATAATTAGTCAGACTTTAACAGTAAATTTCTCTTATTGTGAATAACAAGAAAGTCTAATAGCAAAAGGCTGAAAGGTTTATAGCTTTCTAGAAAAAAATACTTTTACCCCAAAATTTATCACCACCTGACTGAATTATTGTTGATTAAAGGTTCTTAGTTTATGGGTATATTCATAGAAAATTGAATAGACAACTTTTTCCTTTAGCACATTTCAATAGAATCTACAGTTTTTGTGTAAATTATTTACATTTGAAAAATCCACACTTTTTTCCATTTTTCACATAATTTTCTGGTGTCTCGTGCACTAGTGACAAAACATCTGAATTTGGTAAAAACCTTAAATGGTTTTTATAGAGTGTTGGAATAGTTCATTGAGCTGCTGGTAGAAGCAGATTACTCAATCAACAAGTTGTGCTACATTGCCACTCTCACCTTTAAATATGATTATATAATTATTAATAGTACATTTAATTTAAAGAATGTATTAGAATTTTTTGTTAATTTACATCTACTCTCTCATCTCCATCAATCTGATGGATTATTTCACTTTCATCCTGTATAAGGACATTCACTGATATAATTGATAGACATGCACATACATATGTGCCCCCCCCCCCCATACACACACATGTTTTCCTTTTGAATCTGACCTTACTTAGGTGGGGGATTAGTCCAGCGCTTGTCCCTGTTTTATCCCCAGGGTACTTGGGTAGATCCTCAGTTCATGAAGTAGGGATTGCGCATTTCCACCCAACCCCGAAAGGTTTTGGTTTTCCTACCAATACTCGGGAGGCTGTTTGCAGTGGTTTCCCACTGGGCGATGGGGTTGCTACTTCCCCATGCTGAAAATTGACCTTGCATTTTTAAAATCATTAATAATTTCTACATATGTTAGTAGGAACAAATTGGAGGAAACTGGTTCACTTATCGATAGAAATTGTTTATAGCTAGAAGAAAGACTATTGCTTATTGAACAATACAGTGGTGGTCATGTTTAATTTTAACTTGTTTTAATAAAAATCCCTTTCTTTATGAACAAATTGGTGTTTTTATTTTGTTAGAATCTAAAACTTTTACAAATCTGTTACCATTTTAAACTGGGAACTTATGTTAGAATAACCTTATGCATTCTTTTGCTTGCAATGAACATCTGGTAATAATGGGTGGCTTAGCAGGCAATTATTATGTCAGCCTCCTATCTAAAAGAAAACATATGCTACTGTAGTACTACCTAATTATAGATACTGTATTTGCCAGTGTAAAGACAGTTTTTTTCCTTTGAAAATAAGCCCAAATTGGGATGCGTCTTATACGCCAGTAGCAAGTTAAGATAGATATCTATAAGCTCCATGTTTTCAAAATTTCTTTGTCTGGGCTTAAAGCAATTCATTGTTAACTTCCTTGCAAATTTTGAGCATTCCAGTTGTATAGAGTTCAGTGGATGTACATGCACCATCGTTTTATATTAACGGTTTATATTGTTCGTTCAAGCTTCAGTTATTGTGTTTAGTGTGGAATCTACTTGTGCCATACTTGTATTATGGTTTTATTTGTAAGCAATGGCTGAAAAACAGTACTGCTATACTATTGCATTTAAGCATTAAGTGATTGCATATGCTAAAGAGTGTGAAAATTGGGCTGCAAAAAGGCATTTTGGACCACCTCTAACTGAAATAAAGATAGAACTTGATGGAATCAGGAAAGTGTTTTAGAGAAAGCACCTCACAGTAAACATAATCTGAGAAGTGGAATTGTTAAATGGTCAAAACTTGATGCACAACTCAATACTTGAATTTTAGAGAACAGACAAGTGGAAATTTCAGTTTCTACAAAAATTATCATATCCTTCATTCTGTTGAAGGTGCAAAATTACACATTTAATTTCATTGTTAAACACTTCAATTAAAGTGATTGTAATTTGAGAGGTAGAACTGGAGCTTGAGGATTCGGTGCCGCAGCTGGGATTTGAGCCGCAGACCCTCCGCTTGCTGGGCGGGTGCTCTGGCCGTTGGGTTGCTGTGGCGGCCTGCCGGAGGGACATTGAATTCTCAATTGTCACAGTAGCTTGGTGATTGGAGTGCCCGCCTGGTGGGCTGGGGGTCTGTGGTTCGGGTCCTTGCTGTAGCATTGACTCAGGGATCTCTGTCTAGGGGATATGTGAATAGCGACCACAAGGTACCCAAGCTGAGCAGAACATTACTTCCACTTACTGGTGTTTTGGTCCTCACTGTAACTTTTCTACCTGACCTTACCTTGGTCATCTCTTGTTCTCTTCCGACCCTGATGCTATTAGGGTTCCTGAGGGCTAGGGAGTCTTTATTTTTCCAACCTCTCCATTTCTATAATTTCTCTATAAAATCTTAACCCCTAACATGCTGACCTGTCATGGCATGTAATACGTCTTCTGATTGGTAAATAATCAGAGGATATGGTCGGTGAATTTATTTTGATAACTCTCCTGGTCAGGTCAGTGAGACCCGTAAACCAACGACAGGTGTGGTCCTCCAGACATTCTGGGGGTTGTGAGAGACCGATGTGACCGCCAAAACATAAAAATATGGTGCTCTCTAAAAAGTGGTTACTATTACTGCTATTGCTCTATATTGGAGAGCAAGAGGATTAATAACTTCATTGTCAGAAATCCAGCATTAGCTAACAACAACAACAACATATATTAGTTACTTTAAAAGAAAACTATTTTCAGATAATTACCTCTTACATTTTTATAGTTTTTGAGTTAAAATTCAGTAAAATTTGCACTATTTTCCAAATGAGAACTACTGTACCATATAACTCAAGAACTCTTCATTGGATTTTGGTAAACTATGATTCATTTTGAAGCTGAGTGTCTGATGCTGATGGTGGTATATAACAATAACAGCAATAATTACAAATTTTTTAAAACCCTTTTCTTTGTATATTGAGCATGTCTTTTTTATAAAGATTAAACTTATATAGGCTTAAACCTCTTTTTATTACACATTAATTACAGTTTTCAATTTTACGGCATACTTTGCTTAAAACATGGAAAAAAATAATGAAACAATAAATATTTAGTCTCACATTGTAAGTGACTTGCTTAGATCAGGGGAACAAAATAGGGTTGTTTATTCACCAACTCTTATCATCTCACTCGTCAGCATCCTCTCAGAGGAAAACATGAACAGCAGCAGATGGACAACGTCCTTGATGTGACTGGTAATCTGTGGTATGGTGCAGTGTGACTTGGTGGTTTCACACGGTTTCTTTTACTTTTTATTGTTTCTACAGCTGTCTGTTGAAGATGCCATAAAAATGTTAACTAATATTGTTTTGAAATTAGATGCTGAATGATATGGCATAATTTATATTCCATTTAAAATGGCATTTTTCATAAAAAAGCACCAAATATGATGAAAATTGCATTAAATTTAAGCTCTAAAAATATTAAATAAATGCCACAACAAACTACACAACATTACCTTCATTGTCAATTTTATTTTGAATAGTTTCTGAACTGCAAGTCTCAGAATCATGTAACTTTATCAGATTACAGTAACTTTTACATTGGAAAAAAATTCAGAACCACTTATAATAGCTAGGATTTTGCAAAAGACATTAACTTAATGTGTACTTTATGTGACAGAAAATTGAAAGCCCCCAAAAATGCATGGTTTCCTGTTGTCTGAAATGAAATGGAATAACCTGTATGCAAGAAGCATATAACAAGACACTTGCAAAAAAAAGCTTTCCAATACAATTAAGTGGATTCAGGCTTGTATATCTGACATGTGTGATATTCCCAAAACATATGACTGTGCAGTGAGTTTCCATATATCCTGTATTTATTTTTAAGTTAATTACATATTTAAATAACATTCTGATAATTTCAGTGTACAGAGTGAGAAGACATCCAGATATCAAGATAGTGTCCTATGATGTGAGGGCTGACTTGTTTACCAGCTTTTCTCTCCTGCAAAATGGCCACGAGCTGTTGAGGAGGGCAAGCAATACTGATATGTGTTCTCTATATGGCATTCGCTTCTTCAGTGGAAGTTGGATCATGTTATCAAACACATATAATTTAATTACAGGTCTACCTGCTGTAAACTACTTATATATCTATTATGTAAGTATGAATTTTAGAATAATAATGATGATCATGATCAAGATAATTATAAACTTAACAATATAGTGGTAATAATTATAATAATATAGTGATAATAACGATAATAATATAGTGATAATAAAGATAATAGTGGTGGTAATAATAATGATAATAACAATAATGATGACGATGATGGTGACAGTGGTGGCAGCGATGGTGGTGGTGGCTGTGGCAGTGGTGGTGGTGGTGGTGGTGGCAGTGGCATTGGCAGTGGCGGTGGTGGTGAGAGTGATGGTGGTGGTGATGGTTTTTTAATAACTACCATTACCATTATTATTATCATCATCGTCATCGTCATCGTCATCATCATCATCACCATCATCATTATCATCTTCACCATCACCATTATCATCACCATCATCATCACCATTATCATTATTATCATTATTATCATTATTACCATTATCATTATCATTGGCATTGGCATTAGGATTACCGTTACGATTATGATTACGTTTACGATTACTACTATTATCGTCATATCATCATTTTATAGTTCACTAAGATTTTTCTGGAAAATTGAGTTAATATCTCTTAGTTAATCAAAGCAGTTTTTTATTATTCAAAATCTGAGTAATGACTCTTTGTGAATTGGCTGAAACTGATAAGTGACACCAGGGACATTTCCGCTTGATGTTGTACAATTGTATTATAAGTTTATAACCTCGTTACATTATTATTGAAGATTTTTTAATATTATTAGGCTATTTTGTACTTCAGTATGTTAGAGGTCAGGGGTTTAAAAGCTCTATTTAAACTTAATTGATACTTTGTATGCTTGACAATAAAGAAGAGTGAGATGAGGTTATAAACTATTCACAGTAACTATCAAAATACATACTATTATTATCTATATAAACTTTAAAATCAGAATGTTGTTATGAAGTAAACACGAGCTCATCAGCTTATCATGAAACAGAGTGAAATAAATACATACAGTTTGTGAAGGTAATATATAATGTTGTTAAGTCTATTAAAAATATAGAAACAATTTTGATAGTGGCAGTATGCATTGATATTTGAAACTCTAATTTTCTGATAACCACATACACTTTTGTGTTTCAGTTGCTGCGAAGCTGGACATTCATGCCTAATTTACGCTTCTCTCTTGCTGTAGAGAGCTTTTTTGTGGTATCTGGACTCCTTACTACCATTAAGTTTCTCTCTGTAATACCTCGGAATGCAACTTGCAAACATCTGTGTGAAGCAATAGCTTTGTTCTATATCCACCGCTATCTCAGGTATGCTGAATATCTGCCTTGTTTTCTATTAAGATAATTAAGAACAGTGGCATAGTCAAACAATGATCCTGGGAGGGGTTTAACATATTGGGTGTATTTCCTATTGCAGAAGACTAATTAACTTCATTTTGTCTGAGAGGTAGAATTGGAACTGAAAAATTCAATGCCACCGCTGGGATTTGAACCATAGACCTTCCACTTACCACACAGGTGCTCTAACCCTTAAGCTACTGTGACAACCTGCCAGAATGATATTGAATTCTCCAACCAATTCTACCTCTCAAACATAGTCCACACACGGCTTGTGTGTTTAAAAACACCAACAGTTAGTTTGTTGGCATAAATAAATAATAATTACCATCTGAAGGTTATTTAATCCTGGAACATATAGTACTTATGATAGTAAGTCACCATTGTGGTAATTGTCTCTGATGTGAGACTGCCTTTATGGTTTACCGGGAGAAATACAAATTGGTTGGAGAATTCAGTGTCATTCTGGCAAGTTGTCACAGTAGCTTAGTGGTTAGAGTACCAACCTTTTAAGTGGAGGGTCTGTGGTTCAAATCCTGGCTGTAGCATTGAAATTTTCAGTTCCAATTCTACCTCTCAAACATTGCCCACACATGGCTTGTGTGTTTAAAAACACCAACAGTAATTTTATTGGCATAAATAAATAATAATTACCATCTGAAGGTTATTTAATCCTGGGACATAAAGTTGTTGTTATCTAATGCTGGATTTCTGACAATGAAGTCATTAATCCTCTTGCTCTCCAATATTTTTCACTGATGGATTGGGCACTAGAAGTGGCTGGGCATATTTGAAGGTGGTCTTGATCCATTTCCTCTTGCAGATCACATAGAGGACAGAGTGGTGAAGAATATATCCCAATTCTGTTCAAATGTTTTGCCAGATAATCATGTCCTGTAATCAACCTAAAGCTTGAAACTGCTGTTTTTCGAGTATCGGATGCCAGGATGCCAGGTTTTGTTCAATTTTAGAGTTTCTTCCTTCCTGTTAAAATTGTAACATTGGGTATTATATCTTTCATTGGGTATTATGCCTTTTCATGCTTATAAGGTTAATATTTAACATTGTTTAACAATTTTTTTTACTTTACTTATTTACATGACAGTCATTATACCGACAGAGGGATACTTTATGACCACCTGATATTTCATTGTTTCTCAAAAATACCAAGAATGAAAACTTTGAAACAATTACACAGTTCACTAGTAGAAACAGTGATTGACAATAACTATTAATTGTGTGCCTTTAATCAAAAACTTAAAAGACAAAATCTAAAAAATCTGATGTATTGCACTCACATGACTTTCTCTGCTCTTGTAATAACTATTCTTTCAAACTCTTATTGCTATATCTTCTTCATGTTAGTTGAGATAAACATTTGGAAAAATTATCTTATTGTTTGTTTTCTTGCACTGAAATGGGAATATGGGAATACAGTAAGCTTTGAGCAATATCAAATCTTTTAAAGCCTTCAAATTTCATTCTCTTTGCATGGTTAACATAAAAAAATGAATAGCGATGCTCCATTTGACAGAAGTGTAAGTTTTCCAAAACTTACACAAATAATTAAGTATATCTCCTATATGGCTCAATCTGCAAACAAATTTATTGAGACATGAATTGTATGCTTTAGCAAGATTTACATGTTTTGTATAGTGAGATTTGGTCTATCTCTTACGGTTTACCAGTTATGCAAAACTCATCCAGAGTAAATAGGACTTCATGGGCTATAGCCAGAAAATTCAAGATATACATTTCATTTCTCATATAAGTATCTCAAACATGTGGCATTTTAAGCAAAATTGTTAGTGGCATTTTAAACAAAATCTTTAGAGGCATTTTCAAGAAAATAAAAATTTTTGAACAATTTTCCATGTAAAGGGTAGTTTAGGTTGGACCAATTTTCTTCAAGATCTTTGTGTCGCATTCTTGAAGGGCATTCATCTTAAATACTAACTGTGGTTTTTAACCGACTTTTCGTTTTGAGTTATGCTGTCCATAGATTGAGAGACAGACACATACACATGGATGGATCTTTTTCTAAAAATGCTTTTTTTTTATTCAGGGGGCCTCAAAACATATTTCCAGTGAAATCTCAACATCCAATTTTTGGGTGGAATACAATAATTCCTCTACTAAGCATAGTAGAGAAAGTACAAATTACAGAAGATGGATCCAAAAGTATTTATTAAGTAAAACAAAAAATCCCATTTGAGTCAATTAAGCAAATGATAAAAAATGCATTCACACTGAAATTTGAAAAATATCTCCCCTATTTTGAAACTTTCAACTGGCAAAAAATGGGAAAAAAATTCAGTTCAACCCATACTCTCCAAGAAAATCAACTGTTACTAATTTTCGTCTTCTCGTAGGCCAAGATTGCCTTGGTAAACATCTATATAAGATAGGATTAGTAACCTCTCTCCTATGCATGCTGTGCACCAACAAGAGGACATGGATAAAAAGCATCAAACAGTATGTGAAGGTCTAAAGATCAAAGAAGATTTAATCTCCAAATATTGGAAAGCCAGATGGAGAATGATTTTATTATTAACTCCAGAGAGTAGACACACACGCACTCACACACACACACACACAGGCACACACGCACGCACTTGCTAGGGTTAATGTATAGAAATGGATAGCTGAATAGAAGTATGTTAATAATTAATTAGTGGTTAAAATTGTTTGGAATGTTATAACTGGCTGTTTTCCATAATAGGATTGCTCCTACTTTAGCACTGCTGATCCTTCTACAAGTGAGTCTCTGGAGGCACAGTGGTTCAGGTCCTCTCTTTGATTATATAACTGCACCTCCTGCAGAAAACTGCAACGACAACTGGTATTGGGCTCTGCTCTTTGTACAGAATTATGTTGCTGGCGACAGAATGGTGAGTAATAAAAACCTTTCTGTGCAGTTCCTGCTGAAATCATTTCATTCCATCCTTACATTCTAAATACAGAAGATACTCGTACTTCACAAGTTCTGCAGTATACTATACAAGGTATCCCAAAAAACATTGGCAATGTTTAGTATTATTTATTTATGCCAACAAACTTACTGTTAGTGTTTTTAAACACACAAGCCGTGTGTGGGCAAAGTTTGAGAGGTAGAACTGGAACTTAAAAATTCAATGCCACAACTGGGATTTGAACCACAGACCTTCCGCTTACCGGGTGGCTGCTCTACCACTGAGCTATTGTGACAAACTGCCAGAATGGCATTAAATTCTCAAACCAGTTCGTATTTCTCCTGGTAAACTACAAAGGCAGTCTCACATCAGAGACAAATTACCCCAATGGTGACTTACTATTGTAAGTACTTTATATCCCAGGATTAAATAACCTTCAGATGGTAATTATTATTTATTTATGCCAACAAACTTACTGTTGGTGTTTTTAAACACACAAGCCGTGTGTGGGCAAAGTTTGAGAGGTAGAACTGGAACTTAAAAATTCGAGAATTTAATGCCATTCTGGCAGTTTGTCACAATAGCTCAGTGGCAGAGCAGCCGCCCGGTAAGCGGAAGGTCTGTGGTTCAAATCCCAGTTGTGGCATTGAATTTTTAAGTTCCAGTTCTACCTCTCAAATGTTTAGTATGTTGTGTGGGATGGCAAACTGGTCAAGAAGGTGGCACCCCTGTCGGGAAATGCGTGGTTTGGGTGCTGGAGAGTGTTGAAGTTTGAGAATGAACAGTTGTGATAATTTGTTAAGATTCATTTTAATATCTTAATACGGAAAGTATGCAATCCTTTAGTTATCTGTGTACTGCAGATGAACGACCTGAGCATAACATTCCTGCAAATGAGCAGGACTCCATAGGGTCCTTGGTGCGCATCCTACTGTGTTACTTGTGTATATTCCAGTAACATTTTAACAGCACTGCAACACATACCAGTACACAGCTGCAGAAATGGCTGACATGAGCTCCAGCACACTTTGATGTAAATATGCAGAATCATCTCAGCGTCTCATATCCATGGATTGGTAGAGGTGGACCAGTTTCATGGCAAGCACAGTTGCCAGATCTGATACTTTTTAACTATTTTCTGTGGAGTTGTATGAAGAGTATGGTGTACGGCAGTCCTATAATGTCAGTGAAGGACCCTATTGCTCAAGTCCACGGAGTGATTGAAAATCTTCAAAGACAACTGCACATGTTAGGTCATGTGCCTGAGGTTCACCACTGCCAATATAGGCTCTGTAGTGACATAGGATGTACACAGTTTGAAGCCCTTTGTAATGTAGACAACTCAATATGCCACTCATGTTGGATTTATTGACGAAATGTGAATGCACACCCATCTCACACTTTGATGTACCACAACATCCAAGCCATGCGATTATGGACAGGGGTTTCATCTTGAAAACTGATCAGTTTGTTTTCTGTTTTTTGGGACACCTGTATACTCTGTTTACAATTAATGTATGTCTTATAACCTTTATATACAATGTCTTAGTAATTCAATTCATGCTGGAAAAATATGTTTACAATATTGACACTCTTTCTGTCGTATGTTTTCTAAAATAAACACATTTTTATGATGAGAGGTAGAATCAGGGCTAAAATATTTAAGTAAGTTGGTTGGCATAAAATAACAGTTAAAATTTTTATGATGTTTACACTCTCTGATTATATTTTGTATTAAACTAAATACTCAGCACATTTTTCATTTAATATTTCTTGGTGGTATTTATGAGCATGTCTCTTTGTCCTATATCTTTTATTTCTTTAAGTAATGCATTATAAAGTTTTTCAGTTCCAATTCTATCTCTCAAACATTGCCCACAGAACCACGGGTCTGTGGTTCAAATCCCAACTGTGGCATTGAATTTTTCATTTCCAGTTCTACCTCTCAAACATTGCCCACTCATGGCTTGTGTGTTTAAAAACACCAACAGTAAGTTTGTTGGCATAAATAAATAACAATTACCATCTGAAGATTTTTAATCTCAGAACATAAAGTACTTATGATAGTAAGTCACCAATGGGGTAATTGTCTCTGATGTGAGACTGCCTTTGTGGTTTACTAGGAGAAATACAAATTGGTTGGAGAATGCAATGACATTCTGGCAGGTTGTCACAGTAGCTTAATTGGTTAGAGCACCCTCCTGATAAGTAGAGAAAGTCATGTGAGTGTAACACATCAAATTTTTTAATTTATTTAATATGTGTTTGACGTCTTGAATTCAAAGCAAGTAAACTTTGGTATTCGAAGATACAGCTTGTATAGCAGCCATAGAATCTATAAATAGGACTGCTTTTTCAAATGATTTAATTCTATAAATCAAATTTTGTAGAGCCAAATAGCTTTGATTTCTCCATTGAAATTATTATGGTATTTACCTACTGAACCATACATATTGTGAGAATAATTTGCAAAAGATTAGCTCCTACACCTCTGTGGTCTATATATGAGCCATATGTAAAGACACGTAACCATTGATCTTCAGAGTATTTTTCATTTTGCTACTAATTGTATAGCATTTTAATTTCTGGGATTTCATCAATTACTATGTATGAAACTATATTTTATCACTGTTTATCATTATTGTTTTATTATTGCAACTGGTGTGGTTTTAAATATGGTGGGTGTGACGTTGAACCTTTGAGCTTTCGAATCTTTATCTCGGGTCGCAGTGCAGGGTGAAATGACTTGTGGACTCAGGGTCAAATTTTTGTGACTTATTTTATTTGCACCTTCTCATTCACAATAATTAAATTATATTACAGTAGCAAATATTTGTTTCAGTTGGTGCTGTTTTTATGTATTACGAATGTGATGGTGATGAGCTTTTGACTCTTTTGTTATCTCGGGTCGTGGTACTGGATGGAATGAACATACACTCGGATTTAACTTTGGTGAAATATTTTATTCGCACCTTCTTGTTCACAGTATTTAAATCGTATTACAGTAGTAAGTCTTTTATTTCAGTGGATCGACTTCCCTAGCATCGCCGGGATTTAATGCCTGAAAATTTAGCGATATTTCGCTAAAAGTGTTTTCTATCACTTTACACTTTGTCTATTTTACGTCCTTTTATTTACTCGTGCACTTCGTATTAACTAACTTATTAAAGTTAGCTAATGTCTTACTTATTTGATACAAATTAACGGTCTTTAAACACTTAGTAAATTTACTTTCACTATTTTATAACGGGCACACATAAAAATACGTCCATCTACCCCAAACACATAGACGCTAATGACTAGACAATTGGCGACACATTACACTTCCTTTAGTGTACATCCGCATATGCATTCATCAAATAGTTCCCGCATTGTTAGGGAAGCGATCCTTAGCCATTCTCCCCTCGCTTTCAACATTGAACACATATAATTCCTTTATTTATACATATATAATAAAATTAAATATGGAAATATTTATGACGTCTTTAAACAAACTTAATTGTTTGTAACAATGAACATTAGTAACACGTTTTCATCATTTAACCAACTCATACCAACATCAAAAACAAATTACACTCTTAACAAATATTCACATAAACGATTTTCTTTTGGGGTCTTTTAATATTCTGTCTCACAGTGAATTGATTTCGTTAGCATTGCCAAGATTTAACGTCTTAAAATTTAGTGATATTTTGCTAAACGCATTTTCTATCACTTTGCACTTTGTCAATCTTATGTTCTTTCATTTAATTGTACACTTTGTGTTAGCTAATTTGCTAAAGTTAATTAATATTTCACTTATTTTCTTCTAATTAATGGTCTTTAAACACTTAAACACTTTACTTTCACTAGTTTATGATCCAGACATATAAAAATGCATCCTTACTGTACCGATGCTATCAGTGAAGAGAGAGACTGATCTTGCTGTATCTTATGAGTTATGCGCATGTATCCATTTGCATATGTGCGCATTTAGTAGCGTCATTCTGTGACTTCATTTTCTGCATACTTTTGTAAACCCAAAAATGCTAGGAAAGCGGTATTAATCTAACCTTTTAACACTTTTGGCTTTAAATATTTAAAACAACTCTTAATTGTTTACACACAATTGAAATATGGTAGCTAACAATTATAATGTCGATAAACAAGCAATATTCTCAACATTGTGGTGCTGAGTTTTTAATAATTACACTTTGAGTTGAGCTATGAGAAATGAACGAACACAGGATGTAACTTCACTATATCACTTTTATTTGCACTTTTTTCATCAAATATTACACTCATTACAATTAAATTAACTTTCGTTGCACCTGTATATACTTTCTTGATAGTCTTTTCACGTTATTAGTTATTTTAGACCCACATCTACACGTGTTACAAAAACGTGTCTTCACTCTCCGGAGCCTAGGACGCTAATAATAAAAAAGTTGGCGCCTCTTTACATAATGCTTTTGTATTCATGCGCGTATGCACTCATTTTTCCGCAAAATACACTTTGAAACCCTCCTACATGCTAAATAGTTCCTGTAATGTTAGGGAAGCAATCTTTATCTATCCTTCCTACACTTTTAACATTAAATATATATGGTTCTTATATTTATACATATTAAATTTGAACATGCAAATTAACTTTATGACATTTTTAAACAACTCTTTTTTTTGTAACAATTGAGAAAATATCAACACATTTTCAGTACTCAGCAAATCCTTACCAACATGAAAAATAAACTACATTTGCAATAAATATTTACATGAATGCTTTCCTTTTGGGGTCTAACCATATATTCTGTCTCAATTGGAAGAATGATGTAACACAAAGTCAATTGTAAATTTGAAGTAAGTCAAATTCACAACGTATTTAATTTAATTTGCAGACAAATTATATATATACTGTTCTACAACTGCGTAAATAAACTTTGTAATTGTCTGAGAGGTAGAAACAACAGTAAGTTTGTTGGCATAAATAAATAATAATAATTACCATTTGTAATTGTCATTAATTATTACTGTTAACCAATTATAATACAGCTAAATTTTGTACAATAGTCATATGATAGAATATTTTTATAATATTTATGTTGATATGTCTGATATATACGAGGGTAATTCAAATATAAACGGTAATTGTTGCATATCACGGAGGAAGCAGTTCAGAGTGGGACAGTGGAGTGGGGGGGTTGAAAGTTGATGTGTTAGGGAGGGGGAACTAGCTTTGTTAGCTGCTTTGTTAGGTTCTGGCGTCAGTAAAGCCATGAGTGAGCAAGAGGTTCCTTCGTCTGTTGCGCAACGCATTATTATCAAGTTTTTAACCAATCAAGGGGTTAAACCTTCAGAGATTTTAACTCGTTTAAGGGCACAGTTTGGGGACACTACACTGTCACAGAATCGAGAGTTTACTTGGGCCAGACAACTTAAGGGTGCCCGAGAATTTGTGGAAAACGAAAGACATGCTCGACGCCCAAGGTCAAATCTCACAGATGACAACATCTGTGCCATTTGAGAGCTTATTGAAGGTGATCACTGTTCCATTGTTGAAGAAATCACATCAGAAGTTGGTTGATTTTCTTCATGATCGACGTACAGTGACTGCAGCTTACTATTGCCAATTGTGAAGGTCTGTAAAAGCTGCCTACTGAAGCAAAAGACATCGTATGCCCATCAGAGATGTCATCCTTCTCCAAGACATTGCTACGCATCACACTGCCAATTTGACAATGGACACAATGGTGGCCATGCACTGGGAAACACTTGAACACCCTCCCTATAGTCCAGACTTGTCCCCCCACCAGACTATTTTTTGTTTGCACCCATGAAAGAATCACTTGGAGGGAAACATTTCGAAAGCAACGACGACATCGAGGAGCATGTGCACATTTGGTTGGCGACGCGCCCTCAAACTTTTTTTGAAGGAGGAATGTTCAAGCTTCCAAAACGTTGGTAAAAATGTGTACAGTGTGAAGGAAGCTGTATAGAGAAATGTTGATGTAGTCACTTGTGTATATATTTAATCAATAAATATTTTTAACAAAATTACCATTTATATTTGAATCACCCTCATAATATGATCTGTGGATAACAACAAATTAAATTTTATTGAGTGTATGCAAAATGTATTGATACCAAAGCTGGAATATTTTAAAATCATTTGAATTTCTTAAAACTAATTGCGGTTTGATTGTATATACATTTTCAGTGTCATCCTCATAGTTGTAGATGTTTATCATGCTTACAGTTCCAGTTGTCAAATGTACTGACCCTCTGTGTATATATATTTTGTTGACAGTGTCTGGATCATTCGTGGTACTTGAACGTGGATTTGCAGCTGTACGTGTTGTCACCTCTGATATTGATACCCCTCTTGCACTGGAAAGTATGGATTAGTGTCTTACTGCTTGGTTCTCTCATTGCCATGGGATTTGTATCAAGCTTTCTTGTAAATTTCTATAATAAGTTTCCAGCTGGATACATTATAGGAGAGTAAGTTACACAAATTATTTTGAAACACAGTCACATTTCTTTCTCTATTCCATCTTCTACAAAGAACTGACACAATTTTCTTAATGATTGAAATTGAAATGCAACATGTTACATTCGCACAGTTTCTCTACAGATTTTTCACGGCCGCGCTGTAGCCTAGTGGTTAGACCATTCGCTTCTCACCAAAGTGGCCCGGGTTCCATCCCAGGCAACTGCATGTGGATGAAGCAACGCTGGGGTAGGTTTTCTCTGGGTTCTCTGGTTTCCCCCACCATCTCATTCCACCAGTGCTCCATCTTCATTCCATGTACCATCAGTGTCACTGCCTGTGGTGCCGTAGTAGTAAAAGTGGGTTTAAACACTACAAAAAGAAAATTACTCACTTTTTTACTTTCCCTACTGGTAAGAAGAAGGAAGTATTGTATTCCACACAAAAATTTGATCTCAAGATTTCACCAGAACTATATGTTTTGAGACCCCTTAAATTAAAAAAAAAAATTTAGGAAAGGTCTCTGTGTGTGTGTGTGTGTGTGTGTGTGTGTCTGTGTGTGTGTGTGTGTGGGTGGGTGGGTGGGTGTGTGAGTGAGTGTATCAGTCTGTCAGACTGTGGACAGCTTAATTCAAAAACAAAAAGTCGGTTAAAAACCAAAGCTGACATTTAAGTTCAATGTCTTTCAAGGATGTGACACAAAGATTTTGAAAAAAACAGCCCCACCCTAAACTACCCTTTACATGGAGAATTTTTGAAAATTTTGATTTTCTTGAAAATTGCTCTAATAATTTTGATTAAAATGCCATATGTTTAAGATATTTGTACAACAAATGAAATGTATATTTTTAATTTTTCTGGCTATAGCCTATGTAGTCCTGTTTACTTTGGATGACTTGAATAACTCAAACCGTAAGAGATAGACAAATTCTTAATGTACAAAAAATGTAGATCTCACTAAAACACACAATTTATATGTCAATAATTTTTTTTTTTTTTTTTTTTTTTTTTTTTTTTTGTAGAGTGAACCATTTTGGAGATATTCCTTGTTATTTGTGTCAGATTCAGAAAACTTGAAACTTTCGTGAAATGGAACATCGTTGTTCATTTTTTTATATGTTAAGAGTATGAAGAGAACAGGATCTCAAAACTTTGAGTTGACTATCTCTAAGAGCCTACTGTATTCTAATATTCCCCTTGCACCTACAAGGAAATAAGTGATAAGATAATTTGTATAAATTTTTATCTTAACTAGCACAAAGAAGATATAGGAGTAAGAGTTTGTAAGAATGGTTAGTACAAAAGTAGAGAAAGTCATGTGAGTGCAGCACATCAGATTTTTTCCTGTGGTGTTTGTGTTGTTCGACAGTGCTTTTGCATAGTGTTTTTATTTATGTTTTTTGGGTTCTTTATGTATACAATGTAAGTCTACATGTTGTAGGGATAAAATCGTCAAACTGCAAGCAATGCCAGTATTTCTGCTAGTTAATTCATAAAATTCAAACCAAATGTACAGGTATTGCAACTTGGAGGCTTAGTTTAGCGGAACCTAAAATTTTACTTATATTTTTGTTTATCTGTGTAAGTAAATGAATAAATAAACAAATAAAGATAAACAAAATTAACTTATAGGTCCTGTAGTAGTTGTTAATTTGTTCATTCTGATAACCTAAAAATGGCATTAATCAGTGATTGTAATGTCCTTATGTTGCAGTATGAGAAAGAGGGCAGCGCAGGCCCGGTATTTTGTCATCGCAACTCATACTAGATTTAGTTCCTACGTAGTTGGCATGCTTGTCGGCTACTTGCTTTATCAGTACAAAGTCAAGGACATAAAATCTCCAATCAGTTTGGTTAGTATATGTTGTTTTCTAGTGCCTTGCATCTGGCAATGAAGCCATTAGCCATTGGTTAGTATATTATGATCTAAATATACAGGGTAGAAGGCAAGTCATTACATTCCTTCTAATATGTGCTTCATAGAAGCATTAAAAACAAAAAAGTCAAATGACATTTTGTTCTTTGATCGGCTGATTTTGAAAAAATAAATAGTTCTTGATTCAAATTGGATGCATAATTCCACAAGAATGTACGAAGATACAGTTTGTTATTGTAAGATGTGTAGAGTAACTTATTTCTGACATAGCTTTGGTAGTAATTATGGGACATCATACAGGGTTTTGAAATAATTAATCACTTAAAAGACGTAAAGGAATACTCCGAGCTGAGGTAAGCTGAGCAGACATGAGGTAAGTCGACAACATTATGTTGAGGTTGGTCAGGGAATTGGCCTAGTTTGTGAATGTAAACAGGTCTGGCACTTTTGCTTCCATTTAATGTTTTGGGAGCTAATGCTTGTGATTGGCCTACATTCGCACAGTAAACACAAGAGAATAACACAGAGTATGAGTTTGTTTTCAAGATGCACTGTTATGCTGTTGCTTATGTACTGAGCTGGGGAAAGTGACCACTCACACAATCTGCGGTGTTGCCAGGTTGTTTTTGACAAAACTAAAATATCTCTGTAGGAAATAGAGACAAAAACATGAGACACAAAATGTGTTCCAAATACTGATATCTACCTCTGGTTTAAATTAATGTAATGACTTCCCTTCCACTCTGTATATGAAAATGAATGATTGTTTGTGCTTTATGCGCTCCTAAACCGCTTGATCGATCACCACAAAATTCAGCACGTATGTGTATTTTTTCATGGAGAAGGTTTGTATGCTACCCATTTTACTATACAACATAACATTCACATACAACATAACATTTCTCCACTCACTTTTCTTTTACATAATATATTCATATATCCTTTCCTACTCTCCCTTCAACATACAATTCACATGATTTTCTATGACATTAAGTTCACACAATCTTCTCTACATACTTTTCTTTTATATTACATTCACACGGTTTTCTCTACTCACTTTTATTGTATGAAACACAGTCACATTTCTTTCTCCATCCATGCTGCAACATATTTCTTCTTTTTCTCTCCCTTATGTCCTTTCAAGCATTGGGTTTCCTCAGCTGGTAATGATCCATTTCCTATATTTTGTTGTATCCCTATTGAGTTGTTTAGCTTCCCTCAAGGTCTTTTCATTCTTATTCACTATTTTCTCTACATAATCACTCCATTCTATTCTTGGTCACCCTCTCTCTCTTCTTTCTTCCCCTCTGGCCTCCCATACCTATTTCGGTTTCCTGCTCTCATCCATCTTATTTATGTTTCCAAACCATCTTGAAACATTTGTCTCTCTGTTTTTTACTTTCTCTACTAGTAACTAGAGGAAATATTGTATCCCACCCAAAAATTTGTTATCGAGATTTCACAGGAAACATGTTTTGAGGTCCCCTGAATCTAAAATAAGCATTTTTAGAAAAAAATGTGTGTGTGTTTGTGTGTGTGTGTGGGTGTGTGTGTGTGTGTGTGCACGTGCGTGTGCATGTCTGTGGCCAGCATAACTCAAAAACAAAAAGTTGGTTAAAAGTGAAAGTTGGTATGTAAGTTTAATGTCTTTCAAGGATTCGACACGATAATTTTGAACAATATTCCTCCACCCTAAACTACATGGAAAATTTTTAAAAAGTTTTGATTTTTTTGAAAATGGCTCTAATAATTTTAATTAAAATGCCATATGTTTAAGATAGTTTTATGACAAATGAAATAAATATTTTGAATTTCCTGACTATAGTCTATGTGGTCCTGTTTACTCTGGATGACTTTTGAGTAACTCATAAGAGTTAGACAAAATGTTACTATACAAAAAATGTAGATCTTGCTAAAACACAATTTATGCCCAAATAAATTTTTTTTTAGAGTGAACCGTTTCCTTGTTATTTGTATCAGTTTAAGAAAACTTAAAATCTTGTCAAATGCAACATTGTTGTTCATTTTTTATATGCTAACTAGCAAAGAGAACAGAATCTCAAAGCTTTGAAAGATTTGACTATCGCTCAAAGTCTACTGTATTCCCATATTCCCCTTATGCCTACAAGGAAATAAGCAATAAGATAATTTCTGCAAATGTTTATGTCAACTAGCACGAAGAAGATATAGGAATAAAGGTTTGTAAGAATGGTTAGTACAAGAGTAGAGAAAGTCATGTGCATGCAACACATCAAATTTTTATTACTAGTTCTTGATTAAGGATATTCCTTATCTGACAGTTTCTTATTCTGTTCCTTCTGGTTTTCCCTGTACATTTCTGTAAATACTTCATTTCTCTACTTGTAATTCTACTTTCGTGTTTTGACAATACTGTCCAGCTTTCCGAGCCATAAAGAAGTGTTGGGAGATAAACTATGTTGTATATTCACATTCTTGTATCATTGTTAACTTCCTTTTTTCCTATTAAAGTTTGATTGATTTGGTAATAGATTTGGTTTGCCTTATTTATCCTATGATTTATTTCTGTATCTATTTTTCCTTTTGAATTGAAAATAAGTTGGATAAACTTGAAACATGTCAACTGTAGAAGATCTTGCAATATTAATAAGATAAGTGAAGCTTTTAGTTTCTAATTTGTTCTTATTTTGGATTCTATTGCATCACTGTTAATAATTTCAATTTTTCCTTAATTAATGCTAACATTTCTTACTCTATTTGACCTTCAAATTAATATTGATACAATTTTCTATAACTGAAATAGAAATGCCATGTATTTCATTCATATGGTTTTCTCTACTCTTGTTTATGAAACACAATCACACTTCTTCCTCTAATCTCTCTTCTACAAACAATTCATACAATTTTCCATTAGTTTGAAACTGAAATGCAATGCATTATATTCATATGGTTATGCACAGTCATGTTTCTTTTATGTAACACAATGATATTTGTTTTCTGTTCGCTCTTCTATAAAGAATTCATACAATTTTCTACATTATTGACATGGTAATTCAATGTCTTACATTCACACAGCTTTCTCTACTTACTTTTCTTGCTGTGGTATTTGGGGTTGTTCAATGGTGCTTTTGCATAGTGTTTTCCCAGTGTTCTATGTATTTATTTAGTTTATTTTGTGTTCTTTATAGTAACCAACATAAGTCTATAACTTATATGTATAAAATAAATCACAAGTAACACCAGTATTTCGGCTAGTAGTTTATAAATATAAAAAACAAACGAGGACCAAGAATTGACCCTTGTGGTACATAAGATCATAAGCTTACCAAGCTTACTATACAGAAGTTCAGGCTATGAGTGATACAAGCTGGAAGTAGCAGGTATGGTAAGGGGATGGTGAAGAATGAGAGGGGAATAGCTTGCATCATTACCAGGTTTAGGCATGAAAGTTTATGTTTCAGTTCGTTTTTTAAATTTTCAACAAATCTATTACCAAACGAAATGACTAAGGTATAAGCAGTTTGTATGTAACACTAGAAACAAATGCTTCATTTATTTTTACAGTTTTTGGTAAACTTTCAATTGGTTTTCATCTGCTAAAGCACAATGTGGAAACTGCACACATAGCACACATTTGCCACATCTCTATTATGCTATGTATTCGTCTTGCTCAGAACCGAATAGTTGAAGGTTAAAGTGTGACAAAGTGTGTTAACTGATGATTATTCTTTCATTAGTGTGCTGTATTATTTGCAAAAATGGAAGCAACCTCACCAGAGCGTTATAATATGAAAAGAATTTGTAAAGCCTGCTACAATGTTGTAACACTATATGCCCAAACACGTGATCCGGTTTGTATCGCTCATAGCCTGAATTTCTCTATAGTATGCGGTGCAGTTTTTATAATTATGCTTCGTTGGGTCTATGAGCTATTGAGATCTTTGTGATCTCAGGGCGTGGTAACGGATGGAATGAAAAATCACACGATGTTTCTTCACCACAATGTATTATTTTATTAACACTTTTTCGATATTTTACATTAAATAATTCCTCTTAGCACCGTTCTAAATGATTTAAAACCTTTCCACTTTTTCATTTAGTGGAACTAATGCTTGATGAAAGTCTGGTGAAAGTTCTATGTTCACATGTTACACCAATACGTCCTTATGCCTTGATTACACACACGCTAGTGGGAAGATTATAGCATCACCTCACGTGACACCGCCTTTTTCGTATACATCTGCGTATGCGTCCATCAAATAGTTCTTTTTTGTTAGGGAAGCGATCCCTAACCATCCTCTCCTACTTTTATTATGGAACACATATAATTCTAATATTTATACATATATATTAAAATCAAATATGGAAATATTTATGACGTCTTTAAACTAACTTAGTTGTTTGTAACAATGAACATTTGTAACACGTATTCGTCATTTGACCAACTCATACCAACATCAAAAAACAAATTACACTTTTAACAGATATTCACATAAACGATTTTCTTTTGGGGTCTTCTAATATTCTGTCTCATATGATATACAGATTGTAAAAATATTTGAAATATATGTAAAGTTTGATGTATTTGTTTACAGAAAGTACGAATACTTCTTTGGGTGACAACTTTCATTGCCTTCACTTATGCTGTATTTGGAGCACTACCCTTCCACTTGGAAGCCTACAAATTTGAAGCAGTAGGAGCATCTATTTTTATAGCTGCTATGCCAATTATCTGGTCTCTGGGAATTGGCTGGATTGTGTTCACTTGTGAAACATATCAATGTGGTAAGCAGTCTTGTTCCACTTAACAAAAGTAACCAGTTTTACACTCCTTTTATTTTAGCAGATATCAGTAGCATATTTATATCTATATTGTGACAAAATAACAAAATCAGTCCAACTACTTTTTCTCTCACTTTACTTTTCTTCTGAACTTTTGCACAAAAACAAGGAAATTTGAAGCTATTAACAGTGAAGTAACAGAATCTAAAATAAGAACAAATTAGAAACTAAAAGCTTCACTTATCTTAGTAATATTGCAAGATCTTACACAGTTGACTAGTTTAAAGTTGTATCCAACTTATTTTCAAAGCTATTTTTGGATAGAGCTTATTTTAGATACAGTCTGCAGTCTTTTGTGATATTACAACTCACAAGTTGTTTTCTTTTCGTAATCTTGACTCAGTCCTTTCACTGTGTTTCTTCACTTTCTCTGTCTCTTAAACACTAACTCCAATGATACAATCACTCAACACTTGTTAAAACTTTTTCACTTTGATGTAACATATCTTTCACAACTGTCTTACCTCACTGACTCAATGACCGATTCAAAAAAACTGCTTTCTCTCATGTGCTCTGCAAGCTATACCAGCAATGACATAGTCAGGTCTTTCTTGAACTTATGTCTGCTCACATGAGTGATGTGGGGAAGCTGAGCTATGAGCAACTTTGATACATGCCACACCTGGTATGCGGTGTGAAGTAGCCTGGCCCTGGCCATCCTTTGTTGTGCACCAGGGCTGGCATCACAATAATAATGATAATAATGATAACGATAACAATAACGGTAACATTAATAATAATATTAAATAAGAAAATAATGAAGCTATTAACAGTGAAGCAACAAGAATCTAAAGTAAAAACAAATTATAAACTAAAAGCTTCACTTATCTTAGTAATATTGCAAGTTCTTTGGTGCTGACAATAATATTATCATTATTATCATCATCATTGTCGTCATCATCATCATCATCATCATCATCACTGCCACCCCCACCCCACCCCCACCACCACCACCACCACAACAACAATCGTCACGATCGTCCTCATCATTGTCATCATTATTATGTTAATTAGATGGTAGACGAATGAGTCTAACTGCTTGGCCATGGTGCCGCTGCTGTCATACACTTAAAACCTTAAAATAATTTTTCATGTGTTTCTATTTTTCAAAATTTTTTGTCTTCAAAATACTCCTGCTTGTGCAATTCTTATTAGATTTCTTTGATATTTTACACACATATTCTTAGGTAGTTGGTTCATATAACTTGATATTTTAAATGCCCTAGATAGAAATGTTTAATTGTTATTGAATTTTGATTTTGAAAATTATTAATAATTTGAAAAAAATGGCCATTAGTGTGTTCAATGATTTTTTTTTTCCAAAACTGACATAGTCAAATAAAAATACCAGGTTTTGTATACATTATCAAAAGAAACATATATCCAGAGTTTACTATATTTGTAACAAATAATATTTTAATTAAGGAAAATGAAGCTATTAACAGTGAAGCAATAAGATTCTAAACTAAGAACAAATTAGAAACTAAAAACTTCACTTATCTTAGTAATGTTTGCAAGTTATTTTTTCAAACACTGACTCGAGTTTCGAGTTGACTCCAACTCATTCTCAAAGCTATACAAACAGTTTCTAGTTTCTAATTTGTTCTTACTTTAGAAATAATATTTTATTTGAAGCATTTCTTATACTACACTAAAATTGCAAAAAAAATCCAATAAATGTTTTTCTGAAAAACTATCTTACATAGAAAAGTGAAATTTATTAGATTACTAGATATGCTTTGGCTCACATGCATATAAATTTTCACATCATTGTGACAAAAATAAAATTGTGGATTTTAGTCATTTTCATAGATGCCTCCTCTTAAAAAGTATTTGGGACTTGCATTAGTTTGTAACCCTTCAGTTTCCATAGCAGTTACCCATATTGTTTTTTATAATGTTCAATGGTATTTATAATATTCAACATGTTGTTTTGTTTTCATTAGTATCTATCGCTCATTTATTTTCTACCTTAAGCACTTTAAATGCAACAGGTGATCCAATAGACTGTGAACCAACTGTGCTGTTTTCTGTCTGTACGGGCCCTCTGTGCAGTGCAGAGGACCCGTAACACAACAGTTGTAATAAAACCCCGCCTACAACTAGCCAATCACTAACTTAGCCAGCGCAACAATGCCCTGCCCACCCCCACCCATATAATTAACCCTAACGAACGTTAACAGTCTTTACTTCCACTATTTCTCTGCTTCCACATTCAAACTCTGACCAGTGCAGACAGCGGATCATGTTACCCTGATGATGCCAAGCACAGTACTTGGCGAAACGTTGGTATCTACAATGCCTTCTAGACCACGGTCTACAAGCCCGGAAGAACTAAACATTTCTAATAGTCAAGACACCGGCCGTGAAAGCCTAAGTATATATATTACACTTTCAGTTGTTCTCATGGAAAGATTGGCTGTATGAGCTGTTCAGAGTCTTTTTGAAAAAAGGCAAAATCACACTCCCTGTCGGTTAATTCCCTAAAACAAGGGCAAAAAATTGTATTCACGGGTGTATGAGTGTCGAAAAGAATTGGGTGTATAACTCTTTCTCCACTAATAGAGCACAATACACACAGCAAGCTAACTGAGTTAATACATACAAATCATAAATAAATACAGGCTGTGCAATAGAAAACAAATGCTGAGCCATAATACGCTTTTTGACTAAGTACAGGACTGAATAATAAAGCACACTGGTAATAATACAGCTGCACAATATCATGTCAATTCAATACTGATTGTGAGCAGAGCAGAGAAAAACAAGTCACACTCGTGACCTTGTGTATATCAGCTGCTGGTGACATGTTTCTGTGTGTGCAGTGGAAAAACATCGTGTAGCGGTTCACATGTATTTGGATCTCTCTGTATATTGAAATGTTTTCAGTTGGGCCACACTTACCAAGTATTTTTTTCCAGCTCTGTTTTCTAATATTTTGGGGTACAGGGGCCTTCAACCTTTCGGACGACTGGTTTATTGCATCTATATGGGAAATCGACCCTTACTTACCTTGAGAGCGAGTACTGTGCAAAGACCAGTCTACATAAGCTTCTCTGTAATAGTAAGTTATAACAATAATTCTTTCCTTATTATTTATTTATGCCAACAAACTTACTGTTGGTGTTTTTAAACACACAAGCCGTGTGTGGGCAAAGTTTGAGAGGTAGAACTGGAACTTAAAAATTCAATGCCACAACTGGGATTTGAACCACAGACCTTCTGATTGTGACAAACTGCCAGAATGGCATTAAATTCTCAAACCAGTTCTTATTTCTCCTGGTAAACCACAAAGGCAGTCTCACATCAGAGACAAATTACCCCAATGGTGACTTACTATTGTAAGTACTTTATATCCCAGGATTAAATAACCATCTGAAGGTTATTTTAAATTACCCCAATGGTGACTTACTATTGTAAGTACTTTATATCCCAGGATTAAATAACCATCTGAAGGTTATTTAATCCTGGGATATAAAGTACTTACAATAGTAAGTCAGCATTGGGGTAATTTGTCTCTGATGTGAGACTGACTTTGTGGTTTACCAGGAGAAATACGAACTGTTTTGAGAATTTAATGCCATTCTGGCAGTTTGTCACAATAGCTCAGTGGTTAGAGCAGCCGCCCGGTAAGCGGAAGGTCTGTGGTTCAAATCCCAGTTGTGGCATTGAATTTTTAAGTTCCAGTTCTACCTCTCAAATTCTTTCCTTTCTTGAGTGCAGAAATAATTATTTTCAATATTCAATGAAAAAACTTAAGCTATTAAAGCACAGTACCAACGAAAATTAAAAAAGCTCACAATTTTCATCTGATTGTTTTGAATGTATATATAGTATACAGAATTTCAACATCCTAAGTCAAACCATTTTTAAATTATTAATATACAGCAGAGTCTCGGTTATCCGACATTCTGTATTATCCGACATACCTATGCATATTAAGAAAAAAACATATCTCTCAAATAACAATCACTTACTAATTAAATTACGTCAACTACTTCTCATGGAGAGGTGCAATGTTGTCAACAACTAGTTAGTTATAACACTCGATACTCGAGACATAAACAAACACTCGGGTTTATCTCATAGTAGCGAAAACATGCAGATGTGATCTATATTAGCCTACTATCAAAACAAAGGTAGTTTGTTCTCAATATGGATAAAGTAATTGGAATTCACTGTGTCTTATATAAAAGTGTTAACAACACTGAGGAGTAAATTGTTTATCAGTGCTATTAATGTGCATCATCGAAACATCATTCAGCAAGCAAGCAGACTTCATTGAAAAGTTTCTTTTCTTAAGACATTTGGAGCTTCTTTTTCTTCTTTTGTTCAATATTACATGTACAATTGGTTTAATTATGCAGTAAATACCAAAAAACCAACAATTGTTTTAGTAATACAGTATACCTACCATGTTTTACTCCATTTTCCAATTTATTTTGTATTATCCGACATTTTTGGTTATCCAACCTTGCCCAGGTCCAGTTGAGGTTGGATAATCGAGACTCTACTGTATATGTTATTAACAATAAATCACTTTTGATGCACTAATTTGAGCAAAATATAATGATATAAAGAAGTTGTCATACAGCCATTCCTTAGGTTTAATTATGTAGTTTAAAAGCAAAAAACTGTTTTGCATACACTTTATTGACACTTTCAATTTTGTCAGTGTGAGTTATGAAACATTTTTAATTTCAGCTCAATTATTTAATTTTAATACCTTAATCTCTAAAGCTCTCCTAAAGTTTCAAGCTAAAAGGTTATAAACTAGGGTACAAAGGGCATTTTGAATACTAACAAATGCTGAAAGAAAAGAATTTAGAAAAATGGATTTTAAAGTTTAACAATATATTTTTGTACTTTAGCTAAAGGGTAAAGGGTACAGACACAAAGGGGGACACCTTGCCCACTACAACCTTCACAGATCTATTGTGGCTACCACCCTCCAAGAGGCAAGGATGAAATGAGGGAACCGAAGGTGCCACACAGGCCACAGAGATGCACAGAAGTCCCTAACAAGTGCTGAGATCTCTTCATCCTGGCGCCAGGCCCTGCCGAGCAGCCACCACACCGCAGTTCTGGTGTCGCACTGAGTGTCCCTCCTGATGGAGGACAAGGCTGGCCAAATACTACCTAGTGCTGAGAACAGCAGTTATCATGCGCAGTCAACCATGCTATCTGCCTGGTACTGCCCACACTATACGCCTTAAACTGCACCTGAAAGATGATAAGGAAATGCAATAAAAGGAAATGATGGAAAGGAAACTGTGTTATTCACCTAAGTGACATGGGGAAACCACAGAAAAACCCATGTCAGAGTGCTACAAGGATCGAACTTGCAACCTCCCAAATGCGGGCCACAGACGTTACTGCCTGAGTCATCCTGCTCTGTGTACTTAGCTAAATCGAAACAATTTAAAACTCCCCAACACAATATGCAGGATCCTCTGTTGCTTTCTTCTTTATTTATTTATGCCAACAAACTTACTGTTGGTGTTTATAAATGCACAAGCCGTGTGTGGGCAATGTTTGAGAGGTAGAATTGGAACTGAAAAATTCAATGCCACAACTGGGATTTGAACCACAGACCCTCCGCTTACCAGGCGGGTGCTCTAATCATTAAGCTACTGTAAAAACCTGCCAGAATGACACTGAATTCTCCAACCAATTCTTACTTCTCCTGATAAACCATAAATGCATCAAAGAAAATTACCCCAATAGTGACTTAGTATCATAAGTACTTTATGTCCTAGGATTAAATAACCTTCAGATGGAAATTACTATTTACTTATGCCAACAAACTTACTGTTGCCCACACAGGGTTTGTTGTTTAAAAAAATGCCAATGTTTAGTTGAACCTCTTGCTTCTTAAGTTAAAGGAAATATTCAACTAACTCCTTGTTACAGTTTATGGAATACGTCGAAAATATGGCTCTAGCAACAATTTTGGCCGTTTTTCTCTTCCTAGGAGTAGAGAGACCTTCTACAAGAATTGGCTACATTGCTTCCAAATGGGTTTGTACGTATTGCTTTTTACAATACTTTGCATTTAAGTATTTCTATTTCACAGAAAAGAAATTTGTTTATTTATTGCTTTCTCAAAACTCACTCCAAGCATTTTGATTAAGATATGCAGGCTGTTAGGGGTATAAGTGCAGATATTTGTACTGGTAATTGAGGACAGTGCAATAAACAATATTGTGATATTGGGTCGTTCAACAATATACGGGCAAGAGGAAGCCAGGTGACCTTGCATATTGCGGTGGCTATGTGTGTGTGTGATCAAGGAGGTCCGCGACTACAGGACAACTGGTAATTGTGTGTATGTGATCGAACGGCATGATAATACCATAGTGTCAGGCAAGCTGTAGAAGTTTCTTTGCTGAGTCATACACTCGTGTACAAGGAAAGCACTTGAAGGAGGTTACGTCACGCCGGCTCCAGTATAAATAGAACAGACAGGGTTGGTTTGTGGATCAGAAACATGGCCTTTAACAAAATTAGAGGACAGAAAATAGAAACAGTCGACATGTGATTTCTTAGAAGAGTTGTAAGCATAACGTTAAGAGACCAAAAGAGGAGTGAAGATATCAGGAACAGATTAAACATTTTCAGACTAAATGAAAAGATAAAGTTAAATAAGTACAATTGGTTTCAGCATGTAACAAGAATGAACCATGATAGATTTCCAAATAAGATGTTAAATTATATACCTTTAGGCCTTAGAAGTATTGGAAGACCTATACAATACTGGAGAGATCATCTGCCATAAATTCCCACTGAGGAATGGAATGGGTCAACAGGACCAAGCCATGAAGCTGATGTTTTTGTTGTCATTCAGTTGTCAGTTGTGAGACAGAGAGAGTTGTGAATGTAAAACAATAGAGCTAACAGTTGTGATACCGCAGCAGTGTCAAGGACAGTTATAACAGAACAGTGGTAACTGCAAGGTTACAGAGTTGTGAATTGCGATTCTGTAAGTTCCGTAATAATGTTAGTACTTCGCTAACAGTTTAAGGTAGAAATAAAGCGACATATAAACTAACTGGTCTTATCATTTGTCACAATATATTTCGGATGAAATCTCTACATTGAATTTTCAATGAATACAATACTTCCCCTTCTTGTTACGCAGTGGAGAAAATAATAAACTTTGGTAAGAATAGTTTGTGAATCAAAATAAACAATAGTGGGTATGGAAAACCAAGTAAATGTAACAAAATGTTTTGTTCTAGAACAGGTGATAAAATTTCCAGTAAAGACGATAGTACAACGTTGGCACCTTTGGTGATGAGTACTGTGTTGCATCCTCCCACTGCTTTGATGACTGCTACGCCATCTGTGCTAACCGTCAAGGAATCAGATGAAGAGCTGGCTGTCACTAACTTAAACATAGTGAACAAGGCAGGTTAAAGAAGTAGTATTCTATTGGTGTAGAGTTCAGGATATCACACAGTCTACTGGGCATTATACATGAGTAATATCGTATGTAATATAGATGCAAAAAGCATTTCATACAAAAATTAGCTTTGAGAATATTTAAATGCTAATTTTCAATAGAAATATACCTTGTACGCTCTTCTTGAGCTTTCAAGTGTGTTGATGTTTTTAGATAATATGTATTAGTGATTAGAAATAAACTTTAAGATATGATTACAGTTTTCATTTCCCTAATGAAGTTGTGTTAAACATTAATATTACTGGTTAGTGATGAAACGATACCATTGTCTTGATGTTCGACACCGATACTCTATAAAAATCTATAAAGGCAATAGATGGTTCAGAAAATTGTGTTATTATTTGAAGGTGGTCTTGGTCCATTTCCTCTTTCAGATCACATAGAGGACAGAGTGGTGAAGAATATATCCCAATTCTGTTCAAAGTTTTTGCCAGACAACCATTTCCCTTAATCAACCTTTGGGTTGCAAATACCATTTTTCGAGGATACTGGAATTACTGTTTGAATGTTTGGTAGTTCCCATCTTTTATTTTTTGATTTTTCATAGTAATATTTTTCAATAATTTTTTTTAATTTAGGTTGACTAATCTTTTAGCTGCCTAAAATGGTGGATTAAATATAGATTTCTGTACACTGCTGGCACCCTTTTTGCAAGAAAATCAGCTTCGTCATTACCACTCAGTCCACAGTGAGCTGGTATCTATTAGAAGACTAGGTGTTTTTGAAGTGCTGTTAGATGGGTAAGCATTTTCCAGTATTCTGTAATTGTTTGGTTTTTTGGTGACAACTTGGATGCAATTGCTATAATTGCCGCCCTGGAATCTGAGAGAATAACTGCTTGATAAAAATGTGAGATTCTATACAAAAGATTTTCGAGGGCCATTCAAATTGCTTCAGTGTCTCCATCAAAATTTGTAGTTCCATAACTTGAAGATTTGTAATAGGAAAAGAGGTGACACTATACTCCAGCTCCAGCACCATCTCGGTTTGATGTCAGCGATCCATCAGTATAAATATGGAGCCATTCATGTTCCGGAAATCTAGTATGGATTGTCTCTAATGCCAATAATTTTAGAGCACTAGTAGGAGTATCACTTTTCTTAACTTCTTCTGTCAGGTGTGAATAATATGTGATGTCCAATGTTTGTGTCACGTTGACTTTGTATATGAAGTTTTCCTTTGAATTACAAAGGTCTATATTTTTCTTGATGTCCTAATTTTGGTCATCTCTTGTTCTCTTCCGACCCCGATGATATTAGGGCTCCCAAGGGCTAGGGAGTTTTTATTTTTCGAACCATTCCATTTCTCTATAACCTTTTAACCCCTAACATGCTGACCTGTCATGGCATGTAATACATCCTCTGATTGGTAATCAGAGGATTTGGTTGGTGAATTTATTTTGATAACTCTCCCGGTCAGGTTGGTGAGACCCGTAAACCAACGACAGGTGTGGTCCTCCAGACATTCTGGAGGTTGTGAGAGAGCGATGTAACTGCCAAAACATAAAAATATGGTGCTCTCTAAAAAGTGATTAGTATAGCTGCTAATACAAAAAATGTAGATCTTGCTAAATCACAGAATTTATGTCCAAATAAATTTTTATGGAGTGAACTATTTTGGAGATATTCCTTGTTATTTGTGTGAGTTTTGTAAAACTTAATCTTTCGTCAAATGTAACATTGTTATTCATTTTTACTTTCTCTACTGGTAAGTAGGGGAAGTATTGTATTCCACCCAAAAATTCGAAGTCGAGATTTCACTGGAAATACATGTTTTGAGGCCCCCTGAATCCAAAAAAAGCATTTTCAGAAAAAGGTCCATGTGTGTGTCTGTGTGTCTGTCAGTCTGTGGACAGCATAGCTCAAAAACGAAAAGTCGGTTAAAAACCAAAGTTGGTATTTAAGTTTAATGTCTTTCAAGGATGTGACACGAAGATTTTGAAGAAAATAGCCCCACCCTAAACTACCCTTTACATGGAAAATTTTTCGAAAATTTTGATTTTCTTGAAAATGGCTCTAATGATTTTGATTAAAATATCATATTTTTGAGATATTTTTATGACAAATGAAATGTATATCTTGAATTTTCTGGCTATAGCCCCTGTAGTCGTATTTACTCTGGACGACTTTTGCATAACTGGTAAACCGTTAGAGATAGACCAAATTATACTATAAAAAAAATGTAGATCTTGCTAAAATACACAATTTATGTCTCAATAAATTTTCTTGTAGGGTGAACCATTTCGGAGATATACCTTGTTATGTGTGTGAGTTTTGGAAAACTTGGAACTTTCGTGAAATGGGTCATCGTTGTTCATTTTTTTATATGTTACGTGTACAAAGAGAACGGAATCTCAAAGCTTTAAAAGATTTGACTATCGCACAAAGCCTACTGTATTCCAATATTCCCCTTGCACCTACAAGGAAATAAGCAATAAGATAATTGGTACAAATGTTTATTTTAACTAACACGAAGAAGATATAGGAATAAGAGTTTGTAAGAATGGTTAGTACAAGAGTAGAGAAAGTCATGTGAGTGCAACACATCAGATTTTTATTTATATGTTAACCATGCAAAGAGAATGGAATCTCAAAGCTTTAAAAGATTTTACTATTGCTCAAAGCCTACTGTATTCTCATATTCACTTTGCACCTATGAGGAAATATGGAATAAGACAATTTCTGCAAATGTTTACCTCAACTAACACAAAGAATATATAGGAATGAGTTTGTAAGAATGGTTAGTACAAGAGTAGAGAAACTCATGTGAGTGCAACACATCAGATTTTTTAATGTTCTATTTGTATGGCGCCTTTAACACCAAAGGTGTTATCGTTGGCTTTTAACCTCCTGAAAAAGTTGCAATGGTGTTCACTTGCTTAATGGTGATATTGAATGTTGGGTTTCTATTACTTTGGTTCTCTTTAAAATGTTACATTAAATTCACACTCCAGATTATACAGTGGATGGGGAATAATCCTAGTGGAAAAAATTCCCATGTTCCCAGTCAGCAATTGAACCCAGCACCCCTTGCACAGCAGATAGGTGCTCTACCGACTGAGCTACGGGGCCAATCTGATCAATTTTGTTTTGTATGCTAATTCTAAATTTGTTTCTGTACGATATTTTCCAGTTGGCAGCATTGGTTTTATCTTAATGCTATAGGTTAAGTTTCAATTTATTTCTGCTGGATTCACAGATTTTGGTCACTGGAATAGGTAAATTCCAGGTGAATCACCTGCTCCTTTTTTTATTTCTCAAATTCATGCAACCCACTAAAAAGCAGGTGTGCCTTGAATCTATCTTGACCATACACTCCACACTTCACACATGGACATAGATAGAGGGTGACCTAACATCTCTGTGAATAAATGATTTAAGGGACAAAATGTATTCGCAATATAAATTGATTCCAAAAGTATCATACTCTAACACTGAGGCTTTTACCAAGTTTCTACAAAATTTATAAGCTTTTTTTTTACTTACTTTCTCTACTATGTTTGGTAAAGTAGAGGAAGTATTGTATTCCACTTAAAAATACGGTGTCGAGATTTGACCAGAAATATATGTCTTGAGAGCACCTGAATCCAAAAAAAGCATTTTTAGAAAAAGGTCCATGTGTGTGTTTGTGTCAGTCTGTGAACAGCATAAGTCAGTCTGGGTGGCTCAGTTGGTTAGACACTGGCTTACTGATCTCAAGGTCGCAGGTTCAAATCCGGCCCAGACCGATGGTTTTTAAGTGTGCTTAAACATGACAGCTCCATTTCAGTAGATTTACTGGCATGCAAAAGAACTCCTGCGTGACAAAATTCCGTCACACTGTCAACGCTGATGTGATCACGGCAATTGACAGCATCATTAAACAACAAAATCATTTCATTTTGTGAACAGCATAACTCAAAAACAAAAAGTTGGTTAAAAACCAAAATTGGTATTTAAGTTTAATGTCTTTCAAGGATGCAACAAGAAGATTTTGAAGAAAATTGCTCCACCCTAAATTATCCTTTACATGGAAAATTTTGGAAAAGTTTTATTTTCTTGAAAATGGCTCTAACGATATTGACTAAAATGTCATATGTTTGAGATATTTTTATGACAAATGAAATGTATATCTTGAATTTTCTGGCTATAACCCCTGTAGTTGTATTTACTCTGGACAACTTTTGCATAACTAGTAAACCGTTAGAGATAGACCAAATCATACTGTACAAAAAATGTAGATCTTGCTAAAATACACAATTTATGTCTGAATAAATTTTCTTCTAGGGTGAACTATTTCGGAGATATTCCTTGTTATGTGTGTGAGTTTCAAAAAACTTTCGTGAAATGGATCATGGTTGTTCATTTTTTTATATGTTGAGTGTGCAAAGGCAACAGAATCTCAAAGCTTTAAAACATTTGACTATCGCACAAAACCTACTGTATTCTAACTTTCCCCTTGCACCTACAAGGAAATAAGCAATAAGATAAGTTGTACAAATGTTTATTTTAACTAACACGAAGAAGATATAGGAATAAGAGTTTGTAAGAATGGTTAGTACAAGAGTAGAGAAAGTCATGTGAGTGCAACACATCAGATTTGTTATATGGTAACCATGCAAAGAGAATGGAATTTGAAAGCTTTAAAAGATTTGACTATCACTCAAAGCCTACTGTATTCCCATATTCTCGTTGCACATGCAAATTAACGAGCAATAAAATAATTTCTGCAAACGTTTATCTCTACTAACGCAAAGATAAAATAATAAGAGTTTGTAAGAATGATTAGTACAAGAGTAGAAAAGTCATGTGAGTGCAACACATCAGATTTTTACAGTATACATTCTACACACATCCTCCCAAGGTTTCTGATGAACAAGAACCTATCATAATTAGATTCACTTTCAAGGTGAATTAAAACAAAATCCTGGATCTGTGCCAAGGGATAGATGTGACCAATAATTAAAGACAAGTCTACATTCATAATGAAGTTGTACAGTAACACAAAATGTTGAATAGTTTAATAATTCAATGTTGACATAAATCACAGCACTTTACTAGTTTGTATAATAAGCATAATAGCTTAAGCCATTTTGAGGTTATTTTGAGTCACTTATTTACACTTACCTTCACTACTAAACTGCTTTTTTAAAGCGGAAACGTTTTCAGGACCATTCGATCCCATCATCAGCTGTTGGGTAACTGACGTTATCCTCTTGTTCCTTTTCTCTGCTGTCTCTATTCTGCAGAGTAGTAGTGAAGGTAAGTGTAAATACGTGACTCAAAATAACCTCAAATTGAAGAATACTTCACTGTCAATAGTTCTTCTATTTTTAATATTCAGCTTAAGCCATGTTTATTATTGAAGATCAAACATCAATAGAATTTTAAATGTGCACTAATGGGATATAACAGACAAGTAAAGTTACAAAGTGATGGATAGTTCTCGCATACCTTACCTAGCATTGGAGTTTAAAATGCTTAGTCCTTACAGGGTTGTGATGGTCGAGCAGTGATCTGAGAAAACATGTGCAAATCTACGATAGTGGGTCAAATTTTTTTACCCTCAATTTCACTTCTTTTGGCCAATGATAAGGTATTACAAAACAAATTACAAATATGTATTAGATTAAACAGATGAAATGTTTGACACAATACAGCTACAAAACAAATTCTGGCTTGAGAAATGGCACGATGTGTAAAGGAGACTGCGGGATGCATAGATACAAAAAAATAGGGTCAGCTGATTCACCTGTTATAATGCCGAGAGTAAGCTATTGCAGAAACATGATTTAGTGCATCAGTTAAATTAGCTTCATTCACAACTCAGCTAACACTGCATGTTACATGACTACCTCTACACCTTTCCCCATTGTCTTGCACGTTTTCATTTAGACACAGGGGTCTATGGAACCTTGCATTCATTTACTCACAGAAAACATAGTGAAAGTCAATCAAGAATCATAGTCCAGCAGCTCTTAGGGGACACATGCGAGGCAATAACGTGAAGTCTCAACTTCTTTCATTCCTTATCTAGCATAAAGTTAAATGCAACAGCTTCCATTAATGCTAAACTTAAAACTTTAAAAGTATTAAGAAAGTAGTGAAGGTTTATCTCAAAGTATTAGACATATTTCAATACCACCAAGTATCGAGAGTATTGAGATATCAACAGTATCAAGGTCCCACCCCTGGTTACAATGACACCTGTTCAAGGACAAAGTCACACAGTGTTCCTTTCTTAGAAGTTTGAAAACAGTGTTGCTATAATCAATTTAACCTAAAAGGTGAGTAAATTAACAACACTAAGTAACACTTACATTTATAATTTTCTGGAACGCGTTTCAGAGGTACAACGTATCAACCGTGTATCAACCGGTTGATAATGGAGGAAAGTTAACCTCCGAAACACATTCCGGAAAACTATAAATGTAATTGTTGTCTAGTGTTATTAATTGTCTCACCTTTTAAATTAAATTGATTACAACAATGCTGTTTTCAAACTTCTATGAAAGGAAGATATTGCTTTAGTATTCATGTAAAGATTTTTATTCAGCACAAATTAATCCATTTATCCACAACAAATACTATAAATTTTGACAACAGAATAGTGAGTTAATTTAATTGCAAACTAAAAACATTCGGCAGCCCCCTGCCCATGTCCTCCAGTTTCCTGAAGCTCCTCCGTCTGTGTAACAATGAGTCATTGAGTGGAATAGACTACTTCCTCTACTCAGTGAAAGTAGGTACTTAGTAGAGAAAATAACAGCTGGATATCATTATGAGACAGAATATTAAAAGACCCCAAAAGAAAATCGTTTATGTGAATATTTGTTAAGAATGTAATTTGTTTTTGATGTTGGTATGAGTTGGTTAAATGACGAAAACGTGTTACTAATGTTCATTGTTACAAACAATTAGGTTTGTTTAAAGACGTCATAAATATTTCGATATTTAATTTTAATATATATGTATAAATAAAAGAATTATATGTGTTCAATATTGAAAGCGAAGGGAAAATGGCTAAGGATCGCTTCCCTAGCAATGCGGGAACTATTTGATGAACGCATGCGCAGATGTACACATGGCAGTCGGAATCTTAGACTCGCAACTAAAAGAAGGAGGATTAGCGTCTATGTGTTTGGAGTAGATGGACGTACTTTTGTGTGTACACATCATAAAATAGTGAAAGTAAATTTAATAAGTGTTTAAAGACCGTTAATTTGTGTAAAATAAGTGAAACATTAGCTAACTTTAATAAGTTAGTTAATATGAAGTGCACGAGTAAATAAAAGGACATAAAATAGACGAAGTGTAAAGTGATAGAAAACACTTTTAGCGAAATTTTTAGACATTAAATCCCGGCGATGCTAGGGAAGTCGATCCACTGTAATAAAAGACTTACTACTGTAATACAATTTAAATACTGTGAACAAGAAGGTGCGAATAAAATATTTCACCAAAGTTAAATCCGAGTGTATGTTCATTCCATTCAGTACCACAACCTGAGATAACATAAGAGTCAAAAGCTCATCAACATCACCTTTTATAATACATAAAAACAACATCAATTATAAAATGGACTTAAATTCCATGCTCTTGGCATGACCACAAGAAAAAACAAATAGTGACTTACCACCTGAATCGTTGGAAATTAAGATCTGTAACAAGGAATGTCTCAGAAATTGTTGATTTCACAAAAATGTTATTTGACATTAGTTGTGTTTTACGATATTTACATTTTTATGTGGTAAGATTTGTGTCTTTTATTGTTTAGTAGTTGTAAAAATCAAAATGAAGAGGACTTCACTGGCTATTCGCAGAAAATTCAAAGTAGGTATACATTTTATTTGGGATGTAAATATCTTAAACGTATTATGCCTGTCTAGTTGAATCACAATCATTAGAGATATTTTAGAAGATCAAAAATAATGAAACATTGTCCATACCGATAGTGTTTGGGGCAGGGGAATGGAACTTTGTTGGCAATCTTTGTGTCATGTGCTGGAGGATGCTCAACTTTGGTAAGTAACTGACTTTTCATTTATGAGTTACGCTGTTTACAGACAGATACACACATAGCGAATCTGCTACAAATAACTTTCTTGGGGTCGAGAGCCACAAAAAATTACTTCATGTGAACTCTACAGATCTATTTTTGGGTGGAACACAATAATCCCTCTACGTAGTAGAGAAAATAAAAGTGAAAATGCAGGTAATGAAAAATTCAGATCAACAACAATGAATATGTTGGAAATAGCTAATGCTACAAAGAAGTTATTTGAGCAAATTGTGTGCTTTAAAGAGATCTACATTTATGATGCAGCATGTATTTGAGTTATACATACTTCTTTCGGTATGCATAGGACTTCTCAGATGATACCGAAATTTGTAGATGCTTTAAAAAGATTAATTACTTAAAAGAAGGGAAATTAAGCATTTAAAATAATAATAATAATAATAATAATAATAATAATAATAATAATAATAATAATAATAATAATAATAATAATAATAATAATAATAATAATAATAATAATAATAATAATAATAATAATAATAATAATAATAATAATAATAATAATAATAATAATAATAATAATAATAATAATAATAATAATAATAATAATAATAATAATAATAATAATAATAATAATAATAATAATAATAATAATAATAATAATAATAATAATAAACAATAACATGACGGCGATGGTGATAATGATGATTATGATGATAAATGTAATAATTTTAAATAAAGAATAGTGGTATGGGTGGCGTGACCAAGCGGTTAGACCGTTTGCCTACCACCCAGGTGGTCTTGGTCCAATCCCAGAGACCTGCATATGGTATTCATAGTGGGCGAAGCAGCATCTGGTCAGGTTTTCTTCGGGTTCTCCGGTTTCCCCTGCCACTCATTCCCCAATTGCTGCATCATCACCTTTCCATTCAACGATTTTGCCTTCATTTGATATTATCCTCTTCCTCACTAACATACCTGGTGCTGGGCTGATAACCCGCTTCCAGGTCTTCACTCTGTCCGGTCCATAGGTCCCTGTGCTCCCCGACAGGCGTCTGACCCTAGGCACTGGCTTGTATGTTCTAGAGGGTGTAAGCCCTGCATAAGGGGAAGGTAATTAGGTAAAAAAGGAGAATAAATATAGGGGAAAGCGAACAAAAAGAGGGTAGCCTCATGGATGGGAATAACGAAACCAGCGTATTTCAGAGCGTCGCTTCTTCCTCTCGGCAGAACAAGGGACACCACTGGGCAGTCTGTCAAAGAGGACAGATGTGTATTTTGTTATCACATCAAATTGCTTAAAAACTAACGGATATAAAGAGAGTGTCTGAAAGTATTTGTGTCTGCAAATAGTGTTGATTGGAGAATGAAATCTACGAGAATACATATTTTTTCAGCTATATTTCCAGGGAGTAGCGTTTAAAAACCAAAACCAATTCTTCATTAAAAGCCGTTATATTAAAAAATCTGTAATCCTTTTGAAACCACCCACGCAAACTCAGAGAGAGAGAGAGAGAGAGAGAGAGAGAGAGAGAGAATCCTCATTGTTCCTATCAACGGCAAAAGGGCAGTTTCAAAGAAGCTTCTAGACATTGTTAAGCACCGGAGAGTATGGTCGATTCAAACAGTTTCACCAGCGTATGGTTTTGCTTCAAGCTGGTGTAACAACGTGAAGCGGCAAAGACCTGCTTCACAGATCATTCCCAGAAAGTACAAAATATACATTTAACTTGTCATAAAAATATCTTAAACACATGGTAATTTAATAAAAGATTAGAACCAATTAAACAAATTTAAAGTTTTCTAAAGCATTTTCGAAGTAAAGGGTAGTTTGGGACGGAAGAATTTTCTTAAAAATCTTTGTGTCATATTCTAGCAAGACGGTGGATCCAAATACTATGATGTTTAACCGACTTTTTCTAAAATACTTTTTCATGAGACCTTAAAACGTGTTCTTTCAGTGAAAATAGATTGGGACGCTGAGAACCATAATAATTAAAAGCTCCATAAATAAAAACTCGACTTCGTTTTGTTAGAGAAAGCAATCCTAACTTCAAAATGAACTGGTGTGAAACGAATGAACGAGGAGATTTAGAGAAACACACAACAACCTGCAATCTATTTGACTTAGCCCATTAGTGTGGGATCTCATTTCCCCTGGAGTTTCAACACGGAACATCTAGGTTATAAAGTACTTCTTGCGCGGAATAATAGGGCCACATTCTGGTTTACTGTAATATGCTACCTTTGCTTTCTGCTCGCAATTGTTCTGTTTTATGGGGGCCTAGAGAAACCAAATTGTGTTGGATTTTGGACAAAACGAAGCATGTCGAATCATACTCCCGGGTTACTGTATGAAAAAGGATGAAAATACGTAACAGATAAGCCGGTAAGTGAGTTTGTTGAATTACCTGCATAGGCAGTTTCCATAAAGACATTAAGTCACGTATTAAATGGAATATGCTACATAGTTCAAGAAAACAGAATTATACCAGTGCATTCTGTGCAGAAAACAGTGTTTACAACTAAAATCATAAATATAATGTAATTGTTTGTAGCCAGAAATATTAAATATTAACCTCAGCATTGCATAAAATACAGCTTAACAATTACTTAAAAAGCACAACCACAATAGGTGCACAACTATTTTTAACTATACACCCTTTCTTTGAACGCGTTGTACGTCTAACGGGAATGGCATAGTTATTATACTTGCATCATTTGGTTAAAGTGGAGAAAGAGTTGAGATGGAGATAACACAACACTTCGTCCCATTCATATACGTACACTAACCTAGGCGTCACAGCCTAACATTGCCAAATTTGGATAACACAACCCTGTGAGGCTGGAGGGTTGGCAGGCTAAAGACAGCCCAAGTGTGTCGTACGTGTGCCCGCCATTGTCATGGCTTAACTACCGTAATGATGGGATGTGGGCGTTGTAGGGTGGTGGATGTAATTGAGGTACTGAAAGGAGGTAGCAAGATTCGGCTGCAGGTCAGGGTGCAACGGTCGTTGTGCACCACTGTTGTTCTAACTATCCAAATAGTAATCGGGGTTGACTTTAAATTTTTTAAATCTAGGCATCTCTTGATAAGATTGTATGGGAGATCAGCTAATGCTGCTCGTGGAGGCCGCCATGCGGGGAAGCCGGTGATGCCTAAATTGGCGCGCTCTGGGGTTATAATCTCCAAGAGACCTAACCAGGGTGCTCCGATGCAGTGACAATGATCCTAACATTTTCCAGCCCGGCGCCTAATTTCATCCTCCACATACGTAAGAGATGAGGTCTTGTGGGGAAGCAGCGGTATACAAAATAGATAATCCTAAGATCCCTATCCTGCACTCGCTGTAGTTGCAAAAGTTTTGAATCTGTGGCCATGACCCAGATCTCACTGACATATAAAAAGACGGGAATTACGAGGGCCCGAAAAGGGAGTAGCTTTAAGGAAACAAGCATCCAAGAACTTAGCATAGGATACAATGAGGCTGTTGGCCCAATGAGACGGGTCTCTGTGTTCCCCGAAAGTCAGACCCTTATTGAGTGTTAGTCCCAGATAGGTGATGTATTCGTCCATTCTATCCCCCTCTAGAGATAAGTGAATGTTGGGAAGCTTGAGGGAAAGAGGTGCTTGGTGGAGAGGATGACGTGGCTTTTCTGCGGATTATTAGACAATCGCCAACGCCTGCAACATTCTTGGAAGAAACGGATATATTTCTGGATAGAGTTGAAGGTTCTGCGTAGCTGTTTATCTGTTGTCAGCAGATGTCGTCAGCACACTGAGCTATGTTGAGTACTGCTCTGCTGGTAGGTCGTCACGTAAAAGCTAAAAACATGGGGGACAGAACAGTACTTATGGGAAATCCGCCTCTAATTGGCCGTTCTGTGGAGTTCTTTCCCGCAACTGAGACAACAAAGCGTTTGTGTTTAGGTATGAATGTATTAGCTCTATCATGTGTGTGGGTAGCTCCAGTAGGATTAGTTTATGCAGGAGACCCGCATTCCGGTTCGTGGAGAAGACCTCAAGGTGGCGGAGCATGACGTGGTTTAGCCTGTCAGGCCCCGCGGCCTTTTGGGGTTGAGACACCGGAATGCGTCATGCCATTCAAATATGTAAACACGCTAAACTAGGATACCTAGTCTAACACAGGTTAAATTTCGATAACACAGGACCCTGTCATCCCGTTCATTAACACACACACACACACACACACACACACACACACACACACACACACACACACACACACACACACTAACCTAAACATCACGAGCCTCGTAAACATCATAATCTACGCAATACGGTCATCTGCGAACATAGGACAAAATTTGACGCAGGATTTTTTTTTCACCGGGAAGCAGGCTGTTTGTCGGCCACTTTGATTCATAGCCACTTTGGTTCAAATGATAGATTACACATGCAACTTATAACTGCAGTAATTACATACCCTTATTGTAGAAATGTTCAGGCTAAACTTTCTGTCGATAAATCACCGTCTCGCTTTACAAGCGTGAATCTTTTCACGAAAGAAACATACATGAAGATTCTATATACGGGCCTTTTGGGACTGTGACGATACTAACACACTATGACACTGAAACATGTGACCTCACAATGCATTAGCTTGTGTATAGCAGAGACTTCGGGTGAAAAGATTACCTGCCTACATCGAGAGGAGGGAAAGTGGAGGGACATTAAAACCGGTTAGAACTAATTCAGTGCAGGGTGAGCAATTCGCCGTGATACGGCCATACATAGAAACCATGGAACTGTACTGGAAAACACCAAAATATTATGGTGCTCAGTCTTAATGTGAGGTGAGTTTCAGAACTAGCTTAACTTATTGTAAAAATGTTATCAGAAACAACATGATGGTAATAATGAACCACAGAACAATGAATACAGTAATTAATACTAACATTTCTCTGGAGGAATACATTACTTAATATTCATTGTGCAGACAGTTTTATTTTTATTTCCTCCCTATTTATCTATAGTATTCCACCCGAAATTTCACTGGAAATACATATTGTGAGGCCGACCAGCTGCGGCCACACATCAAAAGAAGCTAGGTGTTAGCTACCTCACATCACTGCTAGTAAATACGCGCCCAATGACAATGGAGCGGTCAGAACAAATACCACTAAGAGTGCGGCAGAACAAAGTGATTCTAGGCAATTCTAGGAATTCTGGAACTTGCCGGGCTTGTTGAAGTGTATTTCGCTGGCATTTCATCTTGGCTATGTAAGTGAGTGAGAGAACCAGTGTTAGAGCAATTTTCCAGATTAGAGTATTGAGAAAGTGTTTAATGAGTATATCGTCAAAGCCAGTTATTTGTTAGACAGAGAGGACAGAGAGACAGTGAAGCGTGCGTCAAGGTTGCGATCGGACAGAACAGCTGTGAGTTGGAAGTTCACGAGGACTTGTAGGCTATGTAAACGATAAAACAGAACTATGCTTTTGTGATTGAGTTTTAGAAGAGAAATAAAGTGATAAAAAAGTAACTGGACTTGTCATTTGTCACACTGGTGGCAGAAGTGGGATTTATCACATTGTCATTTTGTCACAATATTTTGAGACCCCCTGAATAAAAGCATTTTTACTTTTTCTACTACGTGTAGTGAGAAGAAGTGTTGTATTCCACCCTAGAATTCTATGTCGAAATTTCACAGGAAATATACGTTTTGAGGCCCTCATGACTCAAAAAAGCGAAAAGGTGCTATGTGTGTGAACACTATAACTCGAAAACGAAAGGTCGATTAAAATCCAAACTAGGTATTTAGGTTCAGCATCTTCCAAAAATGTGACAGTGCGACATTAAGGCTTGCTAGAAAATCCACGCACTCCAAACTACCCCTTTACATGGAACATTCAGATTTTCGAATATTTTAATTTTCTCAAAAAGATGACCCTAAAAACTTTAATTAAAATACCGTATATTTAAAATATTTTCATTACAAAAGTAGTTATATCTTGAATTTTCTGGAAATAGCCTCAGAGATCTTCATTCTGAATAACATTTGCATAATTGATAAACCATAAGAGAGACAAAGCTTACTACACAAAAATGAAGATCTTATTAAAGTACACGGTTTATATAAAATACATAGAAGTACCTACTTATTCCATCCAAAAATTTGATACTGAGGGTTCACCGGAAACGCGTATTTTGAGGCTCCCTGAGCAAAAAAAGGCATTTTTGAAAGTAAATAATGCAGCAGGTCAAGTGTCTGAGAGTAATGCTACTGCGCAATCTGTACGCACCCATCTTCGTGTGTGCTCCCAACTCTATCACTTCATTGCCGTGAAGTCCGACCACCCTTAAATGTATAGTTGGAGAGAGAAAGAAAGAGGATTACACTGAGCGTCACAAAATGTCATGCCTGTATTATACGAGTAATAAAAATAAAAGGTCAGGTTAATAGATAGACACTGCACTTCTCAGGAATATTTACCGCTAACATCTGTATACATTGTATTTCTGCATTATTTTGTGAAACAATTGATATTATTTCAGCCAATCGAGCCAGCAATAATAGCCAATAAAAGATATGAATGTTACTGGTATGGTGGGCCACTTGGCGCAGTTCATCGCTCCAGTTTCAAATTATGTAAGCAGCAAATGCAGGTTTAAAAGTCTGCAGTACACCAATGGAATAGCACAAGGATTTCCTTGGGCTTTGGCAAGTAAGTGCTTAAATATTACTTACCCAGCATGCATACTAATATTCTAATGTGAAAATTATTATGTGTGTGTATTACGGATGGACAACATGGCTAACGAGATAGACAGGCTATGGCGCGAACTACAATGACGTAATTCTGCTAGTCCTGTAATAGCCAAATGAAGTAAAATCACAGTCGTCTAATATATCCATGTTCTAAAGGACCAAAAAATTGCTCGTTAAATTAATACAGAAGATACAGTTTTACCATGATGGTATACAATGCTAGCGATGTATCAGACTATCATTACTACATAACTCCCATTCGTGCCGTAGCTTGTCTTTCTCGTTAACCACGATGGACAAAAATGACGTAACAGTTACATTGTAACGAGTATTACAGTAATGGAGACGGACAGTAACTAGTTACCCACTAACGGTACCAAAGTAACAAAGACAGTAACTATGACAGTCACAAAATTTAATGGCGGCTGATACTGACCATGAATATTCTCTTTCCTGTTGTGCAAATACATTTTGTTGTCCCAAATGATGTTTATATCATCGACTTTACAGTGTAATTTCAGTGTGTTTAACTATACACCACAAAGCGTGGCAAGCTTCTGATTGAATGTTGTTTTGAGCCACCTGTCATTAAATTTTGTGTCAGCCATAGTTATAGGTCGCGCGTTAGTTCTTGACAATGTGCTTCAGCGAAGATCCAGTGAGCTAGCTACTTTTAATAAACAGGTCAGCAAATAGTCTATAATTACGTTGCAAACAGCTCTATTTCTCTATGCTATGTTTCTTAGAAAACACAGAGTACAATTGACTGCAACGTTTGTGCGGTATGGGGCATGCGTTTGTCAGCGTTTTAACGAGAGATAATGAAAATGACAACAATTCAGACGAAGAAGACGAGAGAGAAATGTTGGGAATAGAAGAAATACAAACAATTTAGTGTAAACAGTTGCAAAGATTGATAGAGTAATACATGTGGCTGACGTCACTGGAAGTGTGATAATTTGTTTTGTAGTTACTGTACTTCTTGTGCGCAGAAACCCGAGAGCAACGTACACAGCAACTGATTGTCGTTTCGGCTTATGTGTGTCAGTGTTCCCGTAAATGTGAGTAAGTGACTCGCATCTAACCTCGCATTTAAAAATTCGCTCCAGGGACCTACTACGGTAGGTACGGGTTTAGCTCACCCGGGTTCCCGAGCTATAATCTTTATTGGGTAAGAGAGCATCTGCTAAACGCCCAGTCAACTTTGGTCCACTTTTGTGTTTGACCTCCCACCTTGTACTACCTGAACACAGTCTGATGGATAGCCTACGCGAGGGTTGTAGGTGGATGGGGTGACGCAAGGGGTGACCGGGTAACCGCGTAATTCCCAGCCCCTGGTTATCATATAGGATCTGCGTTCGTATCGCTGATAAAAGCCAGTCCCGTGGAGGGGCCATTGCATGAGCTGATGCACTCCTGAAGGCGATTTGGGTCCCTCAGTCTGTACACTGGGAGGTGTGAACCTAGGATGAACAAGGTCCAGGCCAGGACTCTCACCTCGGTATATGAGATGCGAGAAGATCCTGTCCTTACTGGGAGACCACCAGTGAAAAAGGTGCAGGATAAAACAGAAAAATGTGTTAGCCCAACACATACGAAAAAGGTTAAATTGAATTGACAACTGCCTACAAGGTAATGGAGAATCATCTTGGAGTCCCATCCTATACAAATTTTAGCATGGCTATCCTGCAATGGAATATACCTGGTATTAGAACACAATGACCAGAGCTTGAGCTTTTGCTCAATACGAACGAAACTTTGGTCACATGTTTGCAAGATACTTAGTTGCGTCCACAAGACGCTTTCCATCTAAGACGGTACAACCCAGCACGATGTGATCTTACACCATAAGAGGGTGTTTCGGCACATGGCGGCGCTATGGTGTTTGTCAGAGATAATGTATATATGGAATCTGTACCTTTACGGTCTGAGGTACAATCAGTTGCCTTAAGGACTGTACCACCAAACACCCAGTTCACTATTTATAATATATATTTGCCCCCGTCCCATCACTTCTCGCGCATTGACTTAGAAGACCTAGTTTCCTAGTTACCAACACAATTTCTGTTGGTGGGAGACTTCAACCGCACCACACACTTAGGGGTTCAAGACGCGCTTGTGCGAGAGGGGAGCTGATAATTACAATCTATCTCTCCTCAACACTGGAGAGCCTGCATTTCTTTCTAATTCCTTCAATAGTCTCTCGTACCTTGATCTTGCAGGTTGTTCACCACAGTTTGCAGTTTCCTCAAAATGGAATGTCATCTCTGATTTACACTCTAGTGACCACTTTCCACGCCTTATTACTCCCTTAACGAGTTATTCCACACGTAATCCCAGATGGCGTTTGGACCATGCCAATTGGAACCTTTACAACCAGTTGGCTGTATTTGCGCACAATGAGCACGACTGAGTGAATGATTTGGCAGAGCATCTCATGGAGACGATTCTCTCTGCTGCTGAACAATCTATTCCGCGGTCGACTTCCCACCTCCGTCGATTTCCTGCCCCCTGGTGGACGGAAGAATGTCAGAATACCATTCGTGCTGAAGGCGCGCTCTTAGGGCTTTTCAACGTCACCCTACATTGGATAACCTAATCCAATACAAGGAAATGCGCGCCAGGTCCTGACAAGTCATTAAGGATAGCAAAAAGACAGCATGGAGCAATTTTATAGCTTCAATTAACCAACATACACTTTCCTCGGTTGTGTGGCATAGGTTAAGGTGCGTTGAAGCTAAATCGACCCATTTACCCATAGCGAGACTGAAAATGGCCACAGGAGCTATGGTTGATCCATTTGATGTGGCCAACATTTTTGGCCGTGCTTTCGCCTAAGTGTATAGCTCGGAAACTACTCCTCTGAGTTCCTTCCAATTAAAACTCAGATGGAATCTCGAGGCTTCGCGTTTTGTTCCAGAAACGTAGAAGAATACCTTTTCGCCATGGCGGAGTTAGAACGTTCTCTTTCATCTTCGCTACTATCAGAACAAGCACCAGACGGTATTCATGTACAAATGCTACAACAGCTCTCTCCTGAGTGTAAGGCATTCCTGCTCGAGGTCTATAATCGTGTTTGTGTTGAAAATTGACGGGAGGCCACCGTTATTCCCATTTGAAGGCTTCCCTCCAGCTACCGTCCTACTTCCCTCACCAGTTGCGTTTGCAGGGTGATGGAACGCATGATCAATGGACGATTGGTATGGTGGTTAGAAACTCGTAACCTACTGACTAACATTCAATGTGGTTTTCGACGACGCCGTTCAGCTCTAGACCATCTTGTGTCCATATCGACACAGCTAATGGACGGATTTATAAAGAACTGTCAAACCGTTAGCATATTTTTCGATCTCGAGAAGGCTTATGATACGTGCTGGCGAGCAGGGATTCTACGTTTCCTATATACCTGGAACATAGGTGGACGCCTACCGCTGTTTATTCAGGAGTTTAAGAAAGACCGCTTTTTCCGAGTAAGGGTCGGCTCGGTTTTTTCGAATTCTTTTGTTCAGGAGGAGGGAGTACCTCAGGGTTCGGTACTATGTGTCACACTTTTTATCATAGCAATTAAGTCCATCTGGAAATGTGTTCCACCTGGAGTTTCGTTATGCCTACTCGTGGACGACTTCACCGTCTATTATACTTCTCAGCGCACTGCGTTGTTACAATGGCACCTGCAACAATGTTTGGACAACCTTTGAGAATAGAGCTCAAAAAATGGCTTCCGTTTCTCAACTGAGAAGTCCATCTGCGTTAATTTCTGGCGCCGTAGGAGACGATTACCACCTTCGCTCCGTTTCGATCCAGATTTACTTCTCTTCGGAGATGAGACGCGTTCCCTGGGGTTGATCTTAGATAGGGAGCTTAGTTGGTCATCGCATATAACACAGCTAAGAGCACCCTTGTGACCGTTCCCTGAATATCTTGCGAGTACTAAATGGCAAATCGTGGGGAGCGGATTGAACAATTTTATTGCTAATATATCGCGCACTTGTCCAATCCAAACTAGGCTGTGTTTATTCATCAGCACGACCATCTGTGCTGAGATTAGATGCAGTCCATAATAGGGGCATCCGCATGACAATAGGAGCTTTTCCAACAAGCCCAGTCATGAGCCTTTATGCCCAGCCCACAGAACCTCCTCTGCAATATCGGCGTGAGATTCTCTTGGCAAATTATGGTTGTGCGCTTAGATGTACGCCTAAGCACCCAAAGTTTGCTTCTTTTTTCACCACCATGCTAAGAGAATAGTATAGGAAAAGCACCCTTAGTCCTAAGCCAGCAGGGTTTCGTTTCCAGCAGCTTCTAAGGAAGCTTGTAATTGAACTGCCTAGCATGTTTGCCAAGGGCGAGAAGCTCTACCTCCCTTGGTTACCTGGCATGCCCCATGTAGATCTTGGGATGACCATGCACCGGAAGTCCACGATGCCTATTAGTAGTATCCGCATGGATTTTTTAGAATTTTTGTCAGGCTACACTGACCAACATTTTATTTACATCGATGGATCAAAGAGCACCAGTGGTGTTGGATGTGCTTATGTTTATGGAACTGAAGCACATACATTCTATTTCCATAATAGCACTTGTTTATACTGCAGAGTTGTATGCAATATACTGAGCTGTTTTCAATGTGCACCATTGTAAATTAGGTGATTGCCTGATTTTGAGTGATTCCCTTGGCACACTTCAGAGCCTTCTTGAGCTGTACAACTCCCATCCTTCTGTACAACGAATCCAGGATGCCTTCCATGTTTCACATGCTTCTGGCATTAATGTGATGTGTGCGTGGATCCCTAATTATGTATGTGGGCTTGCCGGTGAATGAAATGGTAGATTTGGCAGCAAACACGGCAACTACAGAACCCAGGATTACCATCTCTCATATTTCTTCGTAAGACTTTAGGCTTGAAGTGTGGAGAGTGGTGCCATGGTGCTGGCATGAAGAGTGGTCAACTCTCTGTGGTAATAAGCTTAGAGAAGTAAAAGAACTTCCAACAAACTGGGTAGCTTCTTCTCCCATATCTTGTTGCGAGGAGGTTAACTTGGCTCGGTTGCAGATTGGCCACTGCAGTTTTCTTGCATGGTTACCTATTTAAATGGGACCCTACTCCTCTATGTTCACTTTGCTACAACCTTTTGTCTGTCTGTCTCGTGCTGCTAGAGTTCCTCTCTAGCGCACTTTCGAGACTCTCTGGAGCTGCCTGCCAGACTTGCAGAGGTCTTAGCTGACAAAAAACCAGCAGTTGATAGAGTTTTTAAGTTTTTAGTGGAGTGTAATATGAGTTTGAGGATTTGAAACTCTATATAGCTTTTTTACGCTCCTTTTTTGACATATTATGTATGTGTAACTCCATTTGTTTTAATTCTGGCTATCCCCACTCTGTGTTTTATATTTATGTATATATTTTGGACTAGTAATTTTATTTTTGATTGAAGTTTATATCTGACTTTTGCCATGGAATGTTTTTTAAGGGCAGTAATGACCATGCAGTTGAGCACCCTTAAACCTATATCTCCTCCTCTTCAATTAGTTGCACTGGTATATTCCAACCTTCTTGTTTCAGTGTTGGATGCGACCGGGAAACCCCAAGCTGGATTGCTTGAGGGCAATATCAATTCCTTTGGTAACTTTGAAGCATGCATTGATGTGAAGCCACCTCAATCAATATCAACACAATACTGTATTGCTGTGCTGGGCCTCGAAAAGAAACATCCGAAAAACCGGGTGAGTAATCTATAACAGCACATGGTCTTGTTAACCTTCCTAAAACACAAATTAATTTAGTTATTACTAGTGAGAAACCTTCATACAGAGAACAAAAAGCTGTGGAGTACTGACTACAGGAAGTGGAAGGGATCAGTGTGTCACACGATCACAGAACAAAAGAGGCGAGGTCCACTTGACTCTTGAACATTGTAGATAATGTTGTTGCATAACTTATATTCTATGCTGTTGCCATTTGTTGTAAAATATTCACTCCCAAATAAGTTCAGCAGTACGTGAATATTTCAGTTTTAATACTGGAGGCATTTTATTGTGTGTGGAATAGTGAGAGACACTATGCATTGTATTGATATTGAAATTTATTTGATACCGGTGGTCATGATTAATTTAAAAAGAATAATTAATCAAAGGGAATAAAGCATTTAATAAGAATAAATAGTAATAGTAAGAACAATAATAATGATGATGACGATGATGATGATGATCATCATCATCATAATCATAATAATCATAATATTAATCATAACAATAATCATAATGATAATCTTAATAATAATAATAATAATAATAATAATAATAATAATAATAATAATAATAATAATAATAATAATAATAATAATAATAATAATAATAATAATAATAATAATAATAATAATAATAGTAATAATAATAACAACAACAAATGATGATGATGATGATGATGATGATGATGATGATGATGGTAAACAATAATGATGACAATGATTTACCTGTTGTTTTCAAGTTGTCTTACAATTCATGTGCAGATGGAGGAGATGCTGGCCTCAAAGGGCCTGTTTTGGGGCTTGTGTCTGCCCTCAACGTGCTCCACTTCAGATGTAAGCACCGGCCTCAGTGAATGGATGAGCGACTGGGACCTCTCCGTTACACGTGTGTCTTGCCAGGACTCACATATTCGTCCAATGGAACCTATTGATTGGATTGCTGTGTGTGTAGCTCTGCTGTCTTAGCAATAAACATCAATAATTATAGTACTGAATTATATTAATAAGCTTTGGCTAATGTTATAAACATCAGATAATAATTTGAATATCTTGAATATTTTTAGAACCCATTTCAGCATATTAACATCCATTATAAACAGCTCAGAGTATATAACCCGACCAAGGTCAGTGTAGTCCTGCTTCGGAGGGCGCCACTTGTACGCGTTACGCCTTGCCCATCCTGCTGTACAGTCCGGTTGGCAAAAGGTGAACAATAACAGATCTCATGTTGACATTTTCTCTGTGTGTATCACTGTATTATATGTATTGTATGTTTATTCATACCATGAAAAAATCAAATATATTCACAAATATTTTAAAATACAGTACATTTGTGCACTGAACACTACGCTGCACGTTAGTAAATCAGACTGTACAGCATTTCATGACGTATTCGTGTCGTCGCCGTGTTAGTTTGCCTGCTTGCCGCTTCCCATGCAGGACTGCACTCGCCTTGGTCGGGTTATAGTAAAGATGTCAAATGGTGTGCTTGGGCGCAAGCATGTGCTTTGGAGCTTAGCAGGCACATGTTGCCCATAACAGCAGCACCTTCTTTCTCTGCTTGGGACACTGTTAATCCAGACTGCACAATCGTGTCAAAGACAAAGCCATGTCCACATTTGCAGTGTCTTGACTTAGGCACAGAAGCTAATTAGTATAGTGATGCCCATATTGACATATTGAATGCACTCTTAGAGGAGTTTGCTGGGGAGTTTTCAGACTTTGAAGCTTTCAAATTTAAACTGGATCTTTGAGAGGTAGAACTGGAACTTAAAAATTCAATGCCACAACTGGGATTTGAACCACAGACCTTCCGCTTACCAGGCGGCTGCTCTAACCATTGAGCTATTGTGACAACCTGCAGAATGGCATTAAATTCTCAAACCAGTTCGTATTTCTCCTGGTAAACCACAAAGACAGTCTCACATCAGAGACAATTACCCCAATGGTGACTTACTATTGTAAGTACTTTATATCCCAGGATTAAATAACCTTCACATGGTAATTATTATTTATTTATGCCAACAAACTTACTGTTGGTGTTTTTAAACACACAAGCCATGTGTGGGCAAAGTTTAAGAGGTAGAACTGGAACTTAAAAATTCAATGTGAGACTGTGTGCTGATTGCACGTTGATTCTTTGCCGCACCCGTTCGGCTGTTTTTTTAGGGTGGCGCTGGCCCGCTAGGGAGTGCTGTCGTCTTGCTCAGCTTACGTGAGGGAGCAAGAGAAAGGGTAGTGTGTAGTAGTCAGTCGTGATTGTAACCTCACGAGGTATGTAGCTTTTCTCTCTCTCTGTTCTTACTACTACAGCCGTAAGTATGCGGGATCGATTTTCTGTGATATAATGATTTCTATGGGGCAATTATTTTGTGGGGTTAGGTCGTCACTTACGCGGACAATAGTAAATTCAGATTTCAAATAGGTAAACCGGGTGTATAGCTGTAAAATGTGTTCAACTCACTTCATTTATATTCACTTTAATCGTCCACTGGTAATCCTTATCACCCTGTAAAACATGGAGACATATGATTGTAATTTCATTAAGCCTGAACATTTGTAAGTATCATTAATTAAAATTTTGTTCATCCAAATCTTCCATTTTATTTCTATGAAAAGGGGGGGCACTCCTTTGACAGAAAAGGTCCTGCCGTTTCCCCACTAGGGTGATCCTACTTCCATGAAAGAAATTGACTACATCCCGTGAAGGGCAGTGCAACTGCCTTTGTGGTTTACCAGGAGAAATACGAACTGATTTGAGAATTTAATGCCATTCTGGCAGTTTGTCACAATAGCTCAATGGTTAGAACAGCTGCCTGGTAAGTGGAAGGTTTGTGGTTCAAATCCCAGTTGTGGCATTGAATTTTTAAGTTCCAGTTCTACCTCTCAAACTTTGCCCACACACGGCTTGTGTGTTTAAAAACACCAACAGTGTTTGTTGGCATAAATAAATAATAATTACCATCTGAAGGTTATTTAATCCTGGAACATAAAGTACTTACAATAGTAAGTCACCATTGGGGTAATTTGTCTCTGATGTGAGACTGCCTTTGTAGTTTACCAGGAGAAATACGAACTGGTTTGAGAATTTAATGCCATTCTGGCAGTTTGTCACAATAGCTCAATGGTTAGAGCAGCCGCCTGGTAAGTAGAAGGTCTGTGGTTTAGATCCCAGTTGTGGCATTGAATTTTTAAGTTCCAGTTCTCCCTCTCAAACATTGCCCACACATGGCTTGTGTGTTTAAAAACACCAACAGTAAGTTTGTTGGCATAAATAAATAAAACTGGCTCTCTTTTCCTTGCTGTATTCTATTGTTCCTAAGAATATTCCAGTTGAAGTTCAACTAAAACTTATTGATTTATGGTGTGATTTAAGTATAAAAAAGGTGTATTGTGACTAATATTATCAGTCTTTATCAGACCACTTAATTTTACTCAGAAGCCTTTTTATCATGCTTGAGGTTCTTGTAAGTGCTGTAAATCTGACACCAGACCAACAGCTTTACTTCCATTCTAAAGGAAGAAAGATTTTTATGCCTGAAGAAGTCCATCACCCTCCACCAGGTTTGAACACGCGACTTTCAGAACTGGAGGCATGTTACCCCTAGATCAGAGAGGACATCTGTGTGTGTGTTATTCTTTAGATACCAAACTTGGTATTTAAGTTCAGCCTCTTCCATAGATATGACATGAATATTTTAAGAAAGTCAGTCCATTCTAAACGACCTTTTAGACGGGAAAGTGTTTATTGTATTTTATTTTTGCAAAAATGACTCTAATGATTATTTATTTATGTCAACAAACTTACTGTTGGTGTTTTTAAACACATAAGGTTAATTAATCCTGGGACATAAAGTACTTGCGATAGTAAGTCACCATTGGGGTAATTGTCTCTGATATGAGACTGCCTTTGTGATCTACCAGGAGAAATATGAACTGGTTTGAGAATTCATTGTCATTCTGGCAGGTTGTCACAGTAGCTTAATGGTTAGAGCACCTGCCTAGTAAGGGGAGGATCTGTGGTTCAAATCCCAGCTGTGGCATTGAATTTTTAAGTTCCAGTTCTATCTCTTAGGCTCTAATGACTTTGATTGTTTAAGATATTTGTAAGAAATATATAATATATATCATGAATTTTCCAAAAGTACTCTGTGAAGTATTCTTTATGCTGGCTGGCTTATCTATAACTGATAAAGCGTAAGAAATAGACACTATCTTACTATACAAAAAATGCAGATCTTGTTAAATGCACAATTTAGGTTAAATAAATATTTTTGCAGTGGTAACCATTTCCAACATATTGTTTGTTATTAGTTTGAATTTTCAAATACCTATACATTATACTCTATTTTTACTTTCTCTATTGTGTATAGTAAGTAGGGGAAATATTGTATTCCACCCAAAAATTTGATGTGGAGAATTCACCAGAAATATATGTTTTGAGGCCCCCTGAATCAAAAAGAAGCATTTTTAGAAAATGATCCGTGGGTGTGTGTGTGTGTGTGTGTGTGTGTGTGTGTATGTGTGTGTGTGTGTGTGTGTGTGTAAGTGTGTGTGTTTGTGTTTCTGCTTGGGTGTCAGCCTGTGAACAGCATAACTCTAAAACGAAAAGTCAGTTAAAAACCAAAGCTGGTATTTAAGTTTAATATGCTTCAAGGATACTACACGAAGATTATGAAGAAAATTCGTTTACCCTAAACTACCCTTTACATGGAAAATTTTTATTTTCTCGTAAATGGCTCTAATGATTTTGATTAAAATGCCATACTTTTAAGATATTTTTATGAAATATACATTTTGAATTTTCTGGCTATAGCCTATGTAATCCTATTTCCTCTCAATGGCTTTTGTATAACTCGTAAACCATAAGAGATAGACAGATTTTTCTGTACAAAAAATTTAGGTATTGTGAAAACAATTTATGTCAAGTGAATTTTTTTGAGGAGTGAACTATTTTGAGATATTCCTTGTTATTTGTGTAAGTTTTGCAGTACTGACTTTTCTCAAATGGAAGGTGGTTATTCAGTTTTTTATATCTTAGCTATGCAAAGAGAATGGAATTTCAAAGCCTTCATATAGCAACCAGCTTTAAAACATTTGACTATCGCACAAAGCCTACTGTATTCTAATATTCCCCTTGCACCTACAAGGAAATAAACAATAAGACAATTTGTACAAATGTTAATCTCAACTAACACGAAGAAGATAGAGGAATAAGAGTTTGTAAGAATAGCTAGTACAAAGCAGAGAAAGTCATGTGATTGCAACACAGATTTTTTCTATCCCATGGTCATGCAAAAAGCATAGAATTAAAAAATCATTATATAGCATGCCACTTTTTAAGAATTTGTGTATTGCTTTAGCCTACTGTATTATTTTATGAACCACAATATGTTTAAATAGTAATGAAAGTTTATCTTGATGAACAACAAATAAGGATTAAACGTTTATAAGAATAGCTTGTAAAGAACTGAGTAGAGATAGTTATGTTGAATGCAGCACATAAAATTTTCTTTACTTTTCTTTTTCTTTTGCAGGTGTGTCCTGATACTCCTTGTGATGGTAATCATTATAAGCACAGCATATGATATCTATAGTTGTAAGTCATCATCATTATATCACCACTATTTGCAAGTGCTTTTAATCTGACCTGTGTAGTTTCCATATACAGAATGGAAGTGAAATAATTCATCAGACTTTAACAACAAATTTTTCTTGTTGTGAATAACAAGAAAGTCTAATACCAAAAAGCTGAAACGTTTACAGTTTTCTAGAAAAAAATATTTTTATAAAAAAAATTTGTCATCACCTGTCTGAATTGTTGTTTATTAAACATTCTTAATTTATGGCTATATTCATAGAAAATTGAATAAACAATTTTTACTTTGGCATATTTCAATAAAATCAACAGTTTTTGTATAAATTACTTTGAAAAATCCATGATTTGCCCTTTTTCACGTAATTTTCTGGCTTCTTGCACATCTGCGATGAAACATCTGAATTCAATACATGGCTAACATTACTTAAATGGTTTTTATAGAGCATTAGAATAGTTTATTGAGCTGCCAGTAGAAGCAGATTACTCAATCAACAAGTTGTGCCATGTTGCCACCTTTAAGCATGATTACTCAGTTAATGGTGTATTTAATTTAAAAAATGTGTTGGAATTGTTTGTTAATTTACATCTACTCTGTCATCCCCTTCAGTCTGATGAATTATTTCACTTCCACCCTGTATAAGACCAATCATTGATATACTTGATCTAACATGCACAAACCATGTAGGTAGACTATGACATTGAAATTATTATTTATTTATGCCAACAAACTTACTGTTGGTGTTTTTAAACACACAAGCCGTGTGTGGGCAAAGTTTAAGAGGTAGAACTGGAACTTAAAAATTCAATGCCACAACTGGGATTTGAACCACAGACCTTCCGCTTGCCGGGCGGACGCTCTACCACTGAGCTATTGTGACAAACTGCCAGAATGGCATTAAATTCTCAAGTTAGTTCGTATTTTTCCTGGTAAACCACAAAGGCAGTCTCACATCAGAGACAATTACCCCAATGGTGACTTACTATTGCAAGTACTTTATATCCCAGGATTAAATAACCTTCACATGGTAATTATTATTTATTTATGCCAACAAACTTACTGTTGGTGTTTTTAAACACACAAGCCGTGTGTGGGCAAAGTTTAAGAGGTAGAACTGTGGTTCAAATCCCAGTTGTGGCATTGAATTTTTAAGTTCCAGTTCTACCTCTTATGACATTGAATTTTCAGTTCTGATTCTGCCTTTTAAAATGGGTTGTGTAGTTTTAGCCTAGTTTTGCTTTGTGAATTTACTGAATTTGCTTACTTCTTCACAGTATAAATGCATGTGTGCATGCACACAAACACACACACACATGCATGCATGCATGTGCTCACATTCACATGCACAGACACATACACACACACACTAACACATACACAAATGCTGCTTTTGAATTCAAGCACCCCAAAATACATAGAAGTTCTAAATTATTCTGCCGACGTCCACAGTAAGCATCTATTAATTCTTCATTTAATTCTACAGAACTTAACCATTTTTTCAAAAATGTTAAAAGCTTTTCTGGAATGCTAGGAAATAAAGCAGTTAGGGGCCATGTAGTGAATTTTGAAATACCACCGATTGGTTCTGTTAACAAATTTATTTTGTTTTCAGTGGTTGGTAACATAAAAATATTAAGTGATTTTGCATTCGTCATGATAGCGACCAGTATAACCAAAAGTTGTGATGCTACGGATATATCATGAGCACTGCAGTCTGCTTTGATTTCATGAACTTGCACCAAATGTTATGATAAGTGAAGCTTATATTCTTTAAGATATTTGTTATATTTGTAGCATCTCCCCTCACTTATTGGACCTTGCTCCATCAGACCTTTTCTAGCAAAATCTGTAATGTATCATAGTCACCCATAACTACTTGGTCGCTTACACTTAAATGGTTAAGAGGGTTCAGGCTTATATATCCACCATGTACGATATTTCTAAAGCAGATAACTATACAGTGACTTTCCAAGCATCCTGTATTTATTTTTTAAGCTATAGTTGAATACTTAAATAATATTCTGATAATTTCAGGGTACAGCGTGAGAAGGCATCCAGATATGAAAATAGCGCACTATGATATGAGGATTGACTTGTTTACCAGCTTTTCTGTCTTGCAAAATGGCCAAGAACTGTTGATGAGAGCAGGCAAATCTGACCTGTCTTCCCTATATGGCATTCGCTTCTTCAGTATATGTTGGGTCATGTTATCAAACACATGTAATATAATTACAGCTCTACCTGCTATGAACTACTTCTATGTCTATAATGTAAGTATGAATTCTAGAAAAGCAATGATGATCATGATCTTTATAATCATAATGATGATAATATTAGTAATAATAATGATGACGATAATGATGGTGAGGGTGGTGGTGGTGATGATGATGATGATGATGATGATGATGATGATGATGATGATGATGATGATGATAAGAATAACAATAATAATAGTCATCATTGTCATTGTTATTATCATCCTTATCATTGTTATGAGAACGTAACATATCAACATTTTTGTCATACATTTCAAAATCAAATTTTTTTATTTTTTTATTTTATTTTTTTATTAACTACAACTAAGTTTTACACTTATCTAATAGTTTGGTCTTCACTGTATATTATCACATTTACTAGATATTGCTCTTATGAGTAATTCTATTACAACAACTTCATGACACTGATTTTAAAGCACCAAGTCCAAGGGTTTGGGTCTTTTCAATCTTCGTACTGTGTTGCTGTTTGCTAGAATACGCAGTACCTCTGTATTTTCATGTGCACATAACTGTCTTTCATGCTTAATCGCAGCAGCTTTAATTTCTTCACTTACAAATTCTATATTCAAGTCCCTGTGGATATTGTCATTGCGTCCATACCAAGGTGCTTTTACTATAGCCCTTAGTACCTTATTCTGAAATCTCTGAATGATTTCAACATTTGTTGTCTTGGTGCAACCCCATAGGGGTATGCCATACATCCATACAAGTTTTAGCACTTGTTTATAAATCAACAATTTATTGTGTAGACTTAGTTCTGAGTACCATCCCAGTAGCCAATACAGTTTTCTAAATCTTAGATATGGTTCACTTCTTTTCCTTTTTACATGCGATTTCCAGTTAAGCTTTTCATCTAGTACCAGACTTAGATATTTTACCTCTTTTTTGTAAGGAACAGTTTGTCCATTTATTTCAATGGGTACTTTTCCTATTTTTCTGTTTGTGAAGTTTATATGGACCAACTTTGTTTCATTTAATTTTATTCACCATTTTTTTGTCCAAGTACTGACTTTGCTGATTGGTTTTTGAAGTTTTTCTGTAGCCTCCTCAACAGTATCTCCCACTGACATAACTGTCAATTCCCTAATCAACCTCAACACAACATTGTCGACTTCACATTTGAAAGAGTTGCTCAGAATATTCTTTCACATCTTCTAAGTGACTAATTATTTCGAAACCCTGCGTGATGTCCCATAATTACTACCGAAGCTATGTCAGAAATAAGTTACTCTATGCATCTTACAAGTAACCAGCTGTTATCTTTGTACATTCTTGTGAAATTACGCATCCAATTTGGAAAAAAACTCCATTCTCTTTTTAAAAATCAGCTAATTAAAGAACAAAATGCCATTCAACCTTTTTGTTTGTAATGCTTCTATGAAGTACATATTAGAAGGAATATAATGACTTCCCTTCCACCCTGTATATGTCCATTTGTGAGTTGGATAATTTAGATTTAAGGTTTCTAGTGTAAGGGCTTTAGCTATAACAGGACTAGCTTTTTTTTTCTTGAGCTCATATTTTAGATTTAATATCAGTTGTAATAGTCTTAGTAGGGTTGATGCAAATGATGCTATTAAAAATACAGAAACAGTTTTGATCATGACAACATGTGTTTATATTTGAAACTCTAATTTGCTCATAATGACATACACTTTTGTGTTTCAGTTGCTGCAAAGCTGGACTTTCATGCCTAATGTACGCTTCTCTCTTGCTGTAGAGAGTTTTCTTGTGGTGTCAGGACTCCTTACTACCATTAAGTTTCTCTCTGTAATACCTCGGAATGCAAATTCCAAAAATCTGTGCGAAGCAATAGCTTTGTTCTATATCCATCGTTATCTCAGGTATGTTGAATATCTGCTTTGTTTTTTATGTAGCATAGTAAAACTATGATTCTGGGAAGGTTTTGACATTTTGAGCATATTTTCTACTGCAGATAACCAATTAGCATCATTTTGTCTGTTCATTCATGGGTACCAACAGTTGTAACATGTAGATGATCTGCTGCAAGAATGTAGCTGAAATTTTATGCATAAAAGATTGAATAACTTTTTACTTTCTCTACTGGTAAGTAGGGGAAGTATTGTATTCCACCCAAAAATTCGAAGTCGAGATTTCACCGGAAATATATGTTTTGAGACCCCCTGAATCCAAAAAAAGCATTTTTAGAAAAAGGTCCGTGTGTGTGTGTCAGTCTGTCAGTCTGTCAGTCTGTGGACAGCATAGCTCAAAAACGAAAAGTCGGTTAAAAACCAAAGTTGGTATTTAAGTTTAATGTCTTTCAAGGATGTGACACGAAGATTTTGAAGAAAATAGCCCCACCCTAAACTACCCTTTACATGGAAAATTTTTCGAAAATTTTGATTTTCTTGAAAATGGCTCTAACGATTTTGATTAAAATGTCATATGTTTGAGATATTTTTATGACAAATGAAATGTATATCTTGAATTTTCTGGCTATAGCCCCTGTAGTCATATTTACTCTGGACGACTTTTGTATAACTGGTAAACCATTAGAGATAAACCAAATCATACTATATAAAAAATGTAGATCTTGCTAAAATACACAATTTATGTCTCAATAAATTTTCTTGTAGGGTGAACCATTTTGGAGATATTCCTTGTTATGTGTGTGAGTTTCGGAAAACTTAGAACTTTCGTGAAATGGATCATTGTTGTTCATTTTTTTATATGTTAAGTGTGCAAAGACAACAGAATCTCAAAGCTTTAAAACATTTGACTATCGCACAAAGGCTACTGTATTCTAACATTCCCCTTGCACCTACAAGGAAATAAGCAATAAGTTGTACAAATGTTTATCTCAACTAACACGAAGAATGAATTAAACTTGGTATAAATTAGTACAAAATTAAGGGCAGATGATCATCTTCCTAACACTAGATTTTAGATTTGCTTCCTCCCAAACTTCATAATAATATTAGAATGATGCCTAGGGTCACAATTTTATGCTGAATAAAAGTTGTGAATGTAGGTATAAAAAGAAGGTTCAGAGCAGGATAAAGCTGGTGAAATGAAATATTAATCATTACTGTCATAATTTACATTTCAAATGTTATATGTAGCATGTTCATTGAAATAACAAGTAAGCATGGTTTCTAAGTTCCCTGCTGTAATATTGGTTTTTCTATCTGACAACATATTGTACGCTGAAAGAGCTCCTCCATAATCACCAATAGAAATTGAAATATACGAGATACATAGACTGTGGTTCTCAGTGTCCCATTCTACATTGGGGATGAAAGACCAGTTAGTTTTACTCATAGGCCTCTCTATCAAGCTAGAGGTTCTTTTACATGTTGTAGACCTATGATACAGGACCACCAACTTTACTTCCCTTCCGAAGGAAGCCATGCTAAGCATTTTTATGCCTGTAAAAATGCTTGGCCCTCAGCTTGGGTTGAAACCTGTGACCTAGGGAACCAGAGGCTAGCTCTAGGCCATGGAGGACAACTTTCATTGCCATGGAAACTCTTTCAAGCGCATGTGTGCACCTAGCTGTCAGAATGGACTTGTTTTAATGTAACTGTACAATCATGTGTCTTGGCTCTACAGTGCATTAACACACGAAAAAACTCAAAGTTAAACTCTTGCCATTTTTGGCATTAAACTCATGCTCCCTGCTGTCTATCGCAGCCTTCCATAAAATATGTGTGAACTTAACATTTGAGTGATGTGACTTCATGCAACTTATTTAAAAATTAATAGCGTTTAATTTTGTTTTCTTTCTTGTTCAGAATTTCACTTGATGCCTTTTGACTCCAATTGATTAAATTCGTCTTAAAAACATCCATTAATTTTGCACACATTTCAACTGAACTTCAAAGACATTGAGAAATGTTCTTCAAACTCAAGTATATGAAAGTTTAGCTCCATACATGAACTGGTTCATAATTCAAGGTGCATTCAAGTTATAGCACTTCAAATTTTCTTTTATTAGCTAATTACATGGAAACTATGAAACTTGTGTCACTTTTCAATGTAATCTCTCTAACACTGCATACATTTATTACAATGTTGTTGCCATGTTTCCATAGCAACTCAGAGGAGTCTGTTTTGACCACTTTGGTAACTACTGAATCTGTGTGCTTCCATTGAGTAGACTAGTACTTTGTTCTAGGATAGAAAAATGGCATCCATGTCTCATCTATTGTCACAATCAATGAAAAGAAAGTCTCATTGATGCCATTATTGTGCGACAACCTTGTCTAGCAGTGTACCACATGCATAGCCTTGTAGTCATCCATCAGCATTTGACACCCACTTGGAAGACACTTTTCACATTTTCAGATCAGAATTGTGTGCACAGACCAAGCAAATTGATGCAATTTTTCTCAAATGGAAGGTCGTTATTCACTTTTTTATGTTTGGTCATGCAAAGAGAAAAAAATTTCAGAGCTTTAAAAATTTGACTATCACTCAAAGCCTACTGTATTCCCATATTCCCCTTACATCTATATCAGGAACAAGATAATTGCTGCAAATTGTTTATCTCGACTGACATAAAAAAGATAAAGGAATAGGAGTTTGTAAGAATAGTTACTATAAGGGTAGAGAAAGTTATGTGAGTTCAACACATCAGATTTTTCTTAATTGATCACATGCTGTTCTTGTAATGAGAACATTGGTACTTTAGGTACCAAGTATAGCCCTCACTCTCGCCACTACAGACAGGGTCTGTGTACCATACAGTGCTTCCATCTCTGTCACTCATTGACAAGTGCCCATGTATTTTAAAAAAAAGGTCTGATGTGTGGCACTCACATGCCTTTCTCTACTCTTGTACTAACCATTCTTACAAACTGTTATTCCTATATCTTGTTTGTGTTACTTGAGATAAACATTTACAGAAATTATCTTATTGCTTATTTCCTTGTAGGTGCAAGGGGAATATTAGAATACAGTAGGCTTTGAGAGAAAGTCAAATCATTTTAGCTTTGAGAAATGAACAACAGTGTTGCATTTCATGAAGGTTTTAAATTTTCCAAATTTAAATTTATACAAATAACAAGGAATATCTTCAAAATGATTCACTCTATAAAAAAGTTAACTCAGACATAAATTGTGTGTTTTAGCAAGATCTACACTTTTGTATCGTAAGATTTTGCCTATCTCTTATGGTTTATGAGTTATTCAAAAGTCATCCAGAGTAAACAGGATTACATAGGCTATAGGCAGAAAATTCAAAATATACATTTAATTTGTCATACAAATATCTCAAACATATGACATTTTAATCAAAATTGTTAGAGCCATTTTCAAGAAATTCAAAATTTTGGAAACATTTTCCATCCAAAGGGTAGTTTAGGGTGGGGCCATTTTCTTCAAAATCTTTGTGCCGCATCCTTAAAAGACATTAAACTTAAATACCAACTTTGGTTTTTAACTGACTTTTCATTTTTGAATTATGCTTTCCACAGACTGACAGACAGAAACACACACACACACATGGACCTTTTTCTAAAAATGCTTCTTTTTTTTATTCAGGGGGTCTCAAAACATATATTTACGGTGAAATCTAGACATAAAAGTTTTCGGTGGAATACAATACTTCCTGTACTTACCAGTAGAGAAAGTAAAAACCGACATGTTTCCGTTCCCAAGAACAAAAATCAGAGATGCATAACTTAAATGCACCTTTTAGTTTCATGCTTAGAAATGGATAGCTGGATAAAATATTGTAAATAATTAATTATTGATTAAAATTGTTTGGAATGTTATAACCACTGTTTTCCAAAATAGGATTGCTCCTACTCTAGCAATGCTGATCCTGCTACAAGTGAGTCTCTGGAGGCACATTGGGTCAGGCCCTCTCTTTAATTATATAACTGTACCTCCCGCAGAATACTGCAACAAGAACTGGTATTGGGCTCTGCTCTTTGTACAGAATTATGCTGTTGGCAAGGGAATGGTGAGTAATAAAAAGGTTTTTGCACAGGTGTTCCTAAAATCATCTTATTTCATTCTCTTGTGCCAAATACATAGGATACATCACATAAACTATGATACACTGTATACAGTGTGTCCAGTTGAATCGTTACAACTAAGAAATGTAAAAATCTCGTCACATAGTCAGGCTATATGGGTTGTTTCTTTAGTTTTGGCAACTATTTTCTGGTCACATAGCATACACACAAGGTTGTAAGGTTTACAGGCCTTTGACGTAGTCACCAGCATTATGCACAATGTGTTCCCAGTGATGTGGTAGCCATCGAATGCCATTGGCACTGCCTAATCTCTGGGTGGTATATAGAGACCCATCAACTGCACTCAGAATGTCGTTCACTGTTCTCAGTTTCTTCCCATGCAGTGGTTCCTTCAGCTGAGGAATGAGGTCGAAGTCGCAGGGGCTTGTGTCCGGAGAGTGTGGAGGGTGGTAGAGTACCTCCCAACCAGCCGCACAGCAGACGAGGGGTTAGGCCATTTCTTTCTCAACAAAGCAGCCTGGGTTCGATACCAGGCAACCACATGTGTGATTTGTGGTGGACGAAGCGGTGCTGGGGTGGGTTTCCTCCAGGTTTTCCGGTTTCCCCCACCATCTCATTCCACTGGTGCTCCATCTTCATTCCATTATCATCAGTGTCACCGTCTGCAGTGCTGTGTGTAGTAAAAGTGGGCACTAAACACTACCAAAAAAGTACCTCCCAACCTCAAATCAGACACCGCTATTGCAGTTCCGATCTGCTTCCACTAATGCAGACACTGTCTGCACATTATTCTCACTAACCAGTGGATGACTAGACCTAGGTATATGTCCTCCTTTAAAGGCTTGTGCCCACCTTGCCACTGTTTGGTACGGCAATGCATCTGCACCACAAGCCTCTTAGAACCCTTTGTGACACTGGCATACGTTTCTACCTCTGCCACATTCAATTTTGAATCAGATTTTCTGCTCTTGCTTTGAAAACATCCTAGATGCCTGGATTCTAAACTGATGACCTTCACCTCATTATTGGATGGGGAGGGGAAGGTGGAAAGGTGTGCCCAATGCTCGGATGGAAGGGAGGTACCTAAACTACACATGCAATAAACAGAATTGCCAACCCCAGTGTTATTTGGATTCCATAATATAGTTGCCAAAACTAAAGAAACAACCCTTGTATAAATATGCTTTTCAGCTTGTCTTGTGCAGAATCTCTCCAAGTTTCATGATAATGCATGTACAGCAGGAATGTGATGGAAATGCTCCAGATTTTCATACCATTGTGAAATGGCATAATCAGCTGTTGTAAACAGGATCTGTGCTGAGGAAGAAGGGAAGCGGCCAAAAACCAATGTCTGCACCTACAGTTGAAGATATAAGACAAGCATTTCAGCACAGTCCAAGGAAGTCAATGCAACAGACCAGTTTAGAGCTATGTATTCTGAAGATGACTGTTTATATGGTTATCTATAAAAGACTGCAACTTAGGGCATATAAAGTCCAACTTATGCAAAAGTTGCAGTGAAATGATAAACTCAAACAGGCTGAGTTTGCTACTGCACTGTTGTCCCGCATTGATAATGACAATGAATTCCTCAACCACATCGCATTCTCAGACGGAGTAATCTCTCACACATCTGGTAAAGTGCACCACCATAGCTATAGAATATGGGGAGAGCAAAATCCATGTGAATATGAACATGATAGCCCCAAAGTTAACATGCGGTATGCTACTTGTGCTACAGTGATCAGATCTTTTTTCTTTGCTGATAGCACAGTAACGGGGACAACATACCTAGATATGCTGGAAAACTTGCAGTTCCATACATAGTGGATGGATTCTTCTTCCAGCAAGATGGAGCCCCTCCACGTCCACTTAGGGTTGTCAGGTGTTACGTTTTTCCCATAAGTTGTACATTTTTTGGGTTAATCTTACATTTTACTTTTTTTTTTTTTTTTTTTTGCTCCTGTAAGATGGTTTCTTCTGTTTTTCTACTTTTACTGCACAATGTAATCAGCAATGTTCAGATAGATTACACTGCACCATATGTTTATTTGAAGAACATTGGTAACAGTAATAAAATACAGTTGGCCATTCTGTACCGTGAGAATGCATATGTGACATTATATTCTTTGTTATGCTCTTGTCCTTATATTTGTTTGATATAGAAGATGGATGTGTTTATTTATAACACAGACCATAGAACCAAACAAACCCTTTAACTGAAGAACAAAACTATGGTTCTAGTATATGCAAGGTTAGGTTTATAAGTATTTCCTTAGAATAGAAGTGTTGCAATGGGTTCTAAAGTTATTAAACATTTACCAACACATTATTTTATCAAACCAGGTTAATTTTATATTTTAATTTTTATTTCAGTCATTTAGTTTTTAAAATGACTGCACTTGAGAAACAGATGCACTAAGGAATTGATTGAATCTGAATTACAGGTGGTTGTAAACTTTCTATATTCATACAGCTTTTTTGAAATTGCAAAATGTGAAGCAAAATGTTTAAAAAAAAGCAAAATATGAAAATAAATACCAATAATAAAAGTGTTCATGACCAAAATGAGTCTCAAAAATTCTATTTTGGCATTTAGTTGTGCTGGTAAAAAAATCTTCCTTTTTTCCTAAAAAAAAGGAAAATCTTCCATTTTTTCATAAACAAAACCTGGCAACCCTGTCCACTATCTCAAACACAATTTACAAACAAGTGGATAGCAAGATCTGGTACTACTGGATGGCCTCCAAGGTCACCAAATTTAACCCCCTTAGTGTGTATAGTGTTTAATGCCCGCTTTTACTACATACGGCACCACAGGTGGTAACACTGATGATACATGGAATGAAGATGGAGCACCGGTGGAATGAGATGCCAGGAGAAACCGGAGAACCCCGAGGAAACCTGCCACAGCACCGCTTCGTCCATCACGAATCCCACATGCGGTTGCCTGGGATTGAATCCGGACCACTTTGGTGAGAAGCGAATGGTCTAACCACTCGGATATGGCACAGCCACTAACCTCCTTAGATTTCCTTTTTGGGGATATGTAAAAGGCATATATTCTTTACCACTCTGTCCTCTATGTGATCTGCAAGAAGAAATGGACCAAGACCACCTTCAAATATGCCTGGCCACTTCTAGTGCCCTGGTGCCACTGATAACTTCATTGTCAGAAATCCAGCGGTAGTCAGCAACAACAACAACAACAACAACAACACAAGGCATTGTTTATCCAAGTCCAGTACAGAACCTGTCTGACATCCGAAGGTGGATAATTGAGGCTTGTGCTTCTGTCGCACTGGCAATTTTTATTGGCCCATGGATGGTAAGCAAACTTTTTAAAAATACAATTATCTTTTACTATTTTTATTTTTTATTTAATTTAATTTTTTTTTGAGGATAGAAACCTCTTTAACAGCTTCTTTAATAAGGAAGAATTTGGCACAGAATATAAACACATTATTAACACTGTGGTAATTAATGGTTTTAATACAGATTTTACACATAAAAAGATACAAAAATTTAAGTTTCAAAAAGCTGTTACAGAGGCTTCTACCCTCAAAAAATAAAAGATAATTGTATTTTTAAAAAGTTTACTAACCATCCATGGGCCAATACAATTTTTTAAAGAACATGGAATAAATCGTGCAAATCTTGCTGTGGAAAATCTTGCAATATTACTAAGATAAGTGAAGCTTTTAGTTTCTAATTTGTTCTTATTTTAGATTCTGTTGCTTCACTGTTAATAGCTTCAATGTTTCCTTAATTAAGAAAATTTAAATTTTCTAAAATTATTCCTGGTTTGATTTTTTAAAACTGTTCAGCACTACCACCCATAGTTGTAGATTTTCATCATGCTTACAGCTCCAGTTGTCACAAGTAGCCATGTACTGACCTGTGTGCATTTTGTTGGCAGTGCTTGGAACATTCATGGTACTTGAATGTGGATTTGCAGCTGTATGTGCTGTCACCTCTGGTATTGATACCCCTGTTGCACTGGAAACTATGGATTAGTCTTTTAGTGTTTGTTTGCCTCATTGCCCTAGGATTTGTATCAAGTTTCCTTGTGAACTTCCTGAATAACTTCCCAGCTGGATACATTATAGGAGAGTAAGTCACACTATTACATTTTAAGATGGTAGATAAACCTTTTAAAAATAATGGGGTTAGGGTAAAGCAAGAATAGACCTAAGAGTATAATGAGAACTGAAAAATCAATATCATAGCCACAATTTGAACTGAAATGATTTGAAGCTTTCCTGGGGACAAACATATTCAAGATGTTCTCGGGCTTCGAGCCAGGTGTAGTGATGAAGAGCTATCGACATTTCGGGAGTGTACATCTCTCCCATCATCAGGATGATGAATGACTAGTAAGAGTGAAGGGGCCAGTATATGTACTGTCTGCTAGTACGTACCGAGTAGAAAACACCCAGTCTAATGTGGAGGTGGTTCACCGCTCCATTGGAATCTGTGTTTTCTGAGCCGGTCGATTTCCAACTTTACAGCTGGTTTCCAGGAGGGACTAAACTGCAATCCAGCATTCCGATTCAGTGTGCTCTTCTCGGAGGAGATGGGTGTTTTCTAATTTTCTAATTTAAGAATTGTACTTCTTTTTACATACTGAAGAATATAGAAAGATTTTTTTCAGTTTTAAATTCAAACTACAACCTGATATAAGTTATTAAATTAACAAAATGTACAGGATGTTTCAACCTTGAGGTTTATTTTAGCGGAACCTAAAATTTAATTTATGTTTTTCTTTATTTGTATAAGTAAATGAATAAGTTAACAAATAAAGGTAAACATAATTAATTTATAAGTCCTGTAGTAGCTGTTAATTAGTTCATTCTGATAACTATAAATGGCATTAATCAGCAATTGCAATGTCCTTATGTTGCAGTATAAGAAGAAGGACAGCGCAGACCCGGTATTTTGTCATCACAACTCATACTAGATTTAGTTCCTACGTAGTTGGCATGCTTGTCGGCTACTTGCTTTATAAGTACAAAGTCAAGGACAAGAAAACTCCACCCAGTTTGGTTAGTATATTACATTCTCTTGCCTTAAGTTGAACTATCTTGTCTGTTATTAAAAGAAAAGGTAATTGCTGCTACTTATTTGACTTGATACATGTTGCTAACTAACGTGTACTACCCATAAAATGCCACACCTAGTTCATAGTGGGATGAAATATAATAATCTGAACAATTACAACAATTTGGTTAGTATTTCTGAGTAGGATGATTACAATTATATAATGAAAAAACTGAAGCTATTTCAGTGAAACAATGTAAATCTATAAATATAATAATAACTTACAGACTATAACCTGCACTCACCTTAGCATCTGCTACAAATACTTGAAATCAAAGCCAGACCAGTTTCATGAATAATCATTTGTATCATTAGTGCCATCTTTGTTTATACTAGTTGCTATCGTAACCAATGCAAAAATGCATAATATTTCTGCAGAACATGCAGAAAACACCGGCCACCACACTGACTTTGATAGTTTAAAAAGTTTAGCAATCTGTGACAATTTCTCTCAAAGAGTAGTGAGGGAAAGCATAGAAATATTTAAAGAAAAGAGCAGTCTGAACTGTAACATAAGCAAACCATTCAGCATGTTGTGGAAGACCCTATTAGCAGGACACTTTTCTATTGGAGGAGAAGGAACCAATAGGATTGTGAATGGGACAGGACAGCAACGCCAGTCAGAGTAGGCAGTGACTAATTATAAAGAAATGTACACTCAAGTTTAAACATTAGTTTAATTTCACATTTCAGTCTTTGCTATGGTCTGTAATTGTCCTGGTACTTTTTGTGCATGTTATGTGATATCTACTACACTTCTGCCTGCAAAATATACACTTGCAGTCTTCGTCTAGCTCGTGGAACTTCTTGTTTATACATATTTTGTGGTAAAAGCTGTGTATGAAGAGTCGTGCTGTGACATGGCACTGCATGTTGCATTCTCTGGTCCATCTGTCGTCCATCATCGCTGGTGAGGTATAGAAGTCGAGGTCGATTTCACTTTTCTTCCTTTCCCTGATGTTTACTAGTGCCTTGCTTGCTTCTGTTGACTGTAGGTAGAATTGTCTATGAAGTACGTCTCCCTCATAATTTCATATACCAACCAGGATGGCGCTGTTTTTCCAATTCGGGTAATCCTCTTCATGAGCATTGCTTTTATTCTTTCTATTCTCATCATTTCTACGATCTTCAGCTTTTCCTACACAATCTCAATTCCATATGTTATCACTGGCGCTACTGTCATCTTGAAAAGTCTCATTGCCGTGCAAGTTGATAGGTTTGCTATATTTGGGATGTTGCACGAGGCCCTGATTGCTGCTGCTGCTCTTTCTTCAACATGTATACCAAAGGACACCACTGTTGTCTGTAGTGTTATTCCCAGATACTCATAATTTCCTACATTTTGTAGTGGCTTCTTGTGTAATGTTATGTTGTCTTTGGGCGTTGACTTTCCCCCTTCCCGGAAGCTCATTTGTATGTCTTTTCTTCGTTTATCTGTAGGCTGTTTTCCTCTGCTCAGGTCTCCAGTCTGTGGAGACAGACATGCAGTGATTAATTGGATGAGTTTTACAGTCGCCCATTGAAGAAGCCAAACATAGTTTGTGCCAAAATGTTGGCATAATTTAAATTTTTTAATTTTCTTAAAAAAGCCAATAAGACACGGCCCATACTGGAAACCAAGAAAGAAGTATGGCCAAAGGCCGTGGAAGCCTACATAATCATCTATGTAATCATTTAATCATTTCTATGTGTTACCAATAGCTGAAAACAAAAATTTGTTAACAGAATCAATTGACGGTACTTCAAAATTCATTACACAGTCCCTATTTTTCAAAATGAATACCTTTTCCCAAATCATTAAATCTATTGGTCCATTTAATTTTTTTAATATTTTGATCTCTGGATTTATTTAATGATTGAATGACCAAAAATGATCTGCCACAGCTGATTTGTCAATCTGTTTATATTTAATAGAATGTAGACCATCCTAATTTAATGGAAAACTTCATATATAAAGTCAATCTGACACAAACATTAGACATCACATATTATTTACACCTGACAGAAGGAGTTAAGAACAGTGATACTCCAAGTAGTGTTCTAAAATTATTGACATTAGAGACAATCAATACTAGATTTCTGGAACATGAATAGCTCCATTTTTATACTGATGGATCATTGATATCAAACAAGATGGGGCAGGGGCTGGAGTCATGTGTCACCTCATTTCCTATTACAAATCTTCAAGTTATGGAACTATAACCTTTGATGGAGAAATTGAAGCAATTCAAATGGCCCTGCAAAATCTTTTGTATAAAATCTCACATTTTCATCAACCAGTTATTCTCTCAGATTCCAGGGTGGCAATTATAGCAATTACTTCCAAGTTGTCACCAAAAAACCAAACAATTATATAATGTTGGAAAATCCTTAGCCATCTAACAGCACTTCAAAAACACCCAGTCTTCCAATGGATACCAGCTCACTGTGGACTGAGTGGTAACGACAAAGCTGATTTTCTTGCAAAAAACGGTACCAGCAGTGTACAGAAATCTACCATTTTATGTAGCTAAAAGATTAGTGAACTCTGAATTCAAAAAAATTATTGCAAAATATTGCTATGAAAAAGCAAAAAATTAAAGATGGGAACTACCGAACATTCAAACAGTAATTCCTGAATATCCTCGAAAAATGACAGTTGCAACCTTCAGGTTGATTACAGATGATGATTTCCTGGCAAAGCATTTCAACAGAATTGGGATATATTCTTCACCACTCTTGTCTTCTATGTGATCTGCAAGAGGAAATGGACCAAGACCACCTTCAAATATGCCCGGCCACTTCTAGCACCCCATCCATCAGTGAAAAAATATTGGACAGCAAGAGGATTAATGACTTCATTGTCAGAAATCCAGCATTGGCTAACAACAACAACAAAATATTATAAGTATAAATGAATATTTATATTATTTATTTATGCCAACAAACTTACTGTTGGTGTTTTTAAACACACAAGCCGTGTGTGGGCAAAGTTTAAGAGGTAGAACTGGAACTTAAAAATTCAGTGCCACAACTGGGATTTGAACCACAGACCTTCCGCTTGCCGGGCGGACGCTCTAACCACTGAGCTATTGTGACAAACTGCCAGAATGGCATCAAATTCTCAAGCCAGTTCGTATTTCTCCTGGTAAACCACAAAGGCAGTCTCACATCAGAAATACCAGGAGAAATACGAACTGGCTTGAGAATTTGATGCCATTCTGGCAGTTTGTCACAATAGCTCAGTGGTTAGAGCATCCGCCCGGCAAGCGGAAGGTCTGTGGTTCAAATCCCAGTTGTGGCATTGAATTTTTAAGTTCCAGTTCTACCTCTTAAACTTTGCCCACACACGGCTTGTGTGTTTAAAAACACCAACAGTAAGTTTGTTGGCATAAATAAATAATAATTACCATGTGAAGGTTATTTAATCCTGGGATATAAAGTACTTACAATAGTAAGTCACCATTGGGGTAATTGTTTCTGATGTGAGACTGCCTTTGTGGTTTACCAGGAGAAATACGAACTGGCTTGAGAATTTGATACCATTCTGGCAGTTTGTCACAATAGCTCAGTGGTTAGAGCGTCCGCCCGGCAAGCGGAAGGTCTGTGGTTCAAATCCCAGTTGTGGCATTGAATTTTTAAGTTCCAGTTCTACCTCTTGAATATTTATATGTTTGTACTCTATGCACTCCTAAATCGCTTGACTGATCACCGTGAAATTTCATATGTATATGTATTTGTTCATGGAGAAGGTTTGTATGCTATCCATTTTACTATAGAATGTAACATTCACATGATTTTCTCTACTCATTGAGAGGTAGAACTGGAACTTAAAAATTCAATGCCACAACTGGGATTTGAACCACAGTTCTACCTCTCAAACTTTACCCACACACGGCTTGTGTGTTTAAAAACACCAACAGTACGTTTATTGCCATAAATAAATAATAATTCTCTACTCATTTTTACTTTCTCTACTGGTAAGTAGGGGAAGTATTGTATTCCACCCAAAAATTCGATGTTGAGATTTCACCGGAAATATATGTTTTGAGGCCCCCTGAATCCAGAAAAAGCATTTTTAGAAAAAGGTCTGTGTGTGTGTCTGTGTGTCAGTCTGTGGACAGCATAACTCAAAAACGAAAAGTCGGTTAAAAACCAAAGTTGGTATTTAAGTTTAATGTCATTCAAGGATGCGACATGAAGATTTTGAAGAAAATAGCCCCACCCTAAACTACCCCTTATGTGGAAAATTTTTCGAAAATTTTGATTTTCTTGAAAATGGCTCTAACGATTTTGATTAAAATGTCATATGTTTGAGATATTTTGATGACAAATGAAATCTATATCTTGAATTTTCTGACTATAGCCCCTGTAGTCGTATTTACTCTGGACAACTTTTGCATAACTGGTAAACCGTTAGAGATAGACCAAATCATACTACACAAAAAATGTAGATCTTGCTAAAATACACAATTTATGTCTCAATAAATTTTCTTGTAGGGTGAACCATTTCAGAGATATTCCTTGTTATGTGTGTGAGTTTCAGAAAACTTAAAACTTTCGTGAAATGGAACATCGTTGTTCATTTTTTTATATGTTAAGTGTGCAAAGACAACAGAATCTCAAAGCTTTAAAGCATTTGACTATCGCACAAAGCCTACTGTATTCTACATTCCCCTTGCACCTGCAAGGAAATAAGCAATGAGATAAGTTGTACAAATGTTTATCTTAGAAGATATAGAAATAAGAGTTTGTAAGAATGGTTAGTAGAAGAGTAGAGAAAGTCATGTGAGTGCAACACATCAGATTTTTCTTTACGCAATACATCCATATATCCTTCCCTACTCACCCTTGAACACACAATTCAAACAGTTTTCTACGAGTGAAATAGACATGCCACATATTACATTCACACGATTTCTCTACTTCAGTTTTGTTTTATGAAACACAATCACATTTCTTTCTTTATTCACCCTTCAACATACAATTCATACAACTTTCTATGATTGAATTAGAAATGCAACACAATACATTTACTTGATTTTCTCTACACACTTTTCTTTTATGAAACACAATCACACTTCTTTCTCTGTTCCCTCTCTTACAAACAATTCATACAATTTTTCATATGTTTAAAAGTGAAATACAACACATTACATTTACACGGTTATCTCACATTTCTTTTATGAAACACAATTGCATTTCTATCTACTCCCTCTTTTACAAAGAATTCATACAATTTTCTATATGACTAACAGAGGAATGCAACGTCTTACATTCACATAGCTTTCTCTACTTGCTTTTCTTCCTGTTGTATTTGGGGTTATTCAACAATGCTTTTGCATAATGTTTTCCCATAGTATTTTATTTATTTATTTATTTATTTATTTGTTTTGTTTGTTTTGGGTTCCTTATAGTATCCAATGTAAGTCCAAAATTTGTAGGGATAAAATTGTGAAACCACAGGCAATGCCAGGTATTTCAGCTAGTAATTTATAAATATTAAAAACAAACCAGGACCAAGAATTGATCCTTGTGGTACCTCATAAGGTTGCCAAACTTACTAGTATAATATACAGATTGCAAAAACATTTGAAACTTGTTAAGTATGATGTATTTGTTTACAGAATGTACAAATACTTCTTTGGGTGACAACTTTCGTGGCTATTGTTTATGCTGTATTTGGAGCGCTACCCTTTAACTTAGAAGAATACGAATTTGAAGCAGTAGGTGCATCTATTTTTATAGCTGCTGTGCCAATTGTCTGGTCTCTTGGAATTGGCTGGATTGTGTTCACTTGTGAAACATATCAATGTCGTAAGTAGTGTTGTTCCATTTAACAAAAGCAACAAGTTTTAATCTCCTTTTATTTTAGCAGATATCAGTAGCTATCTATATGTATATCTATATCTATATTACGACAAAATGAGTCCAACTACTTTTCTATCACTTTAGTTTTCTTCTAAACTTTTACACAAAAACACAATTCTTTTCTACTAAGTCAACACAGTCCACAGTCTTTCATGATATTACATCTCACAACTGTTTTCTTCTTCTGCCTTGATTCAACCCTTTGACTGTCTTTCTTCACTTTCTTTGTCTCTCAAATGCTAACTCCAATTATACAATCACTCAATACTCGTTAAAACTTCTTCAATTTGATGCAATGTATCTTTCACAGCTGTCTCACACTTACTGACTCACTGACTCAAAAAGAACTGCCTGCCCACACATGCTCTGCAAACATTTATACAGATAATGATGTAATGATCTTTCTCAAACATCTTCAAACAAGCCAGCCACTGGACAGTTCTTGAATCATCTGGAAAAAACCCCTGTTGGTTCTGCCGCTCTGATTGTTATCACGTGTTTGCTCATGTGAGTGGTGTGGGGTAGCTTGACCATGAGCGCTTTTGATATGCGTTTGTGTGGTGTTTCTTAAAGATGTTATGAACGGCTTTATCATTGAATCTTATGTTATGTTGGAAGCTATTGACGAGACTCTTACTATCTCAGGTCACAGAACAGGGCAAGTTGAATTATTAGACTTAGTTTCTTTGTTTGTTGAATATTTATTTGCACCTTTATAGATTACTGTGGTCTTTGAATCTTAGCACAATTTAAAACTCTTTAGTTTTAACTAATTTATTTTTCATAGCACGGTCATGATTTTGCATTGAAATAATTAGCAAAATTTTGCTAAATGCGTACTCTATTTTCTTATATCTTGTCAATTTAATTGTATACTATTAATTAATATGAATTATATGATTTAACTTTTTGTAGTCAAATTGCTCAGTAATAGTTTTCTCACTTCTAAACCTTGGCCCACTAATATTCAATTATTATTTCACAATCACTTATTTGAATTGCATATAGAAAGGACATCTGTTCTCTTCAAAGACAGCAAACCCAGAGAAAGTTTAATATCACTGCGTCGCTAAGGTTAACATATTTTCTTGCTTATTTATGCTTACTTGTGACGTATTTTGCACTTCACTGTAATCTCGAATTTGTTAAGAAAATTATATTAATTTACCTTTTTGACATTTTCGATATGAAATACATACCAAAAAACCCTTAATTACATAAATGTAATTGCAAAATAGCATTTAACAATAATTACCATCCTAATAAATAGACAATTTTCTTGGCAATGAAAGAATGATATGGAACAAAGTGAGTCAAATACATATATGAATAAACTCAAGTTCATAATTTAATTACCTCGGGGACAAATATATGTACTGTTCCAGTGCCATGTCTGGCATGTGGTGTGAAGTACCTTGGCGCTGACTGTCCTATGATGTGTGCCGTGGACAGTGTCAATATTATTGTTGTTATTTCTATTCTTCTTCTTCTTCTTCTTCTTCTTCTTCTTCTTCTTCTTCTTCTTCTTCTTCTTCTTCTTCTTCTTCTTCTTCTTCTTATCATTATCATTATCATCATTACCATTACCATTATCATCATCGTCGTCATCATTATCATTATTACTATTACTGTTACTGTTACTGTCACTGTCACTGTCACTACCACTAGCACTAGCACTCGCACTAGACTATCACTATCAATTTACTATCACTATCACAATAATAATAATAATAATAATAATAATAATAATAATAATAATAATAATAATAATAATAATAATAATAATAATAACAATAACAATAACAATAACAATAACAATAACAATAACAATAACAATAACAATAACAATAACAATAACAATAACAATAACAATAACAATAACAATAACAATAACAATAACAATAACAATAACAATAACAATAACAATAACAATAACAATAACAATAATAATAATAATAATAATAATAATAATAATAATAATAATAAGAAGAAGAAGAAGAAGAAGAAGAAGAAGAAGAAGAAGAAGAAGAAGAACAATAACAATAACAAATACCATAATAATAATGATGACGATGACGACGACGACAATCACGATGACGATGACGATGATGATAATTAATAATAATAATAATAATAATAATAATAATAATAATAATAATAATAATAATAATAATAATAATCATTATTATTATCATCATCATCATTATTATAATATTCCAGTTATATATTAGGTATTGTTTAGGTAGTTATTAGATTTTAAGTTATGTGTTAGTCTATAGTAAAGCCGTAACAAGCAGATATTTTATGAATTTTGTGTATAAATTTGTGAAAGTGCAAAGTGTAGAGGTTAGCTAAGAACAATAAATTTCTAAATTTTGTGCACAATGCGAAGACAAAAGGTGTTATGTGTTAGTCTATAGTAGAGCCGTAGCAAGCAGATATTTTATGAATTTTGTGTATAAATTTGTGAAAGTGCAAAGTGTAGAGGTTAGCTAAGAACAATAAATTTCTAAATTTTGTGCACAATGCGAAGACAAAAGGGAAGTTTTCATATTAAGAAACAACCAAAGTTAAAATTCTCAAAAAATGCTATTGAGGCCAAGAAGAAAGCAACAGAGGGTCCCCCATATGGTGCTGGGGAATTTTTAGTTGGTGAAGTACAAAAACATACTGTTACACTTTAAAATTCATTTTTCTCAGTTCTTTTTTTTTTTTTTTTTTTTTTCCAGCATTTTTCACTATTCAAAAGCTCCTTGAACCCTAGTTTATAACTTATTAGCTTGAAATTTTCAGGAAACCTTCAGAGATTAAGGTGTTAAAATTTGTCGTGTGCCTATTAAAAAATATTAAATCAGCTGAAATTAAATATTTTTCATAACTCACACTGAAAAAATTGAAAATATTGATAAATAGTATACAAAATATTTTTTTCCTCTTTAAACTAATTATTAACTTTCACAGATACATTGCCTTAACTGGTTTCCTTATGCTGGAATTGCTATAACAACTAGCATTGTCAAACTTCAAACTTAAGCTTTATAATGTAGATAATTTATACAGTCATTTGTTTGAAGCAACAACCACTATCTATATGTCAGATGGGTTATTTTTGGGACAGCCCTCATATCTATTCATTTGTTTTCTACCTTAATCACTTTTAGTGTTTATTGAACTGTTTTTATTTGGGCTACAGTTAGCTAATATTCTTTTCCAGATCTGTTTTCTAGTATTTTGGGGTACAGGGGCCTTCAACCTTTTGGACGACTGGTTTATTGCATCTATTTAGGAAATCTGCCCTTACTTACCTTGAGAGCGAGCACTGTGAGAAGTCCAGTCTACATAAGCTTCTCTGGAATAGTAAGTTATAACAATAATTCTTTCCTTTCTGGAGTGCACAAATAAGTATTTTCTATATTTAGTGGAAAAAAACTGAAGCTATACAAACCAACAAATCTATATATGTATGTATAATATAAAATATATATATTGAATTCTCTTGGGACATAAAGTACTTACGATAGTAAGTCGCTATTGGGATAATTGTCTCTGATGTGAGACTCCCTTTTTGGTTTACTGGGAGAAATACGAGTCGGTTGGAGAATTCAATGTCATTCTGGCAGGTTGTCACAGTAGCTTAATGGTTAGAGCACCCACCTGGTAAGCAGAGGGTCTGTGGTTCAAATCCCAGCTGTGGCATTGAATTTTTCAGTGCCTACCTACCTCTCAAACAATCACATCAAACAATCACTTTCTTTACTCCCTCTTCTACAGATAAGTTATACAATTTTCTATATAATGGAAATAGCCATGCAAATTCTTACATTCATACAGCTTTCCCTACCTACTTTTCTTCCTGTGTTATTTGGAGCTGTGCAACATTGCTTTTACATAGTGTTTTCCTGGTGTTTTTATTTATTTAGTTTATTTTATGTTCCTTTTAGTATCCAACCTAGGTACTATAAAAGTTGTAGGGATAAAATTATGGAACCGTGGGCAATGCTGGGTGTTTCAGCTAGTATAAAGTAAATATAGAGACTAGCTTCACTTATCTTAATTAAAATAACTATGCAGGTAACTAGTTTCTTGATTTTTTATTTAATCACATCCTCAGACAAAACACATAATTATTTACACTGGCTGCCATCGTTACAAACACTGGGTGATGTTATCCCTATTGTATTACCAACCTCTGGAAGGAAAACAAATCTGTTAACAGAATCAATTCACAGTATTTTAAAGCTCATAACTCAGTCCTTATTTTTCAAAATTAAAACCATTAAGTTTATGGGTGTTTTAATTGTTTAATAATTTAACCTCTGGATTTATTTAATGATTAAATGACCAAAAATGATCTGCTACAGCTGATTTATCAATCTCTTTGTACTTAATATTTCTAAATGTTCCTTTGTTCTGGTTAAAAACACTTTAATCTATAGATTAATAAATATACCCGTTAATAAGGAAGAATTTAATAGAGAATATAAATGCATTATCAACACTGCATTAATCATTGGTTTTAATTCAGATTTTTATTCATAAAAAGATAGACAAATTTAAATATTATGGTGAGTACGGTGATGTTCTTAGTTCAGACTATCATTACTATCTAACTTCGATTCACGTCATAGTCTGTCTTCTTTGTTAGCAATGGCTTTAAAGTACTAACGTCATACACAGACAATTGAATAGTGGGCAAGGCCGAATAAATCTGAAGACCCTATATATTTTGCTTTGATATGACTTACGTACACCCACTTCCATTTATGCCATCCCCAGAGCTTCAGAAGGCATTCTACTAAACTTCACAGGTGGCGTATGTATAGCAAGGTGGTGTTGTGCATCTGTTTACCTCTTTGCTGTGGGATCGTATTTTACATGCATAGTTCTAGATTATTCATGTACAGATGTATAACTTCAAGCAATGTCTTCAAATGGCAAAATGACTTCCCACATATCCACATTTCTTTCTTAATGCACTCCAATATTTGTATACATCGCATCAGTTACAGTTAATGGACACTAGGACTGAAAGTCTTAACTTTCTACAATTTTACTTGAAGATTGGCATGCTTAATGTGAATAAATAAAGAAATGACTGTGCAAAAGTTCAATGTTCTAGCTCAGTTTCTCAGATAGTAGAATTAAGTACTTTTAATTAGCGAAAAAAGGCATTTTTTTAAAAACTGCCTTCACATTTTTCAGAGAAGTATACTAGTGGCATTTTATGATACTTAACCCTTATGTCCACATGCAAGAAATTTTACTTTGTTCTGTAACTAGTGAAACCAAAATTATAATGTGAATATAAGTAATTAATAATAGAAAGAATTAAAAGGAGATTCTAATCGATAGTTAAGGAGAGAACATTGTTAATAAAGCTGATTATATTAAAGTCTCAAGAATGGAAGCCTAGGCAGATTAGATGAGTGATAAGATAATTATTTTGCGAGCAAAGCCTGGAGAGTTCAGCGTGTTGATTCTTATCTTGCCATGGCATGCTCAAAAGTTGACCAATGAAAATCGCTTCCTTTGTGTCGCCCATGCGATCACATGCAAGGCAACTCACATTCGTCTGGAATCGTGCAGCCAGTACACATGCAATTTTATGTGATCTCCTGTATGTAAGCTGCACGTATATATCATTAAAGCAGTCACTAAAGGGTGACAAAGTATTATAGCGTTGCAGTTGTTAAGTTATATTCTATTTAGATATCATCAGCAGTTCTCTACAAATCTGGAAATTTGCAAATAAAGTCAAATATTTGTTAATTCTTTGTTTGGTTCCATTTCTGCCACCACTCACACATACCTTGCTGATTAGGACCTCTTGCTAGAGCTAGTTAGATACTTGGACACCAAACACAGAATAGGAGATCTCCTGGTGACGAGATCTTTTAGATCTTAAAGGCGATGTCTTCGACCTGCAGCGGGAGAGGATTGTGCATCACTAGATTACAGAGGTAACCTCACAAATTAATTGCGGTACTATGAATTCAGCAGATTAAGCTATGAAGAGAAAGAAGTAATAAAATAATCCCCAGGGTGTCTCCTCTATGCTGAAGTTACCCTCATTGCCTGGCCACTGCATCCTCCAGCCGCAGACAGGGACATGGAGGAGTGCAGGTTGGGGGTGGCGGGGTCAGCATGCCGACAATACAAAATACAAAACAGAGAAAAAGAAAAAGCACCAGTATTGTTAAAACAAAGGGCACGAGTGATTTAAACATGTTGCTGGACTTTCAAAAATGCCAAGTTGGGAAAAATGTTTAGCCAAAGTGATTCACAGATGGCTATAGAATATTTATATAATATAATTCAAAAACCAAAATTGTCATTTTCAACTAGAAATTTAGTCCTAGGGTTCCTAATATACACCACTGCTTGGTCAAACAACAATGATAGAATGCTCCACACAGCCCCCTCCAACATGCCGGCTCAGAAGGTTGGTAAAATGCCCCATGAAGCAGTAGGGATGCATATATGAAACCCAGTGTACAGCTGGATTACACCATCATGCTTCTTAAATTTAAGGAAATATACAATTACCTCCTTGTTACAGATTATGGATTTTGTCGGAAACGTTGCTCTAGCAACAATTTTGGCTGTTTTTCTCTTCCTGGGTGTAGAGAGACCTTGTACAAGAATTGGCTACATTGCTTCAAAATGGGTTTGTATGTATTGCTTTTTACAACACTTTGCAATTAAGTATTTCTATTTCACAGAAAAGAAATATGGTTATTTATTACTTTCTCAAAAATTGCTCCAACAATTTTGACTGCAATATACAGGCTGTTAGAGATATAAGTGCAGGTGTTTGTACTGGTAATTGAGAACAGTGTAATGAACAAGATTTCATCAATATTTGTCTAATTTGTGGAGTCATAATTTTACTTATTAAGAGCAGTGTGTTTTCAGGTTGGTTAGTACTTCCAAATAGGTATGGCACATACAAGCTCATGTACGGACACGAGAGGAGAGGTAGCGATTGAACTTGCCTTACTCACCGCACATTCCCTTACCGAGTGACAAAGGTTGCTTGGATACAACAAGTGCAGTGCTGGCTTCATTCTGCCTGTGCAGTAGTAATAATTTCTATGCTCTTATTAACTATTTTGTTTATATTAAACATATTGTGCATCCAATAATTATTACAGCCACCTACTGTGGTTAGGAAAATTACATAATCTTCAAGTTTATAACCTTCCTTTATCTTATGCACGAAATATTGCTACGCTGCCTTATGATTAACATACTAAATTGTAATTATTATTTATTTATGCCAACAAACTTACTGTTGGTGTTTTTAAACATACAAGCCGTGTGTGGGCAAGGTTTGAGAGGTAGAACTGGAACTTAAAAATTCAATGCCACAACTGGGATTTGAACCACAGACCTTCTGCTTACCGGGTGGCTGCTCTAACTACTGAGCTATTCTGACAAACTGCCAGAATGACATCAAATTCTCAAACCAGTTCAATATTCTCCTGGTAAACCACAAAGGCAGTCTCACATCAGAGAAAAATTACCCCAATGGTAACTTACTATTGTAAGTACTTTATATCCCAGGATTAAATAACCTTCAGATGGTAATTATTATTTATTTATTTATGCCAACAAACTTACTGTTGGTGTTTTTAAACACACAAGCCGTGTGTGGGCAAAGTTTGAGAGGTAGAACTGGAACTTAAAAATTCAATGCCACAACTGGGATTTGAACCAGACCTTCCGCTTACCGGGCAGCTGCTCTAACCACTGAGCTATTGTGACAAACTGCCAGAATGGCATCAAATTCTCAAACCAGTTTGTATTTCTCCTGGTAAACCACAAAGGCAGTCTCACATCAGAGACAAATTACCCAATACTGCCCAAATTATTTTATTGTATTTTAAAAAATGTTTACTGTTGTATATTAAGTGAATATGATGTAAACTACACATAAATGCAGTATTTATTAAATTTTCGCTTTTGGTTTTCAAAAATTAGGTTTGTGACTTCCAGGTCGCACTGGGCAGTTACGTACTGATATGTGCTACATTTGTCAGATTTTGGTTAATCGTTCTAAGAGTTATATTTTTCTACGGGATTGACACAAAGCAATTCGTTAACTGAAAAATTGATTTATTAGAAGATATACTGTTTATAATAATACAATTTTGGAAAGATACATTGTTCAATGTGTGCAACTTACTGAAAACTGTTTTTGAAACGAATTTCTACTGCGTATGAAACTGTGTAAAACAGTTAGATGTAGGTGTAAAACAAAGATGAACATTACACTTGCCATACATAACTCTGGGTACACCCTGGCATCCTGGCTTCTTGCATCACCCTCTCTTGTCCGTGAACTGTGGCCAATGGCTAGTTTCATCTTGCCTTACTTCCCTTTGAGGCATTGCAGCACCTGGCCCTTTCTTCCTTTTTTCCTCAATTGCAGACTCTAATGAGGAGATACTGGGTCTTCCTTTCTTCTTCTGCCTATCCTTGTGTTGCATGCAGAGGCAAAAGGCAACAGATGATTTGAAGTCTACCAAAGAGAGTTCCTCTTTTTTTGCCACTCCACATGCAAGACAATCTCTCCTGTAGAGCAACCAGGCATTGACGACAGCTACATCCAGTAAGTGAAAAACAATGCGTAAATACCATTTTTTGGATCGAATCTTGGTTCTGTATAATGCAATAAGGGAGTCCATCAAGTCAACTCCACCCATACATTTGTTATAGTAGAGGACCGCGTTGGGACATTCAATTGCAGTTCTCTCTCTCTTTGTCTTATCCCACCGCTGTATTGTTGAAGTTGGATAAGCACCAACAAATGTGCTGAGTAAGTGCACTGGTTTATTGTCGTACCACTTTACTGCTCGTAGATCAACACCACATGTTTTACAAACAAATTCTTCAAAGCTGCCTCTTCCCTTTTTCTTCAAATCCTTATCTGAGGAGAATGGAAAGCTTTTCAGTCTATTACAGCAAACTGTGCCCACAGACAGAATACCCAGACTTTTCAATTCAACCTGCAGATCTATACTAGTGAACCAATTATCAAAATAAAGCTTATGGAAAGCATGCTTTGGTATCATGGTTGCCAGACAAAGTACAACATTTCCACTTACACCAACATCTGGTAACGAGGGACTGTGAGCAACCTTTCCTGTATACAGTTCAAAATTATGCACAATTCCTGATGAGTCGCATAGCAGGAAAGCTTTGTATCCCCATTTTTCAGGTTTGTTCTTTATATAACTCTTTAGGCTGTGTTTGCCCTTGAACGGGATTATTTGTTCATCAACTGACAGCTTCTCATCTATGGGTATTGTTTTGAAATTCTATACTAGAGCCTCTAAAAATGGTCAAATTTTGCCAATCTTATCATCTGGATCAATGTTAGCATTATCATTGAAATGAAGATTTAGTTTTATTTGTTCCCACCGGTTACGAGACATTGTATTAGCTACAGCAGGTATTCGAGTTTCAGTTTTCCAATACATCCGAGATGATGGTAGTCCATAGATAGACATAAACAGACAGCATCCAAAAAACTGCTCTATTTCATTTTTGTCCAAATGTAAGGCTTTCGAAGGATTCCTCTGCACAGAGTATAAATTTGATTGAGATACTGTATTTTCTAGAATGTTATCATCTACTAATTGTCTGAAATACATTAATTGGTGACTGATTACATTACTGGTCCACTGGGAAGTTTTGCTTTCCAGGGTGGAATAGGCATTACTGAACGACTAGTACTTGCCTTCCATGAGCATTCAGTAAGATTAGATGCTGCATTTGCAATTTGATTATCAGATTCCAATCTTTCATCTTCTACATCTGTATCACTGTCATCAGTTTCTGGGATAATAACACTATTTGAACTTCCATTCCTACTTATTTCAATGTCTTCATCTGAATCAGAAGCTAATACAGAATCTTCTGACTCATATCCAGAAATTGGCCTAATATGAATGTTACTTTCCTTCCGCTTAGGCTTTCCATAAAACAGCTCAGGATTCATGACTGGAAAATAAAATGAGGTTATGGTACTCTTATTGCCCAATGTTACTTTGAGGTTACAAAGCTTTAATTTTGAATTATAGGCTAAGAAATGAACTTATTTATAAAATAATAGTTTTATAAAGTATTCAAGATGCTTATCTTTGCTGCTGTATTTTTTAAGTGCACGTAATTTGTTAGTAATATCACAAAATATAACACTGAAACTAGCTGTGCACCATGTGCCTGGAAAATGCTACTAACCATACATTTAGCGCTAACTGGTGGCTTATACATGCAACTATCAGCTCTAAACCAGGACCACGGACCCTCTAGATTAACGGACCTGACCCTGGCATCCCAGTTGTACAAAAATGGCGTCGGCTGGTGGGAGTGATTTATGAGGTGTTTCCCCCACTGTTTTTCGTATTATTTTATGTCTTCGAGTTATTGTTTGTTATAATAATTCCTATGTAAGTTTGTCTTCATATTAGCAAAGCGAGTGTTTCAAAAGTTTTATTTGGGCAGTATAGGGAACGGGAATAAATCTAATAACGTGTTGACTGTGCTGTGTGTTTAACCACGTGTTCATGTTTATTGTGTTTCATCTAAGACTATGGCTATGTTAGCCGTATAGTGTGGTTCAAAGACACATTGGGCAGTAGAGGGTTTTGGTTTCTAGAATTTTGAGTTATGCTGTCCACAAACATACTGACACACACAAACACATGTTCACATAAGAACAAATTAGAATCTTGTTGCTTCACTGTTAATAGCTTCAATTTTTCCTTATTTAACATGTTCACGTTTTTATAAAAGTACATCTTTTGAGGTTCAGGTGGCCCCAAAACATTGTTATGGCGGCCGCGCCCCAGAGATATTACGTTTTATCACCTCACATGACTGGCTTTGTAAATAATTGCCGACTGCAAACGCGACGATGTGCCGGTTCAAGGATTAATGCTATTGCACGTGCTGGTCTTTCTAGAACTTTCGACGAGGTCTCTCGATTTCCAGAAAATTCTGCTCTGATTCGGTTGTCATTTGTGAGACAGAGAGTTGTAAGTGCAAAGTGACAGAGCTAGCAGTTGTAATACCGCAGCAGTGTCAAGGGCAGTTAGACCAGAACAGCGGTAAATTGCAAGTTGCGGAGTTGTGAATTGGTATTCTGTATGTGCAGCAGTGGATTCTGTAATAGTGTTAGCACTTCGCTGACAGTTTAAGGAAGAAATAAAGCGACATATAAACTAACTGTACTTGTCATTTGTCACAATATATTTCCGATGAAATCTTGACATTCAATTTATCTTGAAATACAATACTTGCCCTAGTTGCTAAGCAATAGAGAAAATAATGAGCTTTCGTAGGAATAGTTTCTTAAGTAGAACAAAATAAACGATAGTGGGTACGGAAAATCATTTGAATATAACACAATGTTTTGTTGTAGAACAGGTGATAAAGTTGCCAGTAAGGAAGACGTTAGAACAACGTTGGCACCTGTGGTGATGAGCACTGTGCTCCATGCTCCCACTCTTGTTTTGACTGCTGTGCCATCTGTGCAATCCGCCAAGGAATCAGATGAAGATGTGACTGTCGTTGACTTAACCGCAGCAAATGATGCACGTTAAAGAAGCTAAATCATTCATATATTCTCTCGATGTAGAATTCGAGATGTCTCGTAGCCTACTAGGCATTAACATCGATTAATATAGCACGTGATATAGATGCAAAAAGCTTTAATCCAAAAGTTAGCTATACAGGTATTTAAATGCTAATTTTCAATAGAAATGTGTCGTAAATTCTTCTGCAGGTTTCAAATGTATTAAGTATTTTTAGATAATATGTATTAGTGGTAAGAAATAAACTTTAAAATGTGATTGCAGTTATTTATTTCCCTAATGAAGTTGTGTTGAAAATTAATACTTACGGTTAGTGATGGGACCATACCACTATTTTTCGATATTCGATACTCCATTAAAAGCTGTAAAGGCGATAGATCGTTCGCTGGGTTGTGTTATTAATAGTTTTCTGTGCATAAACATATGTAACCAATTATTTATGCCAGCAAACCTACTACTGGTATTTTTAAACATACAAGCTGTGTGTGGATAATGTTTAAGAGGTAGAATCGGAACTGAAAAATGTAATGCCACAGCTGGGATTTAAACTACCTAAAGTGGTTGTCACAGTAGCTTATAACGAAATAGTGGTGAAGCTGGGGAATATGAAGATTCCACAGTCCAATGCCATCAAGATAATCTCTTTGGAAAAGACACACATACAGAATGTTTAAAAAAAGGTGCCCGATGTTGCAACAGGAGTTGGCATTGGTCAAAACTAGAATAAATGTACCTGTAAACATATGTCCGGAAACAAATACTTGTTGAGATATGAGCAATTTTAGAAAAATGTTCAATGTATACACATTTTCGATAGGTCCAATGTCACCAATGTCTTTAAATGTCTCCACAGCCAGAAACCTAAAGGACTGAGGTCTGACCAACGGTGAGGCCATGCTACTGGATCCCCTTGACCAATCTGGCGGCGGCGTGGCCGAGCGGTTAGCGCGCTCGCCTACCACCTAGGCGGCCCGGGTTCGATCCCAGGGACCCGCATGTGGTATTCGTGGTGGACGAAGCGGCGTCAGGGCGGGTTTTCTCCGGGTACTCCGGTTTCCCCCGCCATTTCATTCCACCGGTGCTCCATCTTCATGTATCATCAGTGTCACCGCCTGCGGTGCCGTAGTAGTAAAAGCTGGCGTTAAACACTACAACAACAACAACTTGACCAATCCACGTCCACTAAGTGTTTGGTTTAGATATTGTCGCACGATGCGCACAAAATGGGGTGGTGCCCCGTCATGCATAAATCACATGTGTCCTCTTTCAACACTCCTCCAAAAGCAGGGGTAACTCACTGCACAGGAATCGATCACACACAGCACCTGTTAATCTGTTCGGTAAAATTCCTAGGAGTCTGTCACCCACAATTCCTGCCCACACATTGGGACTAAAGCAATCCTGATACTTAAACCAAAAGTTTAATGGCCGATGGATTGGTGGAGGAGGTCCAGTAGCATGGTCTCCACGTTCGCTGGACCTCAATCCATTAGATTTCTGGCTATGGGGACATTTAAAGACATTGGTGAATGCTAAATCCATAAAAATGTGGATACGTTGGATAGTTTTTGTAAAATGACTCATATTTCAATACGTATTTGTTTCCGGACATATGTTTATAGGAAAATTTATTCTACTTTTGACTAACCCCAACTCCTGTTGCAATATCGAACACTTTTTTTAAACATTGATGCAGATTTCGTCGCTCCTCACTTCCTCTATCCTATGCGGAATGCTGCTTTCAGGTGATTTCTGCTCCGGCTGCTCTGGCATGTGATCTTAATTTCTGGGTATGCGTGGGTGTTTGCGAATAAAGCCAGAACTCTCGTTGAAACACTTTTATTCTCACCAAAATAAGAATGCGTGAGATTTGCCGATCGCTATTAGTAACGTTAAGTCGTTACTGTGTCTTTACTAAGACCGAAGATTGTTACTGTTAAATCTAATGTGTCCTCACGCTCGAGGATCCGGAATACAAGTCCCGTGACTGAAGTGCTCGCTCGGAGATCTGGGCAACAAGTGTAGTGACCCGCTCCGTTCGGGTTCTGGAGGGCAAGTCTAAACGACCCTTTCTCTCCGGGTTCTGGAGGGCCAGTGTCTGTGCGTCATGACGCTATGTCTTTCATCCCCTTAAATTCCCCTAAGACCGGTTTCGAAGAAACGACCATCCCATGTTTTCCTGCTCAACACCGGCACTGAGGGATTTCCAGGAAAACTGGCCTTACCAGTTATTTCAGGCTGACTACCTGACGCTTGTCCCTAATGACTTGTCTATGACATTTCGTGCCTTTTGACAATTTTAACCATAACTAATCCTCCCAGATCTCGTACCTTTATACATGTAACGATTTTAACATGTTCTGATTATTCAATTCCGCCATGTGATGCAGTATTATATCCATAATTATGGCGTTCACAATTTCGGCTTCAACATCCTGTATAGTTGGACACGAAATATCCTCGACTTACACATATTTTGTCGAGTAACTAATTATTTTCTACTTTGGCATTCTTAATTAAATGTTCAAAGGCCTCTTCACAAGCATGTTCTTTTACTAATCCAATGCATTCGTCTTCAAGTACAAGGTGTCTTTAAATCCTTTTTTATCGCTTAATGTTTTATAAATCAAATCAAAAGGTATTATACATGATGTTTGAACACCTCTATGAATCAGTCACCATGATTGCGAGGGAAGGATTTAAAGATCAGAGAGGCGAAGGAAGTTCGTATCCAGATAGCACACGAGTAAAATTGAGAGTGATTTTGACACGTTGCTACTGCGTGACAAGTGAAGATCATAATATGACTATCGGGAGATGAAGACAACTGCTTATTTGTATGGATTTGGGTCGCAGAGAAATTACACACAGGCTGGAGAGCAGGCAAATAAAAAAAGAAATATAAACGTATGAAATCGACCGCTCCAGGCTCTACCAAGCACGCCATTTTGTAGGATGGTACGGCACATCTCTAAGGCGTTCGGTCCCACAGGGGACAGTACCTTGGCATCAGTGGCGTGCATGCCTTATTGGGAAATTCATAAATCTACCTGTGTTTCTATCAGAAATACTTGTTGCCAGTAAAGATTTACTTGGTTGAAACACAGTGACACTGATTTTTTTTTCAGAAAATCAAACAAAAATTAGTTTTAGAACATTTAAATTATTATTTTTACTTTCTCTACTACTAAGTAGAGGAAGTATTGTATGCCACCCAAAAATTCGATGTCGAGATTTCACCGATAATATGTTTTGAGGCACCCTGAATAAAAAAGGCATTTTTAGAAAAATATCCTTGTGTATGTGTGTGTGTGTGTGTGTGTGTGTGTGTGTGTGTGTGTGTGTGTGTGTGTGTGTGTGTGTGTGTCACTCTGTGGACAGCATAACTCAAAAACGAAAAGTCGGTTAAAAACCAAAGTTGGTATTTAAGTTTAATGTCTTTCAAGGATGCGACACGAAGATTTTGAAGAAAATGTCTCTACCCTAAACTACCTTTTATATGGAAAATTTTTCGAAAATTTTTATTTTCTTGAAAATGACTAACGATTTTGACTAAAATGCCATATGTTTGAGAAATTTTGATGAAATGAAATGTATATCTGGAATTTTCTGGCTGTAGCCTATGTAGTCCTGTTTACTCTGGATGACTTTTGAATAACTCATAAACCCTAAGAGATAAAGTCTTACTGCACACAAAATGTTAATCTCGCTAAGACACACAATTTATGTCTAAATAAATTATTTTGTAGAGTGAGCCATTTCGGAGATATTCCTTGTTATTTCTATAAGTTCTGGAGAACATACTTCGGTCAAATGGAACATCGCTATTCATTTTTTACACGTTAAGTGTGCAAAGAGAACGTAATTTGAAAGCTTTAAACGATTTGACTATCGCACAAAGCCTACTGTATTCCCATATTCCTCTTGCACGTGCAAGAAAACAAGCAATAAGATAATTTCGGCAAATGTTTATCTCAACTAACACGAAGAAGATAGAAGGATAAGAGTTTGTAATAAGTGTTAGTACAAAATGATGTGAGTGCAACACATCAGATTTTTTTTCTCGAAATATTCACCTTTAACGTCAATAACCAACAATTCCTTAAAGCAATAATTCCGGTTGAGTGGCTCAGTTGGTTAGACGCTGGCCTAGGTCGCGGGCTCAAATCTGGTCCAGACCGATGGTTTTTAAGTGTGCTTTAAAACGACAGGTCTATTTTTAGTAGATTTACTGGCATGTAAAAGACCTCCTGAGGGACGAAATTCCGACACACCGGTGACGCTTATGTGACCCTGGCAATTGACAGTGTCATTAAAAGAACTCACGAAGTATTATAAAATAGTTTCAAATATAAACAAATTTCAGTTGTTTTGTAGGAACACCACATTCTAATTTTTTTAATGCTTCATTTATCGCCTTTAAACTCGAAGGTCATATCGGCGGCTTTTGGCCCTGTGGAACAATAAAATTGCTCAATAGAAACGGTGTTCATTCGTTTAGCGCAACTTTTGATCTTTAAGTTTCTATTATTTTAGTTTAACTTATTACACTAAACTCTCACACACACATACACACACACACACTCACACACACTCAAACTTTAGGAAGGACGGGGAATAATCCTAGTTATAGAAAATCCCCCCTCCAGCCGGAAATCGAACCTGGGACTCCTTGCACAGGTCTGAGCTACGGGGCCAGCCTGCTGCTTCTTGTTTGACCTCAACCTTCCAACATGTGATGCAAGATTTTTTCCAAGTCCAATGTCAGTGTCATATTCTTTCTGAGTACAGCTCATATTTGTTTTGGTGTAATAGTATTTTGAATTATTTATTTGGGGGATTTCTTTTGGATAACATAGGCCATTTTAAAAATTTTCAGTGTCGCCCTTGTATACGAGAACTAATTTACCCAGCTGATACACATGGTACTTTTAGCCAGAGCAGCATCAATTTATAAAGGAATTTAGATAGGTATGTTATTCTTTCTTCAAAATCTTCGTGTCGTATCCTTAAAAGGTATCAAACTTAAATACCAACTTTGGCTTTTAACAGACCTTTCGTTATGCTGTCCACATGCTCACAGATACACACACACACAACACACACACACACACACACTTTTTTTCTAAAAATGCTTTCTTTGGATTCAGGGGCCTCAAAACATAATATATTTCCGGTGAAATCTGGACATCAAATTTTTGGGTGAAATACAATACTTCCTCTACTTACTATACGTAGTAGAGAAAGTAAAAATGAGTAACAACCTCCCATTTGGGAATGGCCTGCATTGCAAAATTCTGACAAATAACAAGGAATATCTCCGAAATGGTTCACTTCATAAAAAAATCTGCTGTGTTGCAATCACATGACTATCTCTACTCTTGTACAAACTGTTTGTGCAAATTCTTATTCCTATATCTTCTTCGTCTTAGTTGAGATAAACATTTGTACAAATTATTGCTTATTTCCTTGTAGGTGCAAGGGGAACGTTAGAATACAGTAGAGAGATCCTGTTCTCTTTGCACACTTAACACATAAAAAAATGAACAACGATGATCCATTTCACGAAAGTTTCAAGGAATATCTCCGAAATGGTTCACCCTACAAGAAAATTCATTGAGGCATAAATTGTGTATTTTAGCAAGATCTACATTTTTGTACAGTATAATTTGGTCTATCTCTAACGGTTTACCAGTTATGTAAAAGTCGTCCAGAGTAAATACGACTACAGGGGCTATAGCCAGAAAATTCAAGATATATATTTCATTTGCCATAAAAGTATCTCAAACATATGACATTTTAATCAAAATCGTTAGTCATTTTCAAGAAAATCAACATTTTCGAAAAATGTTCCATGTAAGGGTAGTTTAGGGTGGGGCTATTCTCTTCAAAATCTTCGTGTCGCATCCTTGAAAGTCATTAAACTTAAATACCAACTTTGGTTGTTAACCGACTTTTCGTTTTTGAGTTATGCTGTCCACAGACTGTCAGACACACAGACTTGCACACACGGACCTTTTTTCTAAAAATGCATCGAATTTTTGGGTGGAATACAATACTTCTACTTACCAGCAGAGAAAGTAAAAGTAACTTAAAATAAATTGTGTGTTTAACGTGATCTATATTTTTGTATAATAAGAGTTGGTTTACCAGTTATGCAAAACTAATCAAGAGTAAACAGGGCTACATAGGCTATAGCTAGAACATTCAAAATATGCATTTCATTTGCCATAAAAATATCTTAAACATGGCATTTTAGTTGAAATCGTTATAGCTATTTTTGAGAAAATTAAAATTTTCGAAACATTTTCCATGTAAGGGTAGTTTAGGGTAGAGGAATTTTCTTCAATATCTTTGTGTCGCATCCTTAAAAGATGTTAATCTTAAATACCAACTTTGGTTTTTAACTGAGTTTTTGTTTTTGAGTTATACTGTTCACAGACAGACACGCACATTGCATTCAGGGGGCCTCAAAACATTTATGTGACATCGAATTTTTGGGTCAAATATAATACTTCCCCTCCTTAATATACGAAGTAGAGCAAGTAATACAAAGACGTAATATTTTTTCTATTTTAACAGAAAGTTTCTGGTTTCAAGTAGCATTTGTCATTTCGCCTGCTTGTTGGGGTGTTGATTATGTTAGGAAGGGATGGCTGTGTACTGACCAATCAGGGACAATTACCCCATAGTGTCGTACAGACTGCAGCAGCAGCAATAGTGACTGTGTTTCAGTGTATGATAGACAGGAGCTATGAATGTTACGGGACTAGTGCAACATTTAGGGCAATTCACAGCCCCACTATCATCTGTTAGTGATGTTTGTCGAAAACACAGTCAACAGTATATTCATGGAATAGCACAAGGCCTGCCTTGGGCGCTGCGAAGTAAGTGTAAATCAGATTATGTTACGTATCATATATGTTAGTTTAATGACAGAGGTTTGCGTCCTATAGCCTATCTATAATAAGTAGATAAGGCATCGCATTTCAACCCAAAAATTCAAAAGAATGCGAGTCTGTGACCAGCATAACTTAAAAACAAAAGCTCTGTTAAATGCCAAACTTGGTATTTAGGCTCAGCATCTTCCACATGTACCACACAAAGATTTTCTAGAAAATCACCCACCCCAAACTACCCCTTACATGTACAACTTTTCGAAAATTTTAATTTTCTCAAAAATAACGAACATAAATATATGTCCCAAAATTTTAGCCCTTTTCTATGGTTCCCTTACCAAAAAGAAAAAAATATATTAATCTCATTAAAGCACACAATTTGCCCAATACGATTTGTTGTGGAAGTAACCATTTTTTAGATTTTTTGTTGCGATTTGAATGTTCAAATACTTATTATGATTTTCTAAATATAAGGTCATTCGTTTTTACTTTCTATACTACGTATACATAGTAAGTAGGGAAAATATTGCAGTACATCCAAAAATTTGATATCGAGATTTTTCCGGAAATACACCTTTTGGGCCAACCTGAATCTGAAGGTACTTTTACTTTATCACGTATAGTAAACAGGGCAAATATTGTATTCCACCCAATAATTCGATGTCGAGATTTCATCGGAAATGTTTTGAGGCCCCTGAATCCAATAAAAGCATTTTTAGAAAAAGGCGTGTCTTTGTATCTGTGAACAGCATTACTCAAAGAAATGAAAAGTCGGCTAAACATAAAAATTGGCCCTTAAGTTTGTCTTTCAAGGATGTGACGCGAAGATTTTGTAGAAAATTCCTACACCCTAAACTACCCTTTACATGGAAAATATTTCAAATATTTTTATTTTCTCAAAAATAGCTCTAACGATTTTTATTAAAATGTCATGTGTTTGATATTTTTACGATATATATATTTTAAATTTTCTGGATAAAGCTCATGTAGTCCTGTTTACTCTGGATGACTTTTGCATAACTGGTAAACCGTGAGAGATAGACCAAATCTTACTATACAAAAAATACGGATCTTGCTAAAACACACAATTTATGTCCAAATAAATTTGTAGAGTGAACCATTTCCGATATATTCCTTGTCATTTGTGCGAGTTTTGCCAAACAAACTTTCGTCAAATGCAACATCGTTATTCATTTTTACTTTCTCTATTGGTAAGTATCTCGATATCGAGATTTCACCGGAAATATATGCTTTGAGACCCCCTGAATAATAAAAAAAAAAAAAAAAAAAAAAAAAAAAGAAAAAAGAAAAAAAAATAAATAAATAAATAAAAAAAAATAAAAAAAAATAAAAAAATAAATAAATAAAAAAAGAAAGAAAAAAGGCATTTTTAGAAAAAGGTGTGTGTGTGTGTCTCTGTCTGTCTGTCTGTGGACAGCATAACTCAAATGAAAATACGGTTGAAAACCAAAGTTGGTATTTAAGTTTAATGACTTTCAAGGATGTAATAATAAGATTTTGAAGAAAATAGCCCCACCCTAAATACCTTTTACATGGACAATTTTTCGAAAATTTTTATTTTCTTGAAAATGGCTAACGATTTTGATTAAAATGCCATATGTTTGAGATTTTTATGACAAATGAAATGTATATCTTGAATTTTCTGGCTATAGCCCCTGTAGTCGTATTTACTCTGGATGACTTTTGCATAACTGGTAAACCGTTAGAGATGGACCAAATTATACTATACAAAACATGTAGATCTTGCTAAAACACACAATTTGTCTAAATAATTTGTTTTAGAGTAAATCATTTCGGAGATATTTCTTGTTATTTGTGTGAGTTTTGCAGAACTTATACTTCTGTCAAATGGAACATCATTTTTAATGTTTTTATATGTTAACCGTGCAAAGAGAACGGAATCTCAAAGCTTTAAAATATTTAACTGTCGCACAAAGCCTACTGTATTCCCATATTCTTCTTGCACCTACAAGGAAATAAGCAATAAGATAATTTCAGCAAATGTTTGTCTCAACTAACACGAAGAAGATATAGAAATAAGAGTTACAGTAGTAGAGAAGGTCATGTGAGTGCAACACATCAGATTTTTACACTCTTCCTGAGGCACTTTAGAAACTAATTATTTATAATGTTCCACTGTTTCATCTGACGACGAAAAAACAAATCCACGGATTTTATCTTCAACTTTGTAAACAAAAAGTACTCACAAGGTACTAAGTCAGGGCTGTATGGTGGTGGGTCCATGGTGCTGATTTTTAAGGCAAATACTCAGCAGTTCTACTGAAAGTGACGATATGCTTTAAACTTATTTTTCATTTGGGCGATTTTACGAACTTTTTTAAATACTTATGGTAAACATAAATGTGTACACAAATCGGCGATAACGGTACAACTATCTTCTAAGATGATAGTAGCAACATTGTCCGTTTTAGGGAGGGGTGGGGGGCGGAATCTAACAACCATCTTATCAGCATTGCGAATTTGTTGGATTTTCGTAGACTTAGGTGGTGTTGAGCCGATTAACACTTATCTTTAAGACTATAATAATAATAAATCCAAGATTCATCACCAATAAGTACAATATAAAGCAAATTTGAAGCACCGACTTGGAATTTCTCCAGGTTTACTGCACCATTTAATACGCTTTTGATTAGCGGAATCCATCGACAGCTTTCTCACATCTGACCGTTGTCTGACTGCATATGTATGTGCGAACAGCATATCTAAAAAATCTGTGTTGCACTCATATGACCTTCTCTACTCTTGTACTAACCATTCTTACAAACTCGTATTCGTATATCATCTTCGTGTTAGTTGAGATAAGTATCTGTACAAATTATCTTATTGCTTATTTCCAGCAGACTTTGAGCTGCTTTTAAAGCTTTGAGATGCCGTTCTCTTTGCACACTTAATATATAAAAAATGAACGATGTTCCATTTCACAAAAGTCAGTTTTCCGAAACTGACACAAATAACCAAGAATATCTCCGAAATGGTTCACTCTACAAAAAAATTTATTTTGACATAAATTGTGTGTTTTAGCGAGATCTACATTTTTGGTACAGTAAGATTTTGTCTATCTCTTACGGTTTACGATTTGCTAAAGTCATCTAGAGTAAACAGGACTACATAGGCTATAGCCAGAAAATTCAAAATATACATTTCATTTGCCATAAAAATATCTTAAACATATGACATTTTAATAAAAATCGTTAGCCATTTTCAAGAAAATAAAAATTTTATATGTAAAGAGTAGTTTAGGGTGGAACTATTTTCTTCAAAATCTTCGTGTTGCATTCTTGAAAGACATTAAACTTAAATACCAATTTTGGTTTTTAACCGACTGTTCATTTTTGAGTTATGCTGTCCACAGACTGACTCACACAATCACGGACCTTTTTCTAAAAATACGTTTTTTATTTTTATTTTTTGGGCTTCAGAGGTCTCAAAATATATTTCCAGTGAAATCTCGACATCGAATTTTTGGGTGGAATACAACACTTCCTCTACTTGCCAGTAGAGAAAGTAAAAACGAAACGTCGATTAAATACCAGACTTAGAATTGAAGTTCGTCTCCCAAGGAAGGATTTTCAAGAAAATCTCTACGCTAAACTATCCTTTACAGTGAAAAAGTTTTGCAATTTTTTATTTTCTCACAAACGGCTCTGTCAAATTTCATACCAAAGGAAATTCATATTTTGAATTTTCTTGGAATAGCCTCTAAGCTCATTTTGAATGACTTCAGTATTGTTAAACCGTAAGAGATGAAAAAATCTTACTATACAAAAATATAGATTTTGTTAAAGCACAAAATTTGTCTTTTTGTATTTACTTTTAGTTAACTATTTCCGAGATATTCTTTATTGGTTTGAGCTTTCAAATAGGTACTTAGTTTTCTTAAATAGGAATAGGCAATTCCTTTTTGTGTATCTCTTAGTCATTCAAAGAGAATAGCCATCACATAGCGACTAGCTCTTTACGATCTGACTGTCGCTAAAGGTTAATTTATTTCCGTTCCCATTGTACCTATAAAGCCATCTCGATTAACATGAAATAGTAGAAGAATAAGCACCTTTGTTAATTGTTTACAAAATCGGTCACTCGATAAAACGAATGAAACAGTGCAATGGATGCAGTTTTTATTGACTATGATTTTGAAAGTTTTATTTGGCGCTCAAGCTTCGTTTTTGATTTATGAGCAAATTCCGTACGCACGATACAACGTTTTTATTTCATTTATGCAGCTGATATTTAGCAAATAAATGTATATAAACGAGTATAATATATGCTAGAATGATTAATGCATTTACGTTTAAATTGTTATTGCTGATTGCATCCATTGCACTATGTTTCATTCGTTTTCTCGAGCGGCCGATTTTGTGAACATTTACCAAATGCATGTGTCATGATATTGCAATGCTTATTTCCTCCCTATAAACAGAATATTCTATACGATGAGTTAATACTCATAGCGCATATACACACATCTACTCATATTTCATTTATTATTGGATTTTAAGCACGTTCATTAATACGGCATTAGCGAGTGGCAGCGTTTTGATTACGCCTCGTATGGACAGTTGGTGTAACTGCATGGTCTAACAACAAAAGCAGAACGCTCTACACACACCCCTTGCTGCTATGTACGCGCCCACTGATAGGGTTGGTAAAATGCCGCTTCAAGCTATGGGAAGGCATATATCGAACCATGTATACAGGATGAGACCTAGAAGGTTAAATGTCTGGCGCACGCGCACACACGCCGATCCAAGCATTTCCTAATACAATAAAACCTGCTTAAAACGGAACGCGATCGTTCCAGTAATATTTTTCCGTTTAGAGGTTTCCATATTTTAAAGGGTTTTACATATTTTAGTAAAACAAAGTACAAAAATCTGATGTGTTGCACTCACATGACTTTCTCTACTCTTGTACTAACCATTCTTTGAAATCTTCTTCGTGTTAGTTGAGATAAACATCTGTACAAATTATCTTATTGCTTATTTCCTTATAAGTGCAAGGGGAATATGGGAATACAGTAGGCTTTGAGCAATAGTCAAACGTTTTAAAGTTTTGAGATCCCGTTCTCTTTGCACGCTTAACATATAAAAAATGAACGATGTTCCATTTTACGAAAGTTTTAAGTTTTCCGAAACTGACACAAATAACAAGGAATATCTCCGAAATGGTTCACTCTACAAAAAAAAAAAAAAAAAAAAAAAAAAAAAAAAAAAAAAATAATAATAATAATAATAATAACACTGGTCTACAAAAATTAACCTTTTCTCTTTCACAAGAATTAAAATAACAGATTCTAAAAGTATTTTTCGTGCTGAATTCAAATATAATTACAGTTTGTCCTCATCGGGCAGTAGTTTTGTGTGATATTCATTTGAATTTTTATAATATTCTAAAAAATCCGTAACTAGCTATCTAACTCAAAATTATAACTACTGATTCTGACTTACCTAGAAAGTGGTAGATAGTGATTTTCGGGTATATTTTGCATCTGGAACGTCTCTCATTTTAGTCCAACAGTAGTCAGCCAGCATATTGGAACTCCACTTGCCTTGGTACCTCTTCTCTATCGTAGAAATTTGCTGATGAAAACGCTCACCGTGTTCATCGCTGACAGCTCCAAGGTTTTCGGGGAACAAGTCCAAGTGAGAGTCCAAGAAGTGAATTTTTAAAGACATGTTGCATCCCATAGCTTTATAAGAATGCAGAAGATCAGCCACTATGTCACGATAGTTTTCTGCTTTATGGTTTCCAAGAAAATTGCAACATAAACGTTTGAAAGACTGCCAGGCTGCTCTCTCCAGTGGATTTAATAGTCCCTCGAAATGTTCATCAGCCATTAATGATCGGATTTGTGGTCCTATAAAAACTCCTTCTTTCAATTTAGCATCACTGACTGGGGAATTTCGATTTAAAGTACAAGAATCCATCAGAAAGTTTATCCATAGCTTTGACGAAATTTTTCATAACTCCTAACTTAATATGCAATGGAGGTAAAAATATTTTTTCAGGGTTCACTAAAAGGACACATGCCACATTTTTCTGGCCAGGGAGAAGAGATTCACGTTTTGGCCATGACTTTCTAACGTAGTGAGACTTCTTATCTCTGCTGTCCCACTCGCACAAAAAACAGCAAAATTTGGTGAATCTAAGTTGCAAACCAAGCAATAAAGCAATGACCTTTAAATCACCACAGATATTCCATTCATATTTTCCATATTGTATTTTCTCTAAAATTAGTTTCATATTTTGATATGTCTCTTTCATAGCGGCATGCGCTACTGGTATTGATGGAAGTTCATTGCCAATATGTAGCAGCACAGCCTTCAAACTTACTTTAGAATGAACAATCGCCACTCATCTGGTCGGTGTTGATGCCCAAGAGTTTCCATAAGTGAACAAATATTATTACAAAACACAACACCATATTCTTCAGAGAAGTATTCTTTGAAAACACTATGGCGGCTACGATAACTACTTATTCTTACATCTTTTTGGAGTAAATTCCACCCTTTGAGTCTGGAAGTTAAAACTTCAGCTTGCAGTTTAGACAGATTTAAATCCCGAATCAGGTCATTAAGGTCTTGCTGATTGGGAAAGTATGGTTCTGATGAACAGCTACTGGCTTCATATGTAAGATCATTTTTATTTTCATCTGAATCATTTTGAGTTTCAGTTAGGTCAGAATCAGAGTTATCACTTAAGGTTGTATGTACATATACTGGTACGGGGAACTCTTCACTGTGTAAGACAGGTCTCAATGCAGATTGCAAATTCGGATACTTAACTGTATATTTTGTTTTAGATGTCATTCCTTTAATATTTGTCAAACAAAAATAACAGTCAGTTGAATGATCCTTCGGTTCCCTCCAAATCATGGGAATTGCAAATGGCATATGATGTGTACCATTTTTCCACCCAGTCAGCAGTCCAACACACGAAACACAGCATGTATTTGGGGCCCAGCTCTTATCAAAATCACCAACTTGACAGCCAAAGTAAAGATGATAACACTTCTTTACAAGTGGGGTCATATTTCGCCTCTGAGACTTGAAGGTCAGCTCACCACAAATATAGCAGAAATTATCTGCATGATTTACACACTTTCTTGGCATGATGAAAACATTAAGCACTGAAATACAACATGCACAACATACACAATACACTTCTAAACAGAAAGGAAGGAAATATTTCACTAGTGAACAATGTCACAGTCAGCTCAATACTGACACATCACAATGCCAGACAGGTCTGAGCATGTCTAAACATGAATGAACCTGCACAGTCTTGTTTTGTGGTGCTTCAGCGTGATATTACAAATAATTTCAATAAATACGACTTGAGTAAAATAGCTACATATGAGGTAAAGGTTCCTATGACAGGTCAAAGAAAACGCTAAAATCATATTTTGAAAAGCAGCTTTCACAGAAAAACTACGCCTGATGGGAAAATTCTGACTACATATCTGAATTCAGGATGAAAAAATGCACTAGATTCACTATTCAGATTTCTTGTGAAAAAAATCTTGTCGACCAGTGTAATTAGACACATTGTGTAGGTATTTTAGCAAGATCTACATTTTTTGTATACTATGATTTGGTCTATCTCTAACGGTTTACCAGTTATGCAAAAGTCGTGTAGAGTAAATACGACTACAGGGGCTATAGTCAGAAAATTCAAGATATACATTTCATTTGCCATAAAATATCTCAAACAGACGATATTTTAATCAAAATCGTTAGTCATTTTCAAGAAAATCAAAATTTTCCAGTTTAGGGTGGAGCAATTTTCTTCAAAATCTTTGTGTCGCATCCTTGAAAGACATTAAACTTAAATACTAACTTTGGTTTTTAACCGACTTTTCGTTTTTGAGTTATGTTGTCTACATACTGGTTCTCGGGAAGAGTGAAGAGGTTTGCGCCAGAACTTTAACTTTGGAAGCTGTTAACTTTTCGAAAGTTTTTCACTGTTTTGCAGGCATTACTTCTTGTCAGGTTCAGGTTGTATGCATTTTGTGTATGATTTAATGTGACATTCCCAATGGTGGTTGTCCACAGTGGCTGACGCTTCTGCCAAACCCCAGCCAGGTTTGCTGCAGGGAAATGTCCACTCCTTGGGGTATTTTGAAGAATGCATCGATGTGAAGCCAGACGCAGACTTCTCGACTCACCATTGCACTGCTACCTTGAACTTAGAAGAGGACGTTGTGAAAACTCCAGTAAGTAAATTACTTCGATTCTTGATTTTATGAAACACTGAGCTGTTTTCTCCAAATAAGAATGGACAAAACAGGCTGAACGGGGCCACTCCCCTGAAACACGTTCTTGTTTCACTCAACCAACCATCTCTTCCCTTCACTGCTGTTCGCCTCATTCAGTGGCGAGTATGGCTGTTTCATGAAGAGTGATAAATATGCTGATTTCAATTTGCAAGTACACAGTATCAGAATATCAAACGTAACTTTGATCAGAAGCATAAATAAAACTTTGGTGATCTTACAGGTATTTATTTACAATTTCAAAAGGTACTCGTACTCGTATTTGTAAGCATATGGAGACGATATGATTCCAGTTTTGGGGGTTTAGTTTATAAGTTTAAGATAAATCTGTATTACGTGTTTCAAAGTTTGAACATATGTTTGAAACCAAAGAATTTATTATGATCAAATAGTTTTAAAATAGTTCAAAGCTAAATAACAATGGTACTTTAATGTTTTATTTGTGAAAGAGAAACAATTTTGTATGTTAATCATAAGGCAGTGTAAGGATATACGTGCATAAGATAAGCCTTGAAGATGATGTAATTTACCTAACCACGCTAGATGGCTGTAATAATTATTGTATGTAAAATATGTTTAATATAAACAAAATGGCTATTACCAGCCTAGAAATTATTACTACTGCGCAAGTGGAACGAACCCATCACTGCATGTGTTGTATAAAAACAACCTTTGTCACTCGTCAAGAGGATTTGGTGTGGGTAAGGCAAGTTCAATCACTACCCCCCCCCCCACCCACCCTCCTCTCGAGCCCATACCTGGTACAACAGGAAAAAGAATACTAATAGTCAAATATCAGCCGCCTTTAAATTTTGCGGCTGCCATAAAATAACTACATAACTCGTTATGCAGGGTGCTTAAATATATCTGATATTGTAGTAGGAGTTGGGATTGGGCAAACCTAGAATAAATGCCCCTATAAATATGTCCGAAAGCAATATGTGGTTTCTAGCACCTATTGTACTTCACTCTCCAATTTTTAGGTAATAGAAAGGCGTTTCACGCTTAAGTTAATAAATTTAAAGCTTCGAGTTTGGTGTTAGACAAACATTATAGATAAGTTATAATGAAGTTATCACTTTATTATGACCAAATTGGAGCTTGGTGTGTGATAAGGCTATAAAAAAATAGAACCCAATTTTTACTTTCTCTACTGGTAAGTAGGGGAAGTATTGTATTCCACCAAAAATTCGATGTCGAGATTTCACCAGAAATATATGTTATGAGGCCCCCTGAATCCAAAAAAAGCATTTTTAGAAAAAGGTCCGTGTGTGTGTCTGTGTGTCAGTCTGTCAGTCTTTCAGTCTGTGGACAGCATAGCTCAAAAACGAAAAGTCGGTTAAAAACCAAAGTTGGTATTTAAGTTTAATGTCTTTCAAGGATGCGACACGAAGATTTTGAAGAAAATAGCCCCACCCTAAACTACTCTTTACATGGAAAATTTTTCAAAAATTTTGATTTTCTTGAAAATGGCTCTAACGATTTTGATTTAAATGTCACATGTTTGAGATATTTTATGACAAATGAAATGTATATCTTGAATTTTCTGGCTATAGGCCCTGTAGTCGTATTTACTCTGGACGACTTTGCATAACGGGTAAACCGTTAGAGATAGACCAAATTATACTATAAAAAAATGTAGATCTTGCTAAAATACACAATTTATGTCTCAATAAATTTTCTTGTAGGGTGAACCATTTCGGAGATATTCCTTGTTATGTGTGTGAGTTTTGGAAAACGAACTTTCGTGAAATGGATCATCGTTGTTCATTTTATATATATATATATATATATATATATATATATATATATATATATATATATATATATATATATATATATATATATGTTAAGTGTGCAAAGACAACAGAATCTCGAAGCTTTTAAACATTTGACTATCGCACAAAGCCTAGTGTATTCTAACATTCCCCTTGCACCTACAAGGAAATAAGCAATAAGTTGTACAAATGCTTATCTCAACTAACACGAAGAAGATATAGGAATAAGAGTTTGTAAGAATGGTTAGTACAAAAGTAGAGAAAGTCACGTGAGTGCAACACATCAGATTTTTTTTAATGGAACAATAAGAAACGTGCTGCGTGCTTGAGAGATAAGGATTTGTGCGCCTCTGCCTGTGCCATTTGTGTAGCCACTCTCGGCTTTCCCTCGCAGGAACAAAGGCCTCGTATGCCTAACCATATTTTAGTGACCTTTATATTATAACAATATTGCCTCCGTGAATTAAATGTCAATGAATACTCAGTGTACTTTTTCAGCATCAACTGGTAAACATAACGCCATGTACAGCCAGTGTCCCAAATTTTTTGACAAATTTTCGTATCCAATGGAATTGCACAAAAGAAATTCGCCTGTCACATTGTGATGCATTTGGGTCCAAAAACAATAACAATTCTCGTAACAAATGTGAGAAATAGACATGGTAGACGGAAATATCAATATGACTACTATATTAAGTATGACCGCCTCCGTTGCGCAGTGGTAGCGCGCCTGCCTCTGGCGCGGAGGACGCAGGTACCGGTGTGGGGATTTTCCTCCCGCTGGGAGTTCTGGCACGGGATGCACTCAGCCTCGTTAGGTCCCGAAGGAGCCAATTGAGAAGCTGCTTGATGAAGTAGCAACCCCAGGTCGTGATGGCCACATAACTAGCCGGCAGCGCTCGGACGCTGACCACGTCCCACCCTCCAGTGCTGCACCCCACTCATGACGCCTGTAGTGGGCAGAGGTGAGGGACGCAGCGGTTGGGCGGTAAGCCTGGGTCCTTCCAGAGTTATCGCACTGGTTTTTTAATATTAAGTATAGGTTTGCGATATATTTCCACGACTCTCGGTGGAAGAATAGATGTAGGAGTAAAAGACGTTCTCATGGTTACAAAGAAGAAAAATCTAATGTGTTGCACTCACATGACTTTCTCTACTCTTGCACTAACCATTCTTACAAACTCTTATTCCTACATCTTCTTCGTGTTAGTTGGAATAAACATTTGTACAAATTATCTTATTGCTTATTTCCTTGTAGGTGCAAGGGGAATATTAGAATACAGTAGGCTTTGTGCGATAGTCAAAGGTTTTAAAGCTCTGAGATTCCGTTCTCTTTGCACGCTTAACATATAAAAAATGAACAACGATGTTCAATTTCACCAAAGTTTTAAGTTTTCCAAAACTGACACAAATAACAAGGAATATCTCCGAAATGGTTCACTCTACAAAAAACTTTATTCAGACATAAATTGTGTGTTTTAGCGAGATCTACATTTTTTGTCGAGTAAGATTTTGTCTATCTCTTACAGTTTACGAGTTACTTAAAACGTATCCGGAGTAAAGCGGACTACATAGGCTATAGCCAGAAAATTCGAAATATACATTTTATTTGTCATACAAATATCTTAAACATATGACATTTTAATCAAAATCGTTAGAGCCATTTTCAAGAAAATCAAAATTTTCCATATAAAGGGTAGTTTAGGGTGGAGAAATTTTCTTCAAAATCTTTGTGTCGCATCCTTGAAAGACATTAAACTTAAATACTAACTCTGGTTTTTAACCGAGTTTTCGTTTTTTAGTTATGCTACACACACACACAGACAGACAGACAGACAGACAGACAGACAGACAGACAGACAGACAGACAGACAGACAGACAGACAGACAGACAGACAGACAGACAGACAGACAGACAGACAGACAGACAGACACAGACACACACACACACACACGCCTTTTTCTAAAAGAGAAAGTAAAAAAGCCACAGGCCGAGGTATATTTAGTCTACTATAGGCACGAATTGAGGTTAGAGGACCCGGAAAGCTATCGCAGTTTTCTACGAATTGAAATTTTTTCCTTACATCGTGTTGAAGGCAAAATTACGTGCAAAACTTTGCAGAACTACCAAGAACTACAGCACAAACACGTACATTTACAGGTTGCATGCGCAGTCCACCATATTGTTACGTTCCTGACGCTGATCAACTGTTTTCATGTCGTTGGACGAAAAAAAAAATACATGCAACTAATTGTGTTAGGCACAAAAAAGTAGCATAAAAATTGTGTGCACCTAAATGTTATCCAACTCTCGATGTCTCAGATGCACTTCTGTTGTACACAATGCTTTTGATAAAGGAAGTTGGACCGTGGGACATCCAGTTATGAAGTATATTACACTGTAATTAGGCATGTGATCATAAATCGCTAGAAATCAGATGAAATAATCGCAAAGTGCCAGTCGTGTTTGCTAAGGTCACCCACACACGAACCGGCAAGCCTGTCAGTTATCTCTGAAGGGTCCAGGAAGAGGTCAATGACATTGTAACAAAAGGTAGGCAGCAGGATGATAGACATAACAATGTTCATAAGGCTACGTCAGAGCTTTCCAAACTTTTCCTCAAGTGACACCCTTGTATCACATGCAATTTCACTGACTAATATTAACAAAGAAAAATTAAAGTGTTGCAAATGATCTTTTGAATAAATATTAATTTAATACTACTTTAATACGTAATCTGTGGTTACGCTGAAGGAAGAAAAGGATGTTTTGTATTATACTATCAGTTTCATTTATTTTACATTCTGAAGTTGCTAGCCTCGCGAGCGACACACCAGGGTGACATCAAGGTGGAAAGGTCTGGCCTACACAGAGTGGAAGGGAAGTCATTACATCCTTCTAATATGTGCTTCATAGAAGCATTACAAACAAAAAAGTCGAATGGCATTTTGTTCTTTGATCAGCCGATTTCGAAAAAATATTTGGGTTTTGTACCAAATTGGATGTGTAATTCCACAAGAATTTACGAATATAATTTGTTACTTGTAAGATGCGTAGAGAAACATATGACATTTTAATCAAAATCGTTAAAGCCATTTTCAAGAAAATTAAAATTTTCGAAAAATTTTCCATGTAAAGGGTAGTTTAGGGTGGGGATATTTTCTTCAAAATCTTCGTGTCGAATGCTTGAAAGACATTAAACTTAAATACCAAGTTTGGTTTGTAACCGATTTTAAGTGTGACATCTCGACATCGAATTTTTGGGTGGAATGGAATACTTCCCCTACTTACCAGTAGAGAAAGTAAAAAGTGTAAGTATTGCCAAATTCAAACAAATAATAAAGAATATCTTGGAAATGGTTCACTCAAAAGAAAAGGGTATTTGACATAAATTGCGTGTTTTAACTAGATCCACATTTTTTATTCAGTAAGCTTTTGTTGGTCTTCTACTGCTTACAATTAATACAAAATCATTCAGAATGAAGGTTTCTTCTGCCATGGAGTCGCTGTTTGTGTCCGTTACTGGATACTGACTGTCGTGAGCGTACACTCCACAGGTACTAGCTGACTTAACCTCCAACTGAAAGAGTAGGTGAGGAATATGAGCTAATTACGTGTCTCTATGGAGACAAGGTTGGGCATCGCCGCATTACAATATCATGGGAAATAATGTCGATGGCTTTTGTTAAGTCAAAGAACACACCCAACTACTACCAGCGCATTTAAACTACAGCTTGATTATTTAGACCTGACCCTGTAGAAACGCGGTGGAGGAGAGGGTAGTCTAGGGTGGTGGGAGAAAGGCTGGCAGCGTTTTGTTACCTGCGTTTGTTACCCGCATTGTTCACACGTCGCTACTCAGCTACTACCGACCCGAAACCCCTCCCAGAATATAATGGACTAGTCCAGCTACTGCGCACACGGCTAACCAGGGTCAGGACGAAAAAAACATACTGTAAGTTTTATTATGTAGGTAACATCCTGTTGCTTAATTTTAGTTATGTTAATTTTATCTTATTTGCTTTTATTACGAACACGAGAGGGCTTTTCTAGACAAACAGGAAGGTTTCGTTCAACAAATAACATTTGTGTTTAGATGGAGGAGATGCTGAAAATCAAGGGCATGCTATGGAGTATCTGCCTACCATCGACTTGCTCCAACTCGGAGGTAAGGACCAGTCTCAACGAGTGGCTTAGTGGTTGGAAAATGAAAGCAAGTCATGTGGACTGTGATGACTCTCTCTATCGTCCAATGGATGTAATCGACTGGGTTGCTGTGTAAGTATGCCTAAATTATTTATATATTTCTGCAGGTGTGGGCCTTAATGCCCCAAATTACTTTCTCCCAGAAGTAACGTAACGAAAGCTTGCCAACGAGAGCTGCACGAACCTCGGTACTAAGATAGTCAGGTTACATCGCTCACAGCCCACATGCCACTTCCGCTCCCCTCATTAACTGCCACCACCACTGTCTACTCCCCTTCTACTAATTCACTGCGACATGTACTCCTCGAGACGTTGCTAGATACTGCAACCCGTAATAGGAATAATGTCACCTTGCAACAGGCGTAACGATACGTTTACGAAAATAGTCTGTGCATCCTTCAGATTGGCAACTTTCGTTGCGCCAGCTCTACTTATAGTATAGTCCATTTTAAACTCTCACAATTAACACCTCAATACTCGTCTGTCACCACCGCTCCTACCGCCACATCCTTGAATGACTGAAGTAGAATTCCTTGCTACTTCACTTCCATCCAGTAGGAATTGATTTATATCTAACTTGAGCCAATCAGAGATATCGGAATATTTCCCTATGTGGGGTTAATCAGGTGCTAGGAGTTGGTTCAGCTTTACTTCTGTGTACCTACACATTCGTTGCAGTATTAGTGTAATTTTAAAATGGAATATAAGTAGAGGAATTGTTGCGTTCCACTCAAAATTCGATATCGAGATTTTACCAAAAATAAACCTTTAGAGCCTACACTAGTAAAGGGGGAAAAAAAAAAAAAAAAAAAAAAAACTGTGGATGGGCGGGTGAGGGTGTGGGTTTCATAACTCAAATTCAAAAAGTGTTAAATTACAAGGACGCCACAAAATATTAAAGTAAATCCCACACCCAAAATTGATCTTTGCTTGGACTATTTCATACAGCGAGGCCTTAAATTATAATATACAACTTATTACCTGATCTTTCTTTTGGTTTTTACAAATTATCAGTCTCTCTTTTTGTTTTGTCAGTGTTGCCAACTGTACCGCAGAAATTGCTGAAAAAAACAATATATTATGCATTACAATCAATTAACAATCCAATAGTACCACATTTCAATTTCACAACTGTTTTTAACACTTGTTCTTTTTTTTCCCCAAAAGGAAAGTATTAATGTTAAGAATCGTGACATTTGGTATTATAAGCGTGTCCACCGTGAGATCAATTTGAGCGCACTCAACGCGGCATTGCCACATTTCTCTTGGAAATTCAACTTCGGATGACTTAACATGAAATTGTGACAAAATTCATTCGCATTAAAATAAAAAGGCATTACTAATAGGGACTGCAGAAAATGTTTATGTAGGACATCCCTGCAGCTCGCCTTCTTCTGGTAGTTACACTACCCGTTGTGCAAATATTCCTATAAATTTGTATAACAGTGATACAATACAGTAAAATAATGGTATGAGGAAATGCATTAATATAAATGGCAATTTCATTACTCCTAAAGAATGTCATGGTTTTTACAATTGGTTTTTTTTTTCAGGTCCATATTGTTAACTCTTGGACTACTGGTGCTTTTAAGCACAGGGTATGACACTTATTGGGGTAAGTATATTTTATAAGGATATATTTAGAAGTTAAGTTATAGTTGGACTATTCATAAAAGATTAATTAGGAGACAAATCTGATGTTTCGCATGGCTTTCTTACAAAAGTTTAACTTTCTATGTAATTCTTGTTAATACTGTGACGCCGGCCCACGGCAGCAGTAACACATCAAATGTTCGTGGCCGGTCTGCCCCACAGGCGCGCCGCGTAACAAAGGTGCTCAGGGTCAAATAGCTGTATGTGTATGTGACTAATAATGGCGGTAAAACAGAAAGGAAAGGTCCGAGATTACAGGTTAACTAATGACTATGATCGAACGGCGTGATAACACTGTAGAGTCCAGAAGCTTCTACTTAATTCCGCTGAGTCATTGTACGTGTGTATGGAGGGTTCTCGTAGGTCACGTGACATCGGCTCCAGTATAAATAGGACAGACAGTGAGCAGTTAGTTGAGTGAGTGATACAATAGTAGTTTTAGTTTGTAATAGTAGAGTTGCTGTTTAAGTCATCGTGTACAGATTTAGTTACGAGAGTGAGTCGGCCAGCCTGTCAGTGAGTACGTATGTGTCGTCGAGTGATTGTATCGTAATAGTCAAGATATGAGAGACAGTGAAACTGGAGAAAGACATTGAAAGATCGAGCAAAATTAACAGCACAAAAATTGTGAATTATAACAGTAGAGTAGACTATACATTGTGTTAGCAACGTGAAGGAAATTGTGCTTTTGTAGTCAAATTTAGAGGAAAATAGTGTTAGAGAAGCAGCAGGATTTCGAATTTTGCCGTTTTGTTAAAATATATTCAGTTCATGTGTATGCAATCCAGGTTTAACCTACGTGTTCATAGAAATAAATACTGCTTATATTTTCAGTGTTCAAACGAAGACACTACCGGTTGAGATTGAGGCGATACTCGTACCACCACAAAGATGACCTCTACACCAGTTTCTCTGTCTTAAATAACTGCTACTTCCTCTGCAAGGACGCCAAATCTGCTGAAATGTCTTCACTTTATGGCATCCGTTTTCTCAGTATATGCTGGGTTGTGCTGGGACATGTATTCTTAACAGTTGAAGGTATACCAGCTATCAACTATCTCCATGTTAGAGAGGTAAGCAATAGTTTACATTCACGTAACTTGCATTCAAGTTTTATGTCCACAAACCTTGGAACACTTGACCATCTTTAGGTGTAGTCAACACTTGCATATAATTGCCCATAAACAAGGAAACAAATGTATGCTAATGTGTGTAAATAGAAATCAGTTTGTTGATCTTTAAACTCTTTTAAAGCAAAGCAATTGGTCTCGTCTATAGTAGGAACAGCTTCAGATACCCCCCCCCCCAAAAAACAACCTTGACATTTTGCCCCCATCATGATGCAGTCTGGTTATATTTGGTGATATTCCATGTGTTAGGTTGCATTAATACCACCAACTGTTCGTAACATATAACCATGGTAAAGCTACGGCCATAGCTAGTGTTATTGCGTCTGATGTTGCCACATAAGCCCTTGTTTATGAACTCGTTGCAGAGAGGCCAACTGACAGATTTTAAAACAAGATTCTGTTTAGACACCGTATTAATTAATTACGTTCTTTGTTGTGTAAACGATGTTCAAGCATTATTATCGTTCGAAAGTATGATACTTTAACCCTGTGATATTTGAGGTTAGAAATGCCTTTATTATGTACGTTGGCAAGACTGCTTTTTGGGATACTTTCGTCCGCTGTTTAGTGTAGTGTCTGCCATGTTGAACTCTTGGAAACTGCCGATAAACTGTGTCCACTATACGAGGGTCCCCAGCAAAGTATGAAGTCACAGAAACATTGTTTATCCTAGTTTCTTCAAGTGTTCTCCCTGGCACTATATGCAGCGTTCCATTCTCTGGAGCCATCCACATCACTGAGTTTCTGGTACTGCAGATAACTTCTCTTCAAAACTGTATCTTCAGGACTAGAAAATTGGTGACCTCGAAGTCGGTTCTTCATCATAGGTAACAGCAAGAAATCACATGGGACTATAGTGGATGAGTTAATAGCCTTGCCTCAGTTCGTTGCAGAAGTTCCATTGTTAAATTAGCGAAATGAGCTGTTGCGTTGTCATGATGCAACAATGTGCCCCTTACACGAAGGATGGTTCAAGCACTCGGCGAACTAAACCCTAATGCCAGCTCACTGTCCTTGTAGGTTAGTCTTGGATCTTCCCGCATCATTGTTTCCACAGTGGTGAGGTGAGGTTTTTGTCCGTCACTACTGTTGCTGGTCTGCAAGTCTTCTCATCTTTAAGATATTGCCGCTCCCTCTTACACTCCACTACCGAACACAGTGACATATGACGGAGAATATTCCTCAAAAACCCTCCAAACTTTCAAGCGACTGCGTTTCATTTAAGCTACGTTTGAAGCTGTGTAAAACCATTGGGCGAAAATGCTCTCTCTGAATTTCCATTGTGCTTGGAAAAACAATCACAAACATATATCGATCACAAATGAATGGTGCAACAATGGTTCACCTGCTACCCAGGCATTACTAATGAGTCAGTCATTTTGACAAAGCAACAATGCTTTTGCCAGGGATGGTCACTTTTCCTTGTCTTAAATATCTAGTGACCCTTGTATTACAGGTGCAGCTGGCTCCAAAAGTTTTCTGATGGACAAGAGGGTGTAGGGGAAGGTGATGGCAAATTTTATTTTGAATTACTTGCGCCTGGTCCACCTGGCCTAGCGATGGCTTCAGTTATTTACTTTCGTGTTCCTCTGATGTGTGATCATTGGGGAGCAAACAAGAAGCTAATAAAAAAACTGAACATATTTAAACAAATAACATTGCTGTTTTGTGGTAGCATTAACGGTGCTTAAGAAATATGTCTAAATAGTTCCTTAAACAAAAAACAATGCATATAATGTATTCCATGATGATCCGATTCAGATTTGAAGGGTGATAGGCAAGCTGAAGGGGAGAAGCTACGTCGTAACCTATAGAGGTTGATGCCTCTTAGCTTTTTGAAACACTCTTGCTATTTGCGGTAGTTGTATTACTTGTGGCACGCTAAACTTTCATTTTCCTTTGAAGTTCTGTTTTCCTGCTATTTCCGACAAACAGCCATTCAATGTTTTAAACTTCGACGTGAATAAACCAAATTTGCAAATTTTACAACGCCCATGTGTGTGCCTTCATGAATAGCTTAACACACACAAAAAGTGACATTAAAATTATTTAAACGTTTTAAATTTAATTTCATTATAGTGATCTGTCGACTCCAATGCCAAATATTTAGTTTCCATCCTCGCTGCGAGTTCGTTCTGGATTTGACGTTAATGTTGTTTTCTTTACATTGAGATTATTTTCTTACGACCAAGAGTAAGAGAAATGTTGGAATGATATTCTCTTTGGACTTACAAACACACTACGCCCCTCACCCTTGTAGACAGGTATGAGCTGGCAAGTTGACCTTTGAGACCGCCTGGCATAACTATAGGACAAGACATCCTGCCTTCCCCCCGCGGCTAGAAGCATGTGACTCAGAAAACATTTGAAGCTGGCTGTACATCTGCGCTGTTAGCATTCACCAATAGTTACAAGAAATTCATTCGCAATGATAAATTTGTATGCTAATACGCATATCATTGTTTATGCTATAAATAATTTATTTTATAATAGTAAAGCACCAATTATTACCAACTTGACTGGGTATCTATTCATCTGTCAAAAATGTTGGATTCATAGAAATATTCAATGCGTTATTTTAGCCATTTATCCAAATGGGTTATGGAGTACAATGATCCGGAAGATTATGTGTGCATAATCCTAGCTATTTGAGTGCAATGCATTTTAGATAACTTTGAAAAAAGGTAGCGAAATGTTTGTAAATTTTTAAAATATTTGTGTGAAGTCGTTTAAACATTAAAGTTGAGACAAGACCATAAAATCACAAAATGAACAATTTATGCTAATTAGCAGAACCTTGATTTATAATTTGTTACTGTTTAATGCCATTCATTTGGTGACAGAGCTAGCATTCGTGCCTTCCAATATTTCTGTACTTGTGTAAATTATTCAGATAAAGCACTGCAGATGCTTCGGTGGCTTTTAATCATCTCTGACCTCAAATAACATAAGCAACAATTTGAAGAAAAGATTCCAATAGTTCTACGTAGATGACTTGCAAGACAGTCGTGATTGATTTCCTTTAGGCCTCATCATTTTGGCTGATGAATACCTTCAAATGAATCCTAGAAAAAATGTTGGAATTTAGGAGTTTCACCGATGGGCATCCTTTGTTTCTCATGAAAGAAATATTCTGTTCCAGCTGGTGGGAAAATGGACTATCATGCCCATAGTCAGTGCTCCTCTGGCTGTAGATACGTTTCTGATGATGTCAGGACTGCTTTTAACACACAAGTTTCTTAAAATGCTACCTCGGGACATATCTTGCAATAAATTGAGTGCCTCAACTATCCTAATCATTGTTCATCGCTATCTCAGGTACGTAAAATTCTGTTTCTATCCAAGATCATTAAATACCAAATCTGTATTTAAATGGCAGTTATATTTAGAAACTAGGTTATACCAAGAGTTGCAAACATGTGTTAAGACAAAAATGTATATTTTAAATCAATTGGACTTGAATGGTTTAGAAACAGAAGCTACCAAAGGGAGGCAAATGTGAAAATGACTAATATCCACAATTTTTGTCACAATGACGTGAAAATTTCCATGCATGTTTGCCAAACCATATTTAATACGTCTACCAAATGTATCTTTTCTAAGTAAGATAGTTTAAAAATATTTATTGGGTTTTCTTTACTGCAAATTTAGTGTAGCATAAAAAATTAATATAAAATACTATTTGTCATAAACTAAACAAGATCTATATGTAAAAAAATTTGATGTGTTGCACTCACATGACTACTCTTGTACTAACTATTCTTACAAACTCTTATTCCTCTACCTATCTTCATGTTAATAGAGATAAATATTTGCAGGCTTTGAGCGACAGTCAAATATTTTAAAGCTGGTCGCTATATGAAGCCTCAGAAATTCCGTTCTCTTTGCACGACCAAGAGATAAAAAATGAATAACAAACTTCCATTTGAGCAAAGTTTAAGTATTGCAAAACTCACACAAATAACGAGGAATATCTCCGAACTGGTTCACTCCACAAAAAGGCATTTGGACAAAACTAGTGCGTTTTAACGAGATCTACGTTTTTTATGTAGTAAGACCTGGTCTCTTGCAAAATTCATTAAGAGTAAACAGGACTACATAGGCTATAACCAGAAAATTTAAAATATACATATCATTTGCCATAAAATATCTTAACATATGGCATTTTAATGAAAATATTTACAGCCAGTTTTGAGAAAATCAAAATTTTGGAAAACATTTCAATATAAAGGGCAGTTTAGAGTGGAGGATATTTCATAAAAATCTTCGTGTCGCATCTTTGATAGACATTATACTTAAATACCAACTTTGGTTTATAACCGACCTTCCGTTTTTGAGTTATGCTGTACACAGGCACACAGCTTTTTCTAAAAATACTTTTTTTGAGTCAAGAGGCCCCAAAAAATTTCAGATGAAACCTCGACATCGAATTTTTCGATAAAATTCAATACTTACTTACTACACTACATTTACTATACATTCCATTTCCTACAATACCCGTATGACCGGGTACCCACTGTAACTCTACATTTTTATGGGAGGAAATATTGAATATGTCGTGATAAGATACCCACACTGGTTTATACTTAGTTATGGGAACTGGGAGCTTTAAGTGCATACTGGCTGTCGGAATTTATAAGCATATTACTTTCTCTACTATTAAGTAGAGGAAGTATTGTATTCCACACCAAAATTCAATGTCGAGATTTCACCGGAAATGTGCTTTAAGGGCCCCTGAGTCCAAAAAAAAGCATATTTAGAGCATATATGAGTCTGTGTGTCTGTGGACAGCATAACTCCAAAACGAAAAGTCGCTTAAACACCAAAGTTGGTATTTAAGTTTCATCTGTCAGGGATACTACACGAAGATTTTGAAGAAAATAGCACCACCCTAAAGTACCGTTTACATGGAAAATTTTTCGAATATTATTATTGTTTTGAAAATGGCTCTAATGATTTTGATTAAAACGACACAAGTTTAAGATTTTTTATGAGAAATGAAATGTATATTTTGAATTTCCTGGCTATAGCCCAAGTAGTTCTGTTTACTCTGGATGACTTTTGAATAACTCCTAAACCGTTAGAGATAGACCAAATCTTACTATCCCAAAAGTGTAGATCTCACTAAAACACAATGTATGTCCAAATAAATTTTTTTTTGTAGAGAACCAATTCGAAAATATTCCTTGTTTGTGTCAGTTTCGGAAAACAAACTTGTATCAAATGCGACATCGTTGTTATATATGAGATAAACGTTCATCTCACGCGCACACGCACACGCACACGCACACGCACACGCACACACACTCTTCCTCGTTTAAATATATAAGATATGTAGAACGATGAACATGTTTGTATGTTTTCCCAATACCTTCTGGATCACATTGTGTTTCTGTCCCACATTTCAAACTGTGTATACACCAATTTGGGACACATACTATGACGCTGGCCGCGGTGCATAACAAAAGACGCTCGGGGTCAAATTACTTGATATCGCATACCAGGCGCGACGTGTCAGGTCAGGCTGCCTCGCGCGAGTGAGGAGCATGTGACAACAATGAGAACCGCAGAACAAAAAGGAGTTTTCAGATTATTCGAGAAGTGTCCGGCAACCGGCGTGTTTGTAGAAGTTCGAGAAAGGACCATGTTACGTCTTCCCCGCTATAAGGTGGTGGGAGTCAGTTCAGTTTTTAGTGTGTGTGTGTGTGTGTGTGTGTGTGTGTGTGTGTGTGTGTGTGTGTGTGTGTGTGTGTGTCAGCTGTTTGAGAGACAAAGTGAAGAGAAGAGCATGTGAAGGTTATGAGAAGAAAACAATTGTGAATTTTAATATCACGGACTGAAAACTGTTAACGTCAGTAAAAGACAACTGTTTTTGTGCAAATGTTTTGAAAGATAATAAACTGACAAACAGGAATTGGACTGGATTTTGTGTTTTTTGTCACGTTTCCTGTCCATCCAATTTCTGCGCCTTAACACACAGTGCGGTCGCTTTATGATGAGGCCACGGATCGCGTGTATGCATGGTTCGCTTGCAGTCGATCGCACGGAGCACGTATACACACGGCCCATGGCCTCGTCGTAAAGCGACCGCATTGTATTAAACGATGTTAAACTCGACTGGTTTACTCTGTAGGATTGCTCCTGCCTTGGCCATGCTGATTCTGCTGCAAGTGAGTCTCTGGAGGCACGCTGGTTCGGGTCCACTCTGGATTGGCGGCAATACCTACCTGGTGGAATTCTGCAAGCAGAACTGGTTCTGGGCTCTGCTCTTTGTACAGAATTACGTGGCTGGTGACAGACTGGTGAGCTAAGATACTTATATCAGAGGCGTATTCAGAAACTAGGAAGGCGTTAATTTTAAGAACATAGTATATTACAGAATCTTCATTTGAACACGTGGTCATATTACGGGCAATTGTTTGCCCATAATTGCGCTGTTTCTAACCATTTTTGTTCCTCCTCCAATGTCTCTCCGTGAGTCGGCTAATCAATTGACGCAAAGTCTATGCTGCACATTGCGAGACAATCTGTATTCAAAATTGAACTGTAACAACTATCTTGAAGTGGGGCAATTTGTAGCCAGTAAAATGAATAAAATAAACATATTTATAACTCTAGGGAATATGCAGCATCATTTGCAAAATATGTGCAACGTGAAACTTGTTTAAATTCTTCGTAATTTATTAATCAACTTGCAGAGCGTGTTAGTAAAATTAAAGGGTATCATGATTGTTTAACAAGGCTTTCGTAGCTTCTTTACCACTCTCCACTATTCATGCTACTGGCTGGACATAGATATAACTAGGCTTACTAGACCAGCTACATTAAAGAGGAATCAAGTTATGGGCGTTCGTATTGCATGTGACGGTACAGTGTGAGAACAGCTTCTGTCCATCTGATGTACAGACAAAACATGCATACCTTCATTCTTTTGGTGCTCGCCTACTAAGCTTAGTTATAATCAATGAAACGTTGGCCTGAAAGGAAATTGACTTTTTCTGGTCGCTCAGTAAACCGTTACTCATTAAGCTCAGCTGTTTGATTCACAGCATGCGTATAATCAAACTAGACGTGGCCAGATTATTGGTCTATAACAAGCTGGTAACAGTTCGACAAATTTCAGAAACTGTACAAATTTACAGAAATTAAATTTTAATGCCACACAAGAAAGTCGGTTTATTGCATATTTATTAGAAGAGAACCTTTCATTCGAAAGCCGAAACTGTATTATAATATAAAGTAATAGACAAACTTGTTTAAAGCTATTTCGATACTTTTAATTCCTTATAAATATGAAGAGAATTTGTAGAAGAATTAAACGTTTTTTTTCAATATAATATAGCAATGGGCTTATTTCAAGCCACATTTGCAACCTTTTCCATAATGGACATTAAGAATTTTGATATCAATCTAAAGAAAATTAAAATGTGCTTTTTCTAGGAGGCCAGCTATATTTACCCTTCCCCCAACCAGCATTCCTTGTTGTTATTACAGCGCCATGCCTCTAGCCCCGTATGCAACTGCTAAGCAGTGTCATTGGTTAGTAATCGTCCCTCATCCCTTGCAAGACCCCGTAAGACGATAAGAAATTGAGAGATGGTGCCAAGCAGTGAATTTTACTAAATTTTGTGTACATATTGCCTGAATTTCTCGCGTTTCTTACACAAAATTCGCTTCTTCAATTCTTAGTAATAATTTTTCTTCCCTCCTATGCATCGAAAAATAATAGTAATGCATTAGATTGCTTATACCGTGCGTTTGCGGAGCGACCGGACCGCCCCGCGGCGGCACCGTACCGGGCGAGGACCAGCGTGCTCTCTGCCAGAGTTATTCTCTAACGTTCGCCATAAATAAAAGTCGCTTAAGACGTTTAGCACAAGATCCTATAAGTAGGGTTATGTTTGCAATAGCTTTTAGCAGTCCGTTCATAATGATCACGTGGACCCAACTTTAACATTCTTCACTTATGAATCGTGGTTTTATCTCTGAGTTCGCATTTCTACTCAGAATAATTGGTACTGAGCTACCGAAAATCACCATATTATTCACGAACTTCCTCACCACGCGTAGAATTATCAGTCTTATGTTCACGACACAATAGTTGATTAACATGTTTACGTAAAGTCCATTTTGAATATTTTTACTTTCTCCACTGGTAAGTAGAGGAAGTATTCTATTTCACCCAAAAATTCGATGTCGACATTTCAGCGGAAATATGTTTTGAGACCCCCTGAATAAAAAAAAAAAAAAAAAAAAAACAAAACAAAACAAAAAAAAAAGCATTTTTAGAAAAAGGTGTGTGTGTGGGGGGGGGGGGGGGCAGCATAACTCAAAAACGAAAAGTTGGTTAAAAACCAAAGTTGGTATTCAAGTTTGTCTTTCAAGGATGCGACTCGAAGATTTTGAAGAATATAGCCCCAACCTAAACTACCCTTTACATGGAGAATTTGTCAAAAAATTTTATTTTCTTGAAAATGGCTCTAACGATTTTGATTAAAATGTCATGTTTGAGATTTTTTATGACAAATGAAATGAATATCTTGAATTTTCTGGCTATAGCTCCTGTAGTCGTATCTATTTGGATGACTTTTGCAATAGCTAGTAAACCGTTAGAGATAGACCAAATCATACTATACAAAAATGTAGATCTTGCTAAAATACACAATTTATGTCGAAATAAATTTTTTGTGGGGCGAACCATTTCGGAGATATTCCTTATGTGTGCCAGTTTTTAAACAGCAAAGTTTAAGCATCAAATACGTTCACGTTACAAGAATTGAGAGACAATATTACGAGAGAAATGCAGGCAATAAGTTATGAACTTTTGTGAGTAAACCAGAATTGTTTTCCAACATATAGGGAATGTGTTCACGTTGGGGGTAAAAAATGTCAACATATGTAGTGAATCAGGTAAGTCTAATGCAGTAGTTAGTGCTCCGTAACCGTGACTTGCCGGTCCTTTACGCTTAACTCTGGCAGAGAGCGCACTGGTCCTCGCCCGCTGCGGTGCTGCCGCGGAGCGGCCCGGTTGATCTGGGAACGCACGGTATGTGAAATTCTTATGCAGTAAAAGTAATGATTCCGCAGTCTATAAAATTATATACGATGTTTTGACGCTTTAAACTGCTTCTCCTGAGTAATAATAGCTTAGTAATATTTTGCACCTACTGCTTTGTTTACAATGGGTTAGCAAATGTTTTTGACCAGTAATACTGCTTCAACCAGCTAATTAATAGGAAAAAGCAGAGTTTTGTGGCTAGTTTATCAGAGCACGCAGTACCTAACAAGTGTTGTAATACTATGTTGCAGTGTTTGGGACATTCGTGGTACCTAAATGTAGACATGCAATTGTTCCTGCTGTCGCCTCTGGTGGTCATACCTCTCTTGTACTGGAGGAAATGGGTCTGTCTCCTCTTGCTGACTTGCCTCGTCATCAGCGGATTTGCCTCCAGCTTTCTGGTCAACTATTTCCACCAACTGCCAGCTGGACTTCTCGTTGGAGAGTAAGTTTATGAACTAGCACACGTACTATAAGAATATGACCAACAAGAAAAAAGTGTAAAGATCATACGAGGGCATTTCATAAATAATGCACAGGTTGGTCATACCGTGGATTGGATGATACATAATGTATTTGGAGCTTGAGAAAGAAACACGCGTTTGTTTTTTCGTTGTACTCTAACATAAAATTGACGAGAGGTAGAAATGGGTCTTGCAGGTATCTTGGATACTATTGAAGATCAGAGGTTGTACTTCAAGGTCGAAACTAGAGGCAAAAACCCGACAGTGCCTTAAGTGAAGCTTGTGGTGAGTTTACAGTGGACCGCAGTACAGTTTCACGTTGGGTTAATCGTTTTTGTGGTGGTCGTACGGGCATAGACGATAATCTAAGACTCAGAAGGGCAATAAGGTCAACAGATGAACTAAGAACGAAACTTGTGGCAGATGCCCTGAAAGATAGCCATGGGACTTGTGAGGAACTCTTGACGAATAACGAATACCATCACTTTAAGCTAGATAAAGGCTTAACTTTCAAGGATCATCTCAAAAATGATATATAGCCAGAAACAACCGGTTTAGCTGGCTCTACCTGGTTGTTGAAAGAGCGTAGTGGGGACGAGAGGGAGGGTAAATTCTCACCTCGAGTGCCTTGCTTCCCACCCCTGATCTAGTGCATCGGATCAGTAGGGCTGGTGCCTAATTGTAATGTATGCTAAGTTCCGGGATGCTCTTTCCTTTAAAGCTACGCCTTTTCATAACGTTCATAATTGTCCTATTGACACCTGCAAGATCTGGGCTATGATTAGATTCCTGTGTGGAATGGATAGGTGATAAAAGGTAGCTTATTCTACATGCCCGTTCCTTACACATGAGATTTCACGAAACCTCATCTCTTTCATACGTGAACTATACATTCCATATTAAACTACTAGTTTGTTGTTTTGCTACATCACTGTAACTGTTGTTAGAACGTTAAGTACATTATTTTAAAAATAGTTAGTAAACACATAAATTAAAACCCTTACAATTTTAGACTTGGCAATGTACGTAAACCATTTAATACTAGAGAAATGATGTGGAAAGCTATGCTTCTGGAAATAATTGATGTTTCTGTTGCAGCCAAGGAAAATGGGCGGCGAAGAGCCAGTACTATTACATTGTCGCTCACACCAGATACGCTGCCTACGTCATTGGCATTACTGTAGGATATTTACTTCATAAATACAAGGAGGAAGTGTTGATCCATCCATTCACATTGGTTAGTGTATTTTGTACTCTTATTATGCATGAGACTACTGTAGAAAACGAGTTTTAACTTGGCACTTTTTCCACTATCTTTTTCTAGCACGGGGTGTGGAAAATCATTGGATTTCTATCCTTAAAATATTGTCTTTTTTAAAGCGCTATTGTGTTCTCTAATAACCTTCAGTAGTGTGAGGGTAAGTGGGCATCCCATAAGATGGACGGTTTAGGAAGCTATGGTGCGTATTTGTTTCTTTTTCTAATATCCAAGTGCCAAGTTATACCTCGTCTGTTACAATACCCTTTGAGGAAAACGAGACAAACAGGTTTTGGGAAAGCAAAAGTATAATACTGTTATTAAAGAACAAAATTAATAAAGGTTAATTTTATGATAGAATTTTTAAGACACAACAAATAACAGGTGCAGTTTCTTTTTGTCACTTTATTTCTTCTAAAACTGAATCACAATTCACAACTCGTGGCCTTGCAACTCACAGTTCTGTTCTATCATAACCCTGACAATAAATTCTCATTCATTTTAGTTGCATATGACGATAAACTTACTATAACTGACTTAACACTAATTTCCCTCTCCGTGCCGACTCGCTTATATAACCGAGAATTAGATACCGGCTATTTCTCTGGAAATCGCTTCTCGAAGCTTCTCGTAAAACTTCAGCGGTTGAAACTTCTCGAACTGTCTGGAATCGGTCTGTCTTCTCCGACAACATGGTCGCGTGTTGCCTAGCAATGTAGTGGTGCGGGGTGGCTCATTTCATACGCGCCCGGCACATCATAAACAACAAAATTGGTGTGGAAACATCAGGAGAGCTCCGGAAGAAAAACAATGTAAATTGTGACGCCGACTGCGTGGCGTACATCAAAGGATGGCCGGGGTCAAGCTACCTCACACCACTGGCGATGCGTCCATTAAAGACGCTCAAGTTCAGGCTGCCTTGCATTCTTGTTTGAGAATAGTGACAATAAGCGTGAAATGACAAAAGGGTTTTCGAGATTGTTCGAGGAGCTTCTGTCTGCCGGCAAGTTCCAGAAAAAGTTCTAGCTACGTCATCGCTGGTATAAAAGTTTGCGAAGCTTAACAGGGCGGCAGGTTTTAGTCAGTGGCTTTGAGAAACAGTTTTTAGTCGGTTTATAATTTTAATGTGTGTGTCAGCTGCATGTATACGTGAGAGAACCGGCGTGTCGCGGAGGAAGATAGCGAAGTAGTTAATGAGAGTCGAGTGGTTGTATCGTCAGTCAGCTGTTTTAGAGACAGAAAGTGAAGAGACAAAAAGGAGTAAGTCAAGGTTACGAGAAGAAAACAGCTGTGAGTTATCACGAAGGAGTGTGTTAACGTCAGTAAGAGAGGTGTGTTGTGTATGCAGTTAAGAAGAAAATAAAGTGAGGAAAAAAATAACAACTGGATTGTTATTTTGTCACAATACATTATATATAATCCTGATTTGTATTGATTATTATAAAAACCAACAGCTGTTGAGCTCACATTTTAAAACCGTTTTTTTCTTTACAGAAGACAAAAGTGCTGTTTTGGATAGGAACTGCTGTAGCTCTTCCTTATTCCATATTTGGAGTACTGCCGTTTCAGGCACCAGGTTACAAATACGAACCTATAACTTCATCCGCTTTCACGGCTGCTGCACCAATTATTTGGTCTTTGGCAGTTGGCTGGATTGTGTTCTCCTGCGAAACAAAACAATGTCGTAAGTATTCAGTCTTTGTATATATGTATATCTTACTTCTGCAGTGTCGTGAGTTTATTACGAACAAAACTGGGATGTCTTAAACTCATAGTACTTTCTCTACTTCTTCACGTTAATCCAGATAACTATTTGATGACTGGATTTATTACCTTCCCTACTACGTATCGTAAGCAGAGGAAGTATCGTATGCGTCCCAAAATTTCGATGTCTAGATTCCAGCGGAAATATTTTTGAGACCATCATAAAAGCATTTTTACAAAAAATTGTGTGCGCGCGTGCGCGTGTGCGTGTGTGTGTAAAACAAAAATTGTGTTAAAATTCGAAGTTGATATTTAAGTTTAATATATTTCTAGAATGCGATACGAAGATTTTGAACAAAATTCCTCCACCCTAAGCTACCCTTTACATGGAAATTTTTTATTTTCTTAAAAATGGTTAACGATTTTTTTTAAAATGCCATATCTTTAAGATACTTTATGGCAAATTACCTGTATATTTTGAATTTTCTGAGTATAGCCCTGGTAGTTCTGTTTATTCTTGATGACTTTTGCATAACTGATAAACCGTGAGACCAAATCTTACTGTATAACATTTAGATGTTGTTAAAACACACAAGTTGTGTCCAGAATAATTTTTTTTGTGAAATGAACAATTTCGGAGTGCGAGTTTTGCAATACTTGAAAAGTTAAAGCTAAATAGAGTGTAAAAACCGTAAACACCACGTTGAAACCAATTTAAAACTTTTCCCAAATAGAAGGTCGTTATTCACTTTTTGGCCATGCAAAGAGAACGGAATTCCAAAGCTCAGACTATCACTCAATCTACTGTATTCCTCTTGCACCTACAGAAAATAAGAAATAATTTCTGCAAATGTTTATCACCACTAACGCAAAGATATAGGAATAAGAGTTTGTAAGAATTCTTAAGCACCATAAGAACCGTGTACATAAGCTGTTACCTAAACACATTGCAGAGATATCACTAACAGCAGAAAGCTGTATGAACGGTACCTATCTAGTGAAAAGTGGAAGTTTGTTGCTACTTTGGAGGAGACATATTTTTAAATGATTTGCAACAAACACCGGAGTATACCGGGTGGAAGGGAAGTCATTACATTAATCTAAACTAGTGGCAGATCTCTGTATTTGGAGCACATTTTGTATCTTAAGTTTTTGTACAGAGATATTTTAGTTTTGTCGAAAACAACCTGGCAACACTACAGATTGTGTGGGTGTCACTTTCCCTAGCTCAGTACATAAACACAGTAACGGTGCGTCTTAAAAACAAACTCATACACTGCCTTGTCTTTCAGTGTTTACCGTTTGGGTGTGGGCCAATCACAAGCGTTAGCTTCCAAAATATTACACGAAAAGCGAAAGTACCAGACCTGTTTACATTCACAAACTAGGTAAATTCCCTGACCAACCTCAACTCAACGTTGTCAACTTACCTCACGTCTGAGAGAGTAGCTCGGAGCATTCGTTCACGTCTTTTAAGTGATTAATTATTTCGAAACCCTGTGTGATGTCCCATAATTACTGCCTAAGCTATGTCAGAAATAAGTTACTCTACGCATTCTTACAAGTAACAAACTGTTATCTTCGTACATTCTTGTGGAATTACGCATCCAATTTGGAACAGAAACAACTTTTTTTGAAATCGACTGATCAAAGAACCAAATGCCATTAGACCTTTTTTGTTTGTAATGCTTCCATGAAGCACATATTAGAAGGAATGTAATGACCTCCCGTCCACTCTGTATATTATCAGACTAATGTGTTGATAAAAATTTTCCGCACGGAAATCCCTGGTGCAGATATAAATACGTTTTGGCTGCATCAGAATAGGGCACCAAGTCGTACATCTGCTTCAACTAGCAAATTCTTGGAGATTTTATAGAGAGAAAAGGGGAATGCAGTCCATACCTTTCAGTGACATCCCTTTTAAGGCACCTGATGCTTCATCAATTTATTGTACATTTGGGTTATTGCCGTTGAAGGCAGATGCCCTTGTCTGTGGACGTTATCTGGAAAGCCTGCCAGGAGGAATGGAACAAACTAAACTTTCCTGCAGAGCGGTAGCCCGAGCTCAGGACCGCCAGATAGAACATCCCCCGGTAGTGGAGGCGTGTTTTTTCATAATGTATGGGGTGTCTTAGTTTACCATAGATCGCGAATAACCCTTCATATACTCATCTACTACAGTAAGTAAAAATGTTAAAGACCATTTAAGCTGTGCTTCACTAAGCAAGATTGTTACTCAGAAAGAGTTTGTTTCCAGCATTACTGTCACATTTTCTGGGGAAGAAGGTGTTCCAACCGTTGGCACGTCTGACCTACAGCATCTACTTGGTCCATTTGCCCATAATGACCATGCGAGCGAATATGAGACGAGCTCCAGTGTTTCTAAACACAAATACAGTGGTAAGTAATAGCATTTAATTTTTTTGTTACCTCCTTTCAGTAAATGAATCTATTTTGACACTCTGTGGCAGTTGCTAAAAAGAAACAACCTCCATTTTGAAGCAAAACCATGTACTTCTACAAATACTGCTTTAAATAGAGCAAGGGTTGCGTTGCAGTACAAAATACGATACTGCTATTTCACCGGAAATGCATGTTTGAGGCCTCCTGAACCCCCAAAAAAACATTTTTAGAAAAAAGATCCATGTGTCAATAAACGAGGTGTCTGAAAAATACTACACTTGGTATTGGAGCTCAACGAGGACAATTTTTTGCAAGGTTCAATAATTCGCGAAACCAAAACTACAGTGAAAATCAGTTGAAACTTTGCGCAGATCTGTTGCGCAGTCTCTAGCGCGCAAAGAGCACTGAAACATGTCCAAAACAATAGTCTCTCGCCAAGTGTAAAACGCCCGCTGTAATTAAATTTATTTATGCGGAGGTATGCAATGCAGCCGAAATTCGACAGATGGAGTGACGTGTACGGTGAAACTTTCATGAGTGACAGCAGTTTCGCAATAAACAGACGTACAGGTGTTCATGATGCAAACTGAAGCAGTTTCTTTGCTAAGCCCTCGAACTTAACAGGCAAAACCGAGGCATTAAGAAACTGACTTCACTTGTTAAACCAACAACTACAACGTAAAATTAAATTTTATTTAGACTACAACGATAGATAACATTAGGTGTTGTGGTAAACTTAAAGATAAGATTAAAATGAGTCCGAAAATAAAACACAAAATTACAAAATGCCAGAAATAAGACAGTGCATGTTGTGTTTTCACATACTTGTTAAATCAACAGGGAAGGAGGACAGAAAATTTTGGCATATGAATTGTGATTGAGTGTTATATTTGAATGTTAAACTACAATAAAAAGAAACCAAACACACAAAAAATTATAAAATGTTAATTATTTAGCAGGAAAAAGTAACTTTAACTCTCTGACGCCATTACTAGCATCAAAACTATACCGGATAGAAGGGAAATCATTACATTAATTTAAACCAGTGATAGATGTTAGTATTTGGAACACATTTTGTGTTATGTTTTGCCTCTGACTATTTCCTACGGCGATCTTTTGTCGAAAACAAGCTGCCGACACTACAGATTGTGTGTCACTTTCACTGGTTCAGTACATAAACAAACGCTACTGCTGCCACACTTTTTATATGTTTACGTAGGCCAACCACAACCGTTACCTGCCAAAACATAGGCTAAAGTGAAAGTGGTCGACCTGTTTACATTCGGAACCAGGTCAAGTCCCTGAGCAACCTCAACGCAACGTTGTCGACATAACTCGCGTCTGAAAAGGTCGTTTGGAGTATTCCTTCGCGTCTTTTAAGTGATTAATTCGAAACCCTAAGTGATGTCCCATAATTTCTACCGACACCTGTGTCAGAAATAAGTTACTCTACGCATCTTACAAGTAACAAACTGTTATCTTCGTACATTCTTGTGGAATTACGCATCCAATTTGGAACAAAAACCATTTATTTTTTCAAAATCGGCTGATCAAAGAACAAAATGCCACAAGACTTTGTTTGCAATGCTTCTATGGAGCACATATTAGAAGGAATGTAATGACTTCCCTTCCACCCTGTATATAACTTTGTAAGGATTTTTAATATGTTGATCATATGAGACGAACGTAAAGGTGCTTATTTAGCTTTTATTAATCTTCGTTGAAATGAAAGTTTTTACGCAGTTTTATTACTCACGGTCTAGCATCAGTCTGAGAGTTATGATATTCTTTTACTGTTGCCACAGGGAGTAATACGAATCTATTTTATAGATGAAAAAATCAATATTGTTTTAATGAATGTTTTAAACAATTCTTTAACACTTAAAAATCATTATCCATATCATGAAGCACTTTTACAATTTTCTCGCTGAATATGGCGGACTTCTTCGTTAACAAACAAAATGGCTAGGCATAGCCAATAATTGTAAAAAGTCAGTGTTCTTTTCTAATCTAGCCGCACTCGATTGATCTCAATTATTGATATAGTTCCTTTTTATGAATATCACAAAATTTCATTTTTAATTATTAAGAATAACTTCTTCCTCCGCTGTATTACACATAAACAGAAGTCAGCCTACGTTGCCTATATTTTAACATAGTTATTTCAGGGGGTTTATGTTGCCTCTATATTTTTGCAGAGAGGAAGCAAGATATTTTACATAATTGTTTCAATGTCTTAACTGCTTCATATGGGATATTTTTAGCTTTTTTGAGCAATTTTGAAACCCTTCTAGTTCAACATATATGCCTGCCTACTCATTCCCGGAAATTCCACAGTGGGGTGGAATCCATTGGAAAGCTATACATTTATTTAAATTTTGGAGATGTTTAACCATATGATGAATTTCATTTTTTTCCATGCTAGAGCAGTCAATTGAAATAGCCTGAATAGCTGCTTAGGTATCTGATGAGAAAACTGTTGGAAAGCTTAGCTTTTGCAAATTTTAATTCGATTACATGAATATATAAAGGATTAAGAGTGTGTAAGGGTATTTCGTGCAAGAGTATAATGAGTATAATACATCATTTTTATTTCAGCTTACTGAATTCTTAGGATGTTATGCACTGTCTGTGATTTTTGGCATCTTTCTCTACCTTGGAGTTGAAGGACCGTTTACAAAATTCGGCTACATCATCTCGAGGAGGCTAAGTATGTTCTTTTATCAAAATATTGTGAAATGTGTGGTATACAATATGCCATAATATCCATATTGCATCTGCTTTCTAACAAATTTTCAGGCAATGGCCCACAAATATGTATTATTGTAGAGTTAAAGCGTTTAAACAATATGTATCTCATTGTTATTTACCGTGCTTTTAAATGTGTATTGTTTTACGCCACTTAAATTGTGTACGCTGTGTGAGATTTGTAGGAGGGATTTCGAACCATTGATTTCCAAGTGACCTATCCCAACCAGGATGCTTATTTCCCGCTCCTGGATCTGAACTACATAACTTAAAGTTTAATTTACATTTGTAGAGCTCCACATAGAAATTACTAATGCCGTAATACCATTTTAACATTAAAATGTTTGCTCATTAGTTTTGGAGACTGCATTGTGCATTTAAGTATTTCAAACTCAATAATTGTCTTACTGTTAGTTGCTTTAATGTGTTACAATCAGATATCCGTTACTTTATTTTTATAATGTGCTTCTAATATGTAAGAATATCGTATCAAAATGCCAATTCAAAAATCCCACTCCTGACACCAGTGTGGCAAAATGACAAGTCCAGTCCAATTACTTTTTTGTCGCTTTATTTTCTTAAACATAGGCGCAAAGACGTTCGTAGTTGAGTCTACAGTCCTTCGTGATATTAAAACTCAAAGCTGTCATCTTCTCGAAAACTTGACACACTCTTTTCTGTATTTCTTCACTTTATCTGTCTCTCAAAAAGCTGACTTTGACGATTCGATCACTCAACACTCGCTAAAACTGCTTCGCTGTGTTCAGTTCGACACGACATATCCCTCATGACTAGACACAGGTGTGCGTGCTCCTTCAAAAATGTTATACCGGGGATGACGTAGTACAGATTTTTTTGGAAATGTATCTTCTCGAACTTGTCGGCAGACTAGCGGAAGTTCTAGCAAGTCCTTTGTTCTGTCACAGTGTATGGCTGTTTGCTGTACATACTGTCTCGCCGTGTACGTGCGATAAGCTCGCGTAAACACCTCGGCAGTTACACATTCTTTCCGATACGCCTCATGGCTTTGCCAGGGACCTTCTTAATGACAGTGACAGGTGTGCCAAGCACAGTATGGTGTTAAACTATATAGATTTCAAAATCAGAATTCAGGAGATTTAGTTTTGTCATAAAGTAATGAAAATTACACCATCTATCCAATATTTTTTGACATGCTTATAATACAAATACTGTAGTATCACTTCATAATAGTTGTCAATAGACTTTTAAAATGTCTAAGTGCAATTTTTAAAACCCATGTTATTGGTTAGGGACACATAACTGCAACAATTTTGTTTACAGATCTTCCGTTTTAGGAGATGTGAGTGAATTAGTTTTTCATGCAGTGGAAATATAAGCTCTAAAAATTGTGTTGAAAACGCATAATTTTTAATTTTTAAAAACTCAGCTTATTACACATAAAAATTATGCTTCCACTCACTTTGTTAAACTAAATGTTTTGTAATATAACAAAGCATTTTAGCCCTCTAACTTAAATAATTTCTGAGAAAAGTGTACCCAAGCTGTGTTTCTTGGCCAACTCTCCAAAATTTAAAACATTCCTGCACCATAATTTCGTTCTATTGTTTCTTGATTGTTTCTCTTCAAGCTCCTGTTCTTTATTCTAACCTCTGGTCAATTTTTGACCAAATTTTGTGTAGTTACAAAATTTTAGCAAATTTAATATCGATAGTGATACTGGTATTTAAAAGGGGCATACCTAGCAGATGCCATAGTTGAATAAAGGGGTAGACATTAAAAATACCCATATTTTAATATGTAGTTGAATTCATAAAGTTTCCTAGATTTTTATAAGACACAAAATAAATCGATTTTTGAGCCATTAACTGGTAATACTATCCTTAAGAGAAATTATTGTATTTCAACCTAAAATTAGATATGGAAATTTCAGTGGAAATGTTTGTCTTGAGGCACCCTGAATCCGATTACATCAAGCTGAAACTTTGCTTGTTTGGTAGCTGAAAGCTGCGCGACTGCGGAAGAGCGTCGGAGAAATTCAACCTCCTTGGAGATGACACCTTCGCCACCAAGAATTCAAAATGTTCCCCAAGACCCTGAAGTTGAGCACGGGGAAGAGGTAGCTGTTCTAATGGAAGACGAAGCCCCTCGGAGAAGTTAATGTGTACTTGACTTGGATCAGTCCATGCATCTATTACCCATATAAAAAATATATCGCCATTTCTTTACAGAAGCACTGCCATTAAATCACCATCTCATGTACATTTGTAAGTTTAATTAACAAATAATTGTTAAACTAATCCATTTATACAAATTAACCTTTGTAAACATCACGTTAGCGTGTTAGTGCACACTTCTGGAGTAAATATTTGCAAAATGCCTATAAAAATTGACACCGAAACACTATCATAAGAGGTAATGTGTCTACACGAAGAAAAATGTTATAAATTATAAATTTATAAACATATTGAATTGTTGTATAGTATTGTAAAGTTTATAAATAAATTTGTTACATATTGTTTATTGCTTAAAATACTTTCCATTCGTGTTTTTCTCCCTTTTCATCGCCAAAATTGGATGACAATTTTGAATATTGTAAAGCACATTATTTCTATAATAACTTGTAAAGCAAGTGAGTTTTGCAATCGAAAAATTAAAGGATATTATTATTTAACGAGGCCTTCGTAGCTTCCCCTTCTTTCCCTCTCTTTACCCCTCTCCAATGATAGCAGTATTCATGCTATTGGCTGGACTGATGTCTCACTAAATCGTTACACAACTGTTGCTTGATTCACACCATGTCTTATACATCAGAAACAACACGTGGCTAGCTTATTGGTCTATGACAAACTGGTAACAAACTTAGACAAATTTCACAAACTACACAAATTCACAGAATTTATTGCACACGTATTAGAAGATAACATTTCATTCGGAAGCAGAAACTGTATTATACATACAACTAATAGACAAACATGTTTAAAGCTATTTCGATACGAATTTTAATTCGGTATAAACATAGAATTTGTAGGCGGATTAAACGTTTTTTATATTTTTCAATATAATATTGCATTGTATACCGTAAAGCTTTACACGTTTTTGTGATTCTAAGGATAAATTCAAAGCAACAGAATTGTTTAACCCTATAAATGCTACGTACTTAAAGCAATATTTGCAACCTTTTCCATTTCAGCTACTCTCATAGTCGCTGTGATGTTACTGAATTTCTACGAGTTCAAGGTCTCCTGATTTTCACCCTCACTTCATCTATTAAATTATCAGAAATCCGCTGGGCAGGGTCCCAGATTTGAACTCTGTGGTGGTGGCTTATACTCCGGAACCTAGCTGTCGACGGGCCCTTAAACCCTAATCACTCGCTCACTATACTCCGATTCCCCTCCCCTCTGCGAGCTTTAGTTCCGGAACCTGTTGATCTCGCCCGATTTAGGGGAGGATGATTTACAGAGCAAGCGCCTGCATGCACCTCGAAATTCCCACCGACACTTACAACCCTAAACAACCAAGCAGATGAAAGGTGCATTGAAATGAGAAATTAGGTGAAACGAAGGGCAGGAAATTCGGGAGATGTAGACATCCTTCCAAGAATTCACCTAGCGACCCGGAAAAAATCCAAAAAAGTCATGGGTCAGGAAGGTCAAACACGAATGCGTTACCGTCGGGTCATCTTTCTCGGTAATTTGGTATAGAGACGAAGAAATGAGTGTACATCCTCAGTGGAAATTCCAAAGGACCTTATGATACATCTCCGATTGAGTACTTCTTCAGGAAGGAAATTCTTGCAGAAATTCGGCACTTCATACGTACTCAAGGCCGTTTAATGTCAAGGTACTCGGGTGGGGGGCAATAAGGATAAAAGGATGCTGGAATGCCTCAAGCTGGCTTACGTCATCTTAGATTTGAAGAGCAACTGGAGGTCCACGTAACATACCAGAACGTAATGAAAGAAGCTTTGTAGCCTGTGAAAAATGTAAAGTAACATGTTTAAACAAGGACAAACGTTTTCAGAAAATGTCATTCATAGTCTTTCACCATCGCTGATTGACCTTGTGACAAATGTTCAACTGCTGTGGTTATTAGTGTCCGGTTCTAAATTGGGCTTGAAAGGACCAATTAATTTCGCTCAGAGGCCTTTTATCAGGCTTGAAATTCTTTTACGTATCTTAAATCTACAACATGTGATCAATCCGAACATGAAGGATCACCTATGGGTTTCTTGGAAGGTTTCCTCGGGTCGCCAGGTAAATGCAGGGAAGGATTTCCATATCCTCAGAGTTTCCTATCCCTTGATTTCGTTACATTTCACTCTTCATTCCGTTAGGTTTCTTTCAGGGTTGGAAGCGTCGGGGAGCGTCGCGGCAGCGGGAAAGAATGCGCTCTGGAAATCTCGTGCCCCGGATTGGAAGGTGAGCCTATTGCTTTTCGGGCCCCGTTTGGAAGTATGAGCCCAAAGGGGTGGGAGAGGAACTGGGCAGAGGCAGACTCCATCGGGGTGCTTCTAGCTGGGAAAATGTAGGGACGCTGCCCTCTGCCCTGTCGTGACAACGTTCCGACAACCCTTAGGATCCATTTGCCTCACCCATTCTCCCGGGGGGGTGCCCCCTCAGGGGCATAAGCACAAGAGATCGCTTTTAGGTCGAGGTACTAAGTCGCTCTTCGCAAGTTGTCATAGTTAACACATCATCAAAGGCGGTATAGGTTTGAACACAAAAATCCCTAAACTGCTGCAGCAGGATCTGACATAGGAACAAACAATAAAAACATACAGGTAGGTCGTGGTGTGGCAGTGTCTGACGTCATAGAAGTGAAGTGGTTTCAGTGGCCTTAGCTTGTTGGGTTGTGCACCTCAGGAAAATGCAGGTGCGTAGGAGCCAATCACAACCCTTGTGGATAAAACCAGCCACAACTACAAGTAGTGCTGGGTCATTTAGTATCAGAAAGGTGTAGCAACATGAATGTTTCAGCTTTGGTGCATCGTCTGGGGCAATTTGTTGCCCCGCTGTCATCTTCTGTAAGCAGTTCTTGCGAAAAGAGCAGCAAAACCTACATCAATGGGATTGCAAACGACCTGCCTTGGGCTTTGGCAAGTAAGTGTTTCATTAGTATGTCGAGTGTTTTTAAGGAAAGTGTTGTATTCCTCTCAAAAATTTGATACCGAGATTCTACCCAAAATCGTTTTTAGGCACTCTGGAATTTTATGAACACCATAACTCAAAAACGAAAAGTGAGTTGAATATCAAACTTGGTAGTTAAGTTCAGTAACTTTCAAGGAAGAGACATAAATATTTTTGTAAAATTCTAACACCCCAGGCTACCCTTTACATGGAAAATTTTTCGAAAATTTTGATTTTCTCAAAAGTTAACGATTTTTTTTTGAAAATACAGTTTTAAGGTACGTGTTTGCAAAATGAAATGAGTATCCTGAATTTTCGTGGAGTGTTTTAAGAATTTAAAGAATGTAAGCTTTGTTAAAACACACCATTTGTGAAATACATTTTTATGGGGTGAATAATTTTCAAGATATTCTTTATTTATTTGAATATTCCAATTGATGTTCCCTCAGATGGGAAGCCCTGGACATGCAGATAAAGTCAAAGTCAATACATAGCAATGGCTCTTAAAATATTTGACCATTGCTTAAGTCTACTGTATTCTCTTCTCATTGTACTTAAAAGGAAATACCTAATAAGACTATTTCTGCAAATGCGTACCTCGATTAGCACGAAGTACAGTAAAACCTCGCTTATCCGTATCAGATTTGTAGATGTTTTTAAATGTAATGTCCACATTATATAATAAATTTAACTATGATAGCAAGAACGTAACTATAAGTACCCAAATATTTGCGTTTTAATTTGATTCAGTGTACAGTTCCTGCATAAATTGTACAATAAATTATGGTAATATGTACTGTAAAATGCTACCTGTTGAGTTTAAGAAAGATTTAGTAGTGTGTCACACGGTGCTGACGCGGTATATCTCCTCACCTGTAAAAAGCACCGGAAGAAAGCGTTGACCTAAGACTTCCGGTGGGGTTTTTAATGAGTAGTGCAGCTCTGGTTCGAATCCAGGGTAGGAGTGTTATACCCACAGCCTTGCCTGCGGTAAGGTCGTAAGTGCCTTTTCCCCCATCACTAACAAAAAAAAAAAAAAAAAAGTTGACCTTGATCCCTACCGGTTACTACATTTCCCTCCCTCAATCTCCTCAGTTTTCCTAGTGTTTTCAAACGGCAAATGTCAAGTTTATCGGATTGTTTTTGTGTATTATCAAAGAGTTTGGGAGCGTAATTCAAACTTCGTTCAAACGCCACACATGTTTAAAACAGAAGACTGTGGATCAATTGTTTGCTAAGATACGATGTGATTTTATGTGATTAATTTTTTATATTTTTTAATGTCTTGTAAACAATACATACTATGTACATAGTTTTTTATCGTCATAAATGGCGTCTACTTATTAGGAATTTTGTTTTGCTTGTAACCCATACAACCCGGATTATTGGGATTTTCGATTTTCCGGCTTGCCTGCAGTCCCAGTTATTCCGGATAAGAGATTTTACTGTAGATAAATGAATAAGCGTTTTTAAGAATGTTTTGTACAAGAGTGAATAGAGATGATCGTGTGAGTTCAGGCATCAGATTATCTATAGTAAAACAAAAGACCAACAAGAAAATACGGGCCTCGGTGCTCGAGCGTGCCCGTGAAGGGGCTAAAATGTGGTAACGGATTCTCGATGGGCAAACGGAAAGTGATAAATGAATTGTTACAAATGCGCTTACAGAATAACAAATTGTGTCCGTTATGACAAATTACAGGCCTACTTCCGAACACCAACCCCGCCGAAAAAAATCACTAAATATTCATTTCGCACGTATAAATACGTAAGTAGCTCGGACAGTCCATACCTCAGACGCCACGTAACTTCTCCGAGGAGACTACGATCGCCCCACTGAAGATGTCCGCCGCAGTTGTGGACGAAACGTCTGGATACTTAAACTCCAACAGACCACAGTCCGGAAATAACTCCTAGATACACAATCAGATATATCTGATATGTAACATCCATGCAGCAAAATCTCCGAATATTTATAATTAATTGCAGATATTTCAAATGCATCACAGCAGAGAAGCAAGACTCTCAATCAGACATCATGATTATGAAAGCCCAGTAATATTGTGTTCCTAAATCTCAATTTACTTTCACTATGAAAAGATTGCATAATGCTCATTAATAACTTGCTATATTAAGCTGTCGAAACATACTGAGCATTCCTTCCAAGCTATCACTTTGTAATGCTCGAATAAGTACGTTTTTAGTTAATATTAAATGGACATACAATGCTTTTACCATTGGTTGGAAACTCTGGGGACAGTACTTGAAAACTGGGGTCAGTTTGTCTCTAAACCTTTAACCAAAGAGCCATTAAAAGAAATATCGGACATGTTGCACTCACATGACTTTCTCTACTCTTGTACTAACCATTCTCACAAACTCTTATTCCTATATTTTCTTCGTGTTAGTTAAGATAAACATTTGCACAAATTATCTTATTGCTTATTTCCTTGTAGCTGCAAGGGAAACAGAATACAGTAGGCTTTGAGCGATAGTCAAATGTTTTAAAGCTTTGAGATTCCGTTCTCTTTTGCACACTTAACATATAAAAAATGAACAACGACGTTCCATTTCACGAAAGTTTTGTTTTCCGAAACTCACACACATAACAAGGAATATCTCCGAAATGGTTCACCCTACAAGAAAATGTATTTGGAAATAAATTGTGTAAAGCCTGGTTCGCTTGTAGCCTTCTCCGGGGTCGATGTCATATCCTTCAAGGCCGAGAATGAGGTGGCTAAAACTGGTACAAAAGCTGAGAGAAAGGTTAAGGATGCACTATGTTAAAGTAGGCGTGGAAAGCTCTGCATGGATGTTAGTATTACTGATGTACCATTCGGCATCTGTTGTCTTTCGAAGTAACCGGTTTTGAAGGACTTGAAGATGATGGAGGTTAGTTTTGGCAGCCGTGAGTGACCGTGAGTGGGTGATCTTGCACAGCGAGAGTTTTTCTTCAGGGCATAGGAGATTTCTTGTAGATTGCCAGGATATGCAGGTTAGTGAACAGATATTCACCATCCAGGTCAGACGCAAGTCTAAGAGTGGAGGAAGTTCGGTAATATGGAAGACCAGTTCTTATTTTCGCCATATTTGAGGTAACAGTACCATAATTTGTCTAACTATGTTTTCGTGAATAAATCGATCTTTTTATAAACTTTCTGGCTATAGCCCATGAAGTCCTGTTTACTCTGGATGACTTTTCTGTAACTCGTAAACCGTAAGAGATAGACAAAATCTTACTGTACAAAAAATGTAGATCTCGCTAAAACAATTTATGTCCGAATATTTTTGTTTCTAGAGTGAACCATTTCAGAGATATTCCATGTTATTTCTGGCAGTTTCGGAAAACAAACCCTCGTCAAACGCAACATCGTTGTTCATTTTTACTTTCTCTACTACGTATAGTAAAATAGAGGAAGTATTGTACTCCACCCAAAAATTCGATGTCGAGATTTCACCGGAAATATATTTTGAGACCCCTTCAATCCAAAAAGAGAATTTTTAGAAAATGGTTCGTGTGTGTATGTGTGTGTCTGTGTGACTGCATATTAGTCTGTGCCTGTCTGCGTGCCTGTCAGTCTGTAGACAGCATAACTCAAAAACGAAAAGTCGATTAAAAAGCATGTTTGTTATTTAAGTTTATTGTCTTTCAGGGATGCGACACCCTAAGCTATTTTTACATGAAAAATTTTTCGAAAATTTTGATTTTCTTGAAAATGGCTCTAACGGTTTTGGCTAAAATATGTTTAAGACATTTTTGTGACAAATGAAATGTATATTTTGAAGTTTTGGCTATAGCCCATGTTGTCCTGTTTATCCTGGATAACTTTTCAATAACGCGTAAACCGTAATAAATGACCATGTCTTACTATACAAAGAGTGTATATATGGCTAAAACACACAATCTATGTCAAAATACATTTTTATAGAGTGAATCATTTCGCATATATTCGTTGTTATTTGTGTCAGTTTCGGAAAACAAACTTTCAACAAATGCAACATCATTGTTCACTTTTTTACGTTAATCGTGCAAAGAGAACGGAATCTCAAAGTTTTAAAAGATTTGACCATCGCTTAAAGCCTACTGCATTCACATATTCTCCTTGTACCTACAATGAAATACACAATAAGATAATTTCTGCAAATGTTTATTTCAGCTAACACGAACATATAGGAATAATAGTTTGTGAGAAAGTTTAGTACAAGAGTAGAGAAAGCCATGTCAGCGCAACACATCAGCTTTCTACTTTTTCTACTATATGTCTTTTTATTATAATTTAAATGAATTTAGTCACAATTTAACGTTAACGTGAAGTTGTGAAATTTCCCTTAAAAACTAAATTTTGCATGAAACTTCAACATTAAATTGTGACTAAATTCATTTGAATTAAGGTAGAAATGCATTACAGCTTTGTTCACACAATGTTTGCGCTACAGTTAGTGAAATAATAAACCTCTTATATCCATTCGTAAGGGAGCTAGGTGTTCCAAATGCCTGACACAATTTTTTTTTTTCGGCGAAATGGTTCTTTGTTGACAATAACTGTATTGCACATATTTTTTACAGTCATATAGAATCCCTGGTTAACGTATGGCCGAAGTAGTACCTTAAACCCTGTAAACCAGTCCTGGCGAACCTTACTCCGAAGGTGTGCACAGGGCAGTCACTGTCCTCCTTAGCTGCAGTAGTTTACATACACACGCATAAGAAGGAACCAGTTTTCTCTTTGGTTTTCCCCAGTTTTCCGCCTACGTGGTCACAAAGGGAGAGGAAATAGGAGAAGGTCTTCACACCTGGTGAGTACAGTTCGTCAGACTTGTTCTATACTGAAGTTGATAGCTTTGTACTGTTTTCAGTGTCCGATGCGAGTGCCAAACCCCAGGCTGGACTTCTACAGGGAAATGTAAACTCTCTGGGATACTTCGAAGAATGTGTCGATATCAAGTCGCAGGAAAACATCTCGGCCCAACATTGTGTAGCTGTGTTGAACATCCATAATGCCAACAACAGTTCTCCTGTAAGTAACCAGATTATTTGGCTGAATTTCTGGAAGTTTCAAATGTATATTTTGTTCCATTATCATACACCGACAATGTCAGCCCAAGCGCAATTTCGTGACCTTGGCAGTACTTGTGGGCATGAAGTACTCCGAGATATACTCTGCTTTACGGCCGCTCCAAATGTTTTCCGATGGACGGGAGGATGTAAATGGAAGAGGCGAAGAATTTTATTATGAATTAGTTACGGCTGGTCCTCCTGGCCCAGCGGTGGTTGCTCTAGAGTTATTTACTTTCTGTGTGTTCTCGGGGAGCAAACAAGAAGCTAAATAATTAATTTTATTCAACCCAAACAAGAAAAATCAACAGTTTTTCTGCACGTATTTACTTTTGAGACCACCTGACAACCTAGCGATAAGCTATCTTGCCTTCCCAGCGCGGCTAGGAACACGTGACTTGGAAAACATATGGAGTCAGCTGTACACACAGGTAGTGGCGGCGTTAAACAAACATAGCAAAACATAACTGTACAAAGTTTGAAGAGAAAATACAGTGCAGTCTTTTTCTTTTCTTTAATTATTCCATACATTAATATTCCAAAAACCAAACATTAAAGCCACAAAAGATAAGGAATATTTATACAACTGTTAACTTCACAGTTCAAAAGGAAACAAACTGCTCCTGTAACATAACATTAAATAGCTTTACATTAAAACCTCAACTTGTGGTCACACTTTGAACTTAATTACACATTTATTATGCTCATTTTATGCTTTTCCACCAACGTCTTAATATTTGGGGAAACATTAATTACAGAAACAGGTCTAAGGTTATGGTCAGACAACTTTGCTTAGGTGCTTAAACAAATAAGTGTAACACTGGATTATTTCACGAAAAGTCGGATGAGAAAAGATGTTTATTTATTTTGGATATACAGTTTCTTCTTTGACAAATTCTTTATTATTATTAGTTATTGTTGCTGTTATTATCATAAACATATGATATTAGGAAACGCCCAGAAGCTTGGTGGAAAAGACAATTTGTGTGCGTGTGTGCGTAGTGTTTATTGTGTCCGTACTGCCGAAAATATTTTCGCAGATACATTTATGTCACTTTCCTTGATCTAGAATCCAATTAATAATCTTCGCTTTTGCTGTTTTACAGCGAAGTTCCAAAGAAGCCAGTCACCATGATAGTTTCCTTTGTTGAAATAGGAAAACATTATTATTACAAGCATCAAACTCATGAGACAGGTAAACCACTTGTGACGGCGCTGGCCTGGAATGACTACTTGATAACCTCTACCCCTTCCGTCTCCACGGCGAGTCCCGTGTGCATTGGCTTGATCTTAGGATTTTCTTAAATCTTCGTGTAATATCCTTGGAAGATGCTGAGCTTGTTTTTTCGTTACCTTTTTACAGATGGAGAAGATGCTGGCAACAAGAGGAGTTTACTGGGGCATATGTCTGCCATCGACTTGTTCCAGTTCAGATGTAAAGCTTGGTCTCAATGAATGGATGAAAGACTGGAAGATGCAAGCTAGCAGAGTGGATTGTCAAGACTCTTCTCCACCACTGGACACACTTGATTGGTTTGCTGTGTAAGTCATCCTTCACTAATGCTTTTGGAAACCTCATTTAAAATAATTACAGGGTCATCCACATATCATGTCACCGTAACTGAGGTGGGGTCTCGCTCGGCCGACAAGCTTTCGCTTTCCGACTGCCAGTTAACACGAGCGCCCATTGTTTACCAAGGTAGTGACTATCTAGTAAATTCAAATGCACTTTGAAAGCCATTTACTTATTAAAGGAAATGCTGAAACTGCTTGCGTTCGTTTTCAGAGCATTTCTGTCATGTGCTTATGGAATTACCCTTATGTTTCTTAGTTTTCGTTGATGAATTTGAATTGAACTCTTGGTGAATGTTAAACTTACTTTCTATAAAGTTGTGAATTCACTTTATATACTGACTTTGAATGATACGCAGAGGAGTGACTGGCTTCAAATATTCGTCAAAAGTCGTGACAGCATGAGCAGATTTAATACTGACGTAAGTTATACATAAACATTGACCCGGAATAAAACAAATCAGTTATTACCGCAGACTGCACTTATCCTTCCACACAAACGCTGTTCCTGTTACCGAGCGGAACCTTCTCTCAGCTGCGGGGACTCGATATTTGGATGACTAGTATGTGACAATTCTGCTTTAAACTGCGCAATTTTACTAGACATAATTTATATATGCATTTACATGGTTTGGTATTACTTATACACAATGACTATTTAATAGCGTAGTGGGTCCTTTAAATGCCTGACACGCCCCCATTTGTAACTGTTTTTTTCTTAAAAGTAAATTTTCCTTCGTGTACCTTTCTCTCTAAGAAACCGCACCAGTAGTAGTGAAAGTTTTCACGAAGATGTAAGCATAACGCCTGTTTATTTTTGTCTACAATCATCTGTGTATCTTGAATTTTAACTGTTAGATAAATACACTCTTGAACTGCAGAGTATAAGCTAGTCCGACAATGTATCTACATAGGAATTAAAATTGATGGGAGTGGCTCCTGGGAGAAACAAAAGAAAATAGCACAAGCAAAAGGGGAAAATGCTGTGATGACAATTAAAGGATGCAAAACTAGAATAGCAGGCATGGTGGTTGTGGTTAGAATCTATAGCATGGTGGTATGATATAGAAGTATAAGTTTTGCATAGAGCGTGGGAAACTATAGATCAGGCACGGGCACGAGAGGAGAGGTAGCGATTGAACTTGCTTTACTCACCTCACATTCCCTTGCCGGTGACGAAGGTTGTTTTGATACAAGCGCAGTGGTGGCTTCGTTCCACCTGCGCGGTAGTAATAATTTCTATACTGTTATTAACTATTTTGTTTATATTAAACATATTTACCTAACTTAGATAACTCTAAGGGAAGGGAATTGAGACAGAGAGGGGCGGTAAAGGAGGAGCATTAAAACATTGGTACAGAATCCTAAATTTATATATAATGAACGTTTTAATGCAATTTTTAGAGTATTAAGAGAAGAGTTTGACAGGCAGTGGAAGGGCAAACAATCTTCAAAAGATCATGGAGAGTAATTGACTAGGGGAGACATGCAAGAGAAGAGAAAATAACATAACAGGGTTTTGGAAAACTACAACAAAAGGATTCGAGGCCATAGAAATACAAAAACCTTTTAATGCAACAGCAGATGAGCTCTCTTTGATTTTCCATGTTCAGTTAAAAATATCATGGGAAACGGAAACAAAGATAGGACAAATAAGCAGGAAATTAAAGGTTATAGAAATTGTATACCCCTGAACCAATGTCCCTTATGTGGTAATGAGGATATTTGGCATATTCTATTTGAATGTAAAGGAACAGATATGTGGAAAACAGCATTTCGTTTAGAAAAATCTGATGTGTTACACTCACATGACTTTCTCTACTCTTATACTAACTATTCTTACAAACTCTTAATCCTCTATCTTCTTCATGTTAGTTGCTTTTTCCTCGAAGGTACAACGGGAATATGGGAATACAGTAGGCTTTGAGCGATAGTTAAATCTTTTAAAGCTTTGAAATTCCATTCTCTTTGTGCGGCTAAGATATAAAAAATGAATAACGATCTTCCATATGACGAAAGTTTAAGCCGTTGTGAAGTAATACAAATTTTAAACGTAGCTGGAAGGAATCTATGGATAGCCTCCATTCCATAGGAAGTGGTTCGATATCTGAATGTGGGATAGGTCGAATAGAGATGGAAGATTCCAGTATTGAATTCCTTTCATTGACACTCCTGCCTTTATAGATGGAGTTAAACAAAAATGCAGTCATCTCTATGTTCTTTAGGCTCCCGCCAAATCATACGAACAGCTGAAGTCATAGATCTGTTTTATTTTCCAGTCATTCTTGTAGTGTAACAGAAGAGCTGAAAGAAGTATCAAAATAATGTACCAAAATAATGTTTATAAGTAATCTTCACAAGAGGTGTCAGGTTGCATTTATGTGATGAAAATGTTACTTCGCCACAAATGTAACCGAGGTTATTCACTGAATTTACATATTTTCGTGGCATTTTAATCAAGTTTACGCCTTAAAGGACTCAAAACACAGAAATTCTGCACTAATTATAGCAGAAAAATAATTAATTCCACACTCACAGCAACAATATGAATATTTATAACTTCCAAACAGCTGAAGAACATTGTGTGCCTATTTCAAAAATTAAAATGTTCCCCAAACAGGTGACGTATGGTTATTTATGAATCAACAGATGGAAATTCATATGATTCAACTATTTTTGCGCTCACAAACTTCTTCATTGTTGGCCCCTATTATCTTAACAATATTACTATCTGTTCTGTTTTAACTCATGCCCATTTTGCTTTACCTTGCCACAAATTACGTATGTCTTTTGGTACACATTAACAATTACAATAAATGTATATATTTACATTAATTTTCTTGATTGGCTCTTCTTCGCTTTAACCTTTCTTATACAGATTGCTTTTATTTTGCCTTAAATACCTCTTTTATGAACGTGAGTTGACATAACTTGCAGGAAACTGCTTAAGAATTCCTACGCGTGCATATGGCTTTCATTTTTTACTAAAAATTTGAGCACATGTGGGCTCACGATTAGCGGTGGTTCTTTTCTCTTTGCATATATTTAATTTAATTATTTTTCAAATGTTGGTATATTGATAAATATCTTTCTTTTTCAGATTTGTGCTGGTGGCGCTTGGATTGTGTGTAATATTATCTACTGCGTATGATGTCTATTTATGTAAGTACTTTTGTTGCTGTATTTTACATATATTTTGAGTTTGTAGCTGTTTCCCATTTTTACTTTCTCTACTGGTAAGTAGGGGAAGTATTGTATTCCACCCAAAAATTCGATGTCGAGAATTCACCGGAAATAGATGTTTTGAGGCCCCCTGAATCCAAAAAAAAAAAAGCATTTTTAGAAAAAGGTCCGTGTGTGTGTGTCTGTGTGTGTCAGTCTGTCAGTCTGTGGACAGCATAACTCAAAAATAAAAAGTCGGTTAAAAACCACAGTTGGTATTTAAGTTTAATGTCTTTCAAGGATGTGACACGAAGATTTTAAAGAAAACAGCACCACCCTAAACTACCCTTTACATGGAACATTTTTCGAAAATTTTGATTTTCTTGAAAATGGCTCTAAAGATTTTTGTTAAAATGTCATATGTTTGAGATATTTTGATGAAAAATGAAATGTATATCTTGAATTTTCTGGCTATAGCCCCTGTAGTCGTATTTACTCTGGATGACTTTTGCATAACTGGTAAACCGTTAGAGATAGACCAAATCATACTATACAAAAAATGTAGATCTTGCTAAAATACACAATTTATGTCTCAATAAATTTTCTTGTAGGGTGAACCATTTCGGAGATAGCCCTTGTTATGTGTGTGAGTTTCGGAAAACTTAGAACTTTCGTGAAATGGGTCATCGTTGTTCATTTTTTTATATGTTACGTGTACAAAGAGAACGGAATCTCAAAGCTTTAAAAGATTTGACTATCGCACGAAGCCTACTGTATTCTAATATTCCCCTTGCACCTACAAGGAAATAAGCAATAAGATAATTTGTACAAATGTTTATCTCAACTAACACGAAGAAGATATAGGAATAAGAGTTTGTAAGAATGGTTAGTACAAAAGTAGAGAAAGTCACGTGAGTGCAACACATCAGATTTTTCTTCAAGTTTAGCATCCTTTTAACCAGATAGGTCTATACGAGTGTTCTCTGTATAAGGAAAAATTCCGGAGAATACAAAAAGTACCTCGCCCTAAGCGAGATTTTGGCTCAAAAGCTTTTAAATATGAATCAGATATATACCACAGTGGTGTTGTGAATTCGAAACAGGAAGACCTGCAATTTATCACTGCAGAATGTGCTAGTTCCTGTTGAATATTTATGAATGAATAATTTAATTGTGCTAAACAATACAATTTATGTAATCTACTAAAAGCGAAAATATAATAAAACCAGTATAATTAAATCTGAAAAAGAAAGATTGTGCCAAAAAGGCACACGATGGAAGTGAAACTTTTGTATTACAGGGAAACATTTTAATTATTCATCAATCACTTTTGAATAGCACAGATTGTGTTTATTATTCATTTATTTATATAAAATTATACCTCAAACCGAATTGATTATTACAAAACCTCGATTGAAAATATTACGTGCAGCGTTGAATTTGTTAAAATCAGAATACTGTAAATTACCACTGATAGGTGCAAGAGGAGGTGTTTCAATGTCGATATTTTACCGGAAATATATTTTGACTTCCCTTGGAACCAAAAGAGCATTTTTAGAAAAAGGTCTGTGTGTATGTGTGTCTGTGTGTGAACCAAAACTCAAAAAGCAAAAGTCGCTTTTAAACCAAAGTTGGTATTTAAACGTAATATCATTCAAGGATGTGACACGAAGATTTTGAAGAAAATTCCTCCACCCTAAACTAACCTTTACATCGAAAATATTTCGAAAAATTTTATTTCCCCAAAAATGACTCTAATGATTTTGATCAAAATATTTATATATTTAAGGGACACTCGGAGTGAAATTTTGGTCAAAATTGTCAAAAAGTCGAAAATTGTTTTTTTACCTTAAAATGTTCCTGGAACTCCTGTGCATTTGGATCAGCTAACATTTTTCATATCCCCCACTCCATGTGGTCATTACGGCCCTTTCAAATAGTGCTCTTCCCTTAACGTACACAGGATGCTGCTATATAAAAGCCTGTTTTTCTCAAAACTACATTTCTGCACATTCCAAAAGAAGGTCGCGCCTGAGTTTTGCTTCAAATTTAATGAAAACTTCCAAAAGTATTCATAAATAGCAGATAAACAAAACTATGATTCAATATTGATGTTATCATTAACATGAATTCCAAAAACATTTTTTTTGTATGAAAAAAAATCAATAATTTTTAAAATTAAATTTTCTTTGTTATTAAAAAAATATGTACAGCAAACGTATTTGAAATATCTCTTCATACAATTGTTACCCATGTATTAGAGCACCTGTTCTGCCAATATAAATGAATTTTGAAAAGTCCATAGACGCGAGCTACATTTTGAAAATGTGCCTATTAAATTCATAAAATAATTTATATATCCTAAACGAATTATCCAATTGTAATGAAATTTGGTGTACCGCCTATTCTCATATAAATACAAACACAGTAAAAATTTCAGAAAAATCTATCAAGAGATGTGGAACTTTCAAATTTCACTCCCAGTGTCCCTTAAGACATTTTTATGACAAATGAAATGTATATCTTGAATTTTTTGGCTATAACCTATGTAGTCCTGTTTACTCTGGATGACTTCTACATAACTTATAAACGGTAAGAAATAGACCAAATCTTACTATACAAATAATGTAGATTCCGTTAAAACACACAAGTTATGCTCAAATGTGTTTTATTTTTTTGTGGGGTGAACTATTTAGAAGATATTCCTTGGTATTTGTGTGAGTTCTGCAATGCTTAAACTTTTCTCAAATAGAAGGTCGTTATTCACTTACTTATCTCTCGGCCGTGCAAAGAGAACAAAGTTTGTAAGCCTTGATATAGCAACAAGCTTTAAAACATTTGACACTCGCACAAAGCCTACTGTATTCTAATATTCCCCTTGCATCTACAAACGATTTAGCAATAAGATAATTTCTGTAAATGTTTACCTCGACTAACATGAAGAAGATATAGGAATAAGAGTTTGTAAGAATAATACTTTCTTTTTATACATTATAAGTTGTACTGCACTACATGGAAAGATATTTTGCGACATCCAGGTGTACAACTTGTAATTTGAAATGTGCAGTCGATAATGTTGATGATCTTTGACAATCATATAATGTAAAATGTACAATACATGTTATCACATAGTTTCTTCATGATCACTTTCTGAATCTAAGAGCTCGTTTTGAGTTTGTCATCACAGAGTAGATGCACTTCTTCCAAATCCTTGGGATATTGTAGATCATACTTCTGTTTGTGAGAAGTAGTAACATACTATTTCCAATGGCAAAGCAATATTGCACAAATATCGAGGAAAAACAAATGTCAGTAACATGGAACGAGACTAGGGTCTGATTGATTAGTCACTCTTGGAGCTAAAGAAATAAACAGATAAGCTTGTTGCTCCTGCAAACAATCGAGTAAGGTGTAATTTTGGAGCCTTAGCTGCGTTCGTTCGGAAACTGTAACGTTTAAACAAACCTGAAGGTCCCTCAGACCTCTAGCGATCAGATAAATAACTCAGCTGTCAAGTGCATATACTTATACGTATAATCATTGTAAATATGTGATTCTCAAAAATGTCTTTCAGCGCGCAAAGGGCGAGAATATGAAAGGAGGTCCAAGGAAGCCTTTTGTACCAGCTTCTCCATCCTCAACAATGGTCGTATTCTCTGTATGGAAGCTAGTGGTCGTGATCTCCGTTCTTTGTACGGCATTCGCTTTCTCAGCATTTTATGGATCGTATTTGGACATATTATCTTCGTAATGAGTGGTTTGCCTATTATGAATCCTCTGGAAGTCAGCAAAGTAAGTAAATCTATACACTACACTATTAAACAAATCTGATGTGTTGCACTCGCATGACTTTCTCTACTCTTGTACTAGCCATTCTTACAAACCCTTACTCCTATATCTTCTTCGTGTTATTTGAGATAAACATTTGTACAAATTATCTTATTGCTTATTTCCTTGTAGGTGCAAGGGGAATGTTAGAATACAGTAGGCTTTGTGCAATAGTCACATATTTTAGATCTTTCAAATTCCGTTCTCTTTGCACGGTTAACATATAAAAACGAGTAACGAAAATCCATTTGACAAAGTATAAGTTCTCCAAAACTCACACAAATAATAAGCCATATCTCCGAAATGGTTCAGTCTACAAAGATCATTATTAAGACTTATATTATATATTTTAGATAGATCTATAGTTTTTGTATAGTGAGATTTGGTCTATCTCTTACGGTTTACAACTTATTCAAAAGTCGTCCAGAGTAAACAGGACTACATAGGCTATAACCAGAGAATTCAAGATATACATTTCATTTATCATAAAAATATCTCAAACATATGGCATTCTAATAAAAATTGTGACAGCCACTTTCAAGAAAATCAAAATTTTCGAAAGATTTTCTATGTAAAGGGTAGTTTAGGGTGAAAGAGTTTTCTTCAAACTCTTCGTGTCGCATCCTTGAAAGATAGTAAACTTAAATAGTAACTTTGGTTTTTAAACGGCTTTTGGTTTTTGAGTTATGCTGTTCACAGACTCACACACACACGCGCGCGCGCGCGCGCGTATGTTTTTTTAAAAATTATTTTATTTTATTCAGGGGGCCTCAAAACATACTTCCTTTTAGGATGTGAAGCGGTACTTCTGTCGCCAGCTTTTTTCATTCTGGCAGCATTCTTGGGAAGAGATAGCTGGCACTCAATTGTGAACAATCAAGGTCACCGTAGAACCCTGGCTGACCTCTTGCAGAGATTCTCAGCGCTCAGAGGTTATTCTAACCCGCTTAGGAATAGGTCACACACGTCCCACTCGTGGTCATCTTTTGCGTGGCACAAATTTCCGCATCGCACGATCTACTTAGTTATACGCTCAAAAGCGCCAGTCCCTGGGTCTGGGTTTTACACTGCGTTGCATTATGGGCGGCGACCCAGTTACTGTAGATAAAGCACTGCTGTTGGTCACCAAGCATTTACTCCGCAGGTTTAACTTATCTAAGGAGCTTTTAAAATTTTAGGTTGTGACTATGTCACCTATATAAAAGTCTACGGTTTTAACTTTTGACTGTTTTAGCTTTCACTTTTTACCGCGGTGAGTTTCTCTGATTTTTATCTTCTGACTTGCGGCCCTAATGACCACTATTACCCTTAGCTCGTCACTTGCTGTGCCCTGCGCGCCAGAAAGGTTTCACGCATCTGTCACTAGAAAGTTTCCAATCCAAGGACTCCACAATCGGATCGCGAAGCCTGCCTCAAGCCAGGGCTGCAAAACTAAATCCTATCTATCTGCCGTATGGTACGCTTTGATTTCCTGCTTATTGCGGACTAGTTGATGACGTGTTTAAATCAAGTGCAGTTCTAAGAGTGGTGGTTTATAGGCATTGCACAGATATAACACCTTGAGTCTTATTCTGATCCTGGTAAAAAAAAAAATATGTTGAAGCCATTATATTGTTTCAGGTTACGTCGGACTGGAAGACGATGCCCCTCATTAGCGCCACTTTAGCTGTGGATACCTTTCTGGTTTTATCAGGATTGCTTGTAGCCAACAAGTTTCTGAAAATGGTACCACCGGGAACTTCGCTCAAAAAGGTCGGTCTGTCGACCATTCCTGTCATAATCCATCGGTATTTAAGGTATGCTCCACAATAACTTTTAATAGCTGAACAAATTGTTTTAACATTATCATTATAAAGATAAAATTCTTTCTAATCCAAACATATTGGGATCTTCATTTTCATTCCTTAGCATTCACCTCGCATTTAGTGAGTGAATGCATAGATTTATCATTTAGGTAGATTTTTAACATCATTTTGCGGCCACTGATATATGAATATTTCATACAATAGATTTGGCTTTTACTTTTATTTATACTCATAACTGAAAACATCTGTTCGGATGCATAAGTTGCAGCGAATATTGACACAAACCTTAAGACAATTTTGAGAAATTACTGTTGATTCACACCTTTGTAGAATTCAACTAACTTACCGCTGTAGTGGTAGTACCTGTCTTTTACCTTTGCGCCGTACTCTAGTTTTATCGCCTCTGTTTAGAAATTTGATGGCGTTTTTTTCAGTTTAGGTGCCATATCGTTAATTTATTTGACAAATTAAACATTGACTTTCCCTTCTGTATTGGCAACAAAATAAAAATTTTTCCGTGGGAATTAAACGATATTTTTGGAACGAAGGAGAAGCTATAATAATTGCTCCACTATCTCCTATATCCTATTTAATACCACATCTACGTTGAGAAGAGATTATGAGAGAGACAATGCATTACATTTACTGTCTGTCGTGCACATGCAGGCGCAATAGCGGCCACGTGGGGAAGGCACCGAGGCTACTGAGTGCAGTACCGGCGCGCCCCAGCGCTAAGTGCTCAAGTTGGAGGCTTCGGTGCACCAAGGTATCCTCCAAGAAATCTGTTTGAAGGCATATGTACCAATAATTACCTGGTATCATTTTCGAGAAGAGATATACTTGATAGAGAAAGCAAAAACAAATGGAACATAAGATTTCTGACCATATCACTTGTTTTAGGATTGTTCCTGCTGTGGCGATTTTGATTCTACTGCAAGTGAGCCTTTGGAGGCACTATGGTTCCGGTCCACTTTGGGTTAATAACAACTACTATTTGGTGGAATTCTGCAGGGAGAACTGGTTCTGGGCATTACTGTTCGTGCAGAACTATGTTTCTGGTAACAGAATGGTAAGTTCCTCTACCAAGGCTTAAGTCTATTCGCATTTTTTCGGCCACCACGTGGGGTAAGTGAGGGAAAGACAGGTACATGCAGCACGTGGCGCCATACACAGTACGTATTTAAATGACATAGGCGACGTTGACCGTTCTACTCTCTATTACAAGTGAATGGCAGAAGAACCCACCACGAACGACAGTACTATAGCTGCAAAAACTTGTAAAATAAACGTGTAATAAACTCAGAATGCATGCTGTTGATGAATTAATATGGCCATATAGTTGTTAGACTGACCGCTTATCATTCTACTCAAGTTCCTGTCCAAATGCATGTGAAATATTCTTCATTTTTGCTTTGGACAACCTTTTCTATGAATAAAATTGATCCATTTTCTTGAACTATTTAAGATAGTTAAGCTAAACCTTAGGATAATGAAACAAGTTTCAGGTGCTGTAGTGGACTTACTTTGGTATTAATAAGATTGGTGATGACCATGCAGTTGATCGCCCTTAAACCTACATTTCCTTCGACATTAATTGGTTGTTTAAAAATTCATAATTACTGTTGAAATTTTAACAATTACTAAATGACGCTGTGAATTTTGTACCACCTAAAATTGATTTGATTGTAAGTCTTCATTAGTGATTATCAAATCTAATCGACCTTCCAACTCCAATCCATTTAAATCGGTAATATTAGACACATCGTGTACGGTTTGAGTGTTTGGTTATTAAATGAAACTCGTTTGTAATTCAAATGAATTTAATGTATTTCATTCACATGGAAGATAAATGCAGTTTACATTCAATGCAAAGCTTTCTGGTAGACCAACCTCTATTTTTTTTCTGGCATAAATAAACAAAGATGATGGCTTTCTGACACATGAACACGCGACACACAGTTGTCCATGCGCAAAGCATGGAAACTCCAAGTTAATTCCGCAGACTTCCAACGGCTGGCCTTTTTATTTGATGACGGTGATCGCAAAGGCAACATGCACGGGGAATTGCAGCCGTTTGAAATCGAATGACAAGTCCGTTGGAATCATCGGGATGCACGGTATCAAAATATCCTCTCCTTTGTACTTTACCTTAGTAAAATTCGCTTCGATAACGTTCATAAGGTTTCTCATAGCCAGCCTGGCTAAAACAAAATTGAATGAATATTTTGTTTATTTCTAAGCCTGCAAAGTAAATTTACCTTAATGTAGTGGCTAATCAAACTGAATGTTCACAAAATGTAATTAAATTCGATTTAACCAAATCTGTTTTCAAAATTCACAGCACTTTTACGAAAAAAAAAAAATAATTTGAAATGTAATAGATCCGGCTGCCCAAACTTTCAGGGTTGTACCACTTCAACAGGTGTCTAGGGCGCTGCATGGTAGGGAAAAGGATGCTCTCTGTATATCTCCGTTCGGCTTTCGAGCCTCTCAGGGGAAGGCTGGTTGTATTACACGCCATGCAATACAACCAGCTTCAATCTGGAACTGTTAGGGACCCCGGCCTCTACTCACACTTAACACATCGAGCTGGTTTGTGGCAATAATTCTTGTGTTCATAGGTTTGGCGATTTGCACACTGAGCTACAAAGCGTTTAGTCTTCGGTGGTTCTACTTTAACAACTGCACCGTAAAGACGACTTAGTTCATATATATATATATATATATATATATATATATATATATATATATATATATATATTTGTTGTTCGAATTAGGTTTCAAGTCAAGAAAAAAGAACCATAATGGCATCTTAATAACTGAATGGTGCACTAGAAACATTTGTATAGGCTGATAGCCTAATCCTTTTGGCTCATCTGTTACCATTCCTTCATCACATGAGGGATGCAACCCTCTGATCACTACCCTAAAGTTCCTCTCAGTTTTCAATTGAAATCTATAAAATTCAGCTTTATTATTTTCCAGATAGTTGGTAGCAGTAATGTAGCCTTCTACTGTTTCAAAATTTAGCTTGAATTTATTTTCACTTATTTTTTAGTTCTATTAAAAGTATATTTGTGCCCAACAAATTGGTTGTTTGACTAGATGGTGGCTTGCTTTGATTGTGAAAAATGTTATTGGGAAATGTATTCACTTCTTGTGCTCCTGTATCCATTTCATCTTCACTTGACAAAGAAAATTTATTGTGAGAAGAAAATGGAGATTAATGGTGTAGTTTTAGTTTCTTATGGAGGCCATTGTGCTGGTGAACTAATTTTCATAGTAAATCAAATTGTTTATACAAAGAACACAATATAACTTTGATTTTAAACACACTAGTCAAATAGAACTTTGCGTCTAGGAGTTAAAGCACAACACATATGCTTCCATGGCCTCGAATCTCATCTATTTGAAGGAATGCTGTAGCAAATAATAGATTGTTGCATGTGATTGTTAATTCATTTACTTGCTTATGCTTTGTTTTAAACTGAATAAAGCTTCTTTTATCATAGTTCAGTGATAACTTATTTACTTCAAACCACTTGTTGAGCTGTTTAAATGTTTTATTGGCTTGGAGTTTAGTTTAGGCTTAATAGATTCAGAAACAGATTATGAAACTGTTTTATTAAGTCTGGGTGATTTATTTTTGTACAGTGTTTTGGACATTCGTGGTACCTCAACGTGGATATGCAACTGTTTTCATTTTCGCCTCTGATCATCACACCATTGTTGTATTGGAGAGAACGGGTTTGCCTCCTGATGCTCGGTTGTCTAACCTTCAGTGGATTCCTCATCTGTTTCTTCATCAATTACTTTTACCAGTTTCCACCAGGACTAATGGCTGGAGAGTAAGTTGCATTTAATTTATCAACTGGTTTTTCTCTCCCTGGTAATGGTACACAAGCTTCCATTAATGCCGTCCCCGTAGCTTCGGGAGGCATTCTACTGGCCTTCATAGGCGAAGTATGTCTAGCAAGAAGCAGGTATGTGTGTGTTTGTGTTTGCGCGCGCGCGTGTGTGTGTGTGTGTGTGTTTGTGTGTTTACCTTTTTCGCGTATACAGTGGCGTCGTGTTTTATATGCACAGTTCTAGATTATTCGCATGTCAGTATGTATCTTTGGGCAATGTCCTCAAATTTGAAATTAATTTTCACATCCCAGATACCCACAGTTCTTCCCAGTGCATCTTTGTACATCGCGTCAGTTAGAGTTAAGGGATTCTTGGTCTGAATTTCCTTATTTTTGCAGTTTTAAAGCCGTTACTTGAAATGTTGCACTGTTAATATGATTAAGCAAAAAGATGACCGTTGAAAAGCTCCAAGTTATAGCTCAGAAAGTTTCTCAGATAACACAAGTACATATTTTAACTAGCGGAGAGCATCTTGAACTACAATTTACCCACTGCATACTTAAAAATCCTAGTATGAAATATAATTGTTGTAATTATAAATCTTTAGAAAATGTCAACACCAAAGAGAAGATGGTATACCAGGCATGGGCTCAAAAGGGCTACTCCACTGAAACGCGTTGTTACTTCACTCCACTGGCCATCCCTCCCCTTAACTGCTGTTGGGACACGCCTCATTCAGTGGGAGTATGGCTTTGTTCGTCAGAGCTAGTGTTTGAGAGACGGAGAAAGTGAAGGGACTGAGTCAAGCTTAGGAGAAGAAAACGTTGCGGATTGCAATATCACGAAAGACTGTGCTAACGTCGAGTATGTGTGCAAAATTTCAGAAGAAAAATAAAATTATATAAAAGTAACTGGATTGGGTTTTGTCGTTTTCATTTTGTCACAGTATGGACACGTTTTTCGATGGTGCCATTAAAGCCGAGACACTCCACACACAAAAACCTTGGGTTACCTATCAGTATACATACTGAGATTGCAGTTTTATGAGACGCAAGTGGATTAAATGATGGAAAGATACAAGTCCCATTTCACTTCGTAACTATTGTGACATTTGGTCGCTCAACAATATACGAGCGGTGACGGGGTGACCTTCCATACGGCGAGCGACTGTGTACGTGACAATAAACAATGCTGCTGGCAAAACATAAACGAGGTCCGGGGCTACAAGACACCTGGCGTCTGCGTGTATGAGATCGAACAGCGTGATAACACCGTAGTGTCCAGCAATCTCTAGAATATTCTTTGTTGAGTCATGTTCACCTGCGTGTGGAAATAACTAGAAGGAGGTTACGTCACGCGGGCTTCGGTATAAATAGGACAGACAGTGAGCACTGTTGGAGTGTGAGCTTTTGTACTTGGTGTCAGTTTTAGTAGTCTCATGTTAAAATTGAGTGAATGATAGTTGTTTAAGTCGTCGTGTACAGTTAGTTTTAGTGACGAGAGTGCGTCGGCCAGCCTGTCAGCGAGTGTGTTTGTGTCGTCGAGTGATTGTATCCTAATAGGAAAGATATAAGAGACAGTGAAACTGGAGGATGACATTGAAAGACTGAGAAAGATTATCGGAAGAACTGTGAATTGTAATAATAGGGAATACTATAAACTCTGTTAGCAACGAGAAGGTAATTGTGCAATTGTAGTAAGATTTAGAGGAAAATAAAGTGTTAAAAAAGTAAACGGACTACACATTTTCGTCGTTTTGTTACAATATTGACATCTATCACTTACATTCATCTTTCGCTAGTCCTCTATCAGAGGCACTGGGGATAAACTCGCTTCAAAGTAATGACGTCATGAATAGCTAATTTACTGGCACAACGATGAAATAACTCTGACAACCTGGTACCAATTACATGGTTTGCAACTTACAACAATTGTAAACACTGTGAATCAGATCTCAGATTTGCAGGTATGTAATACTGACATGCACGTGTTCTTTGTTTGAAGTAAATGCTTGTATCGTGTGTTTTGTGTTCCAGTGCAACAAAATGGGCAGCGAAGAATCAGTACTATTATGTTGTCGCACACACCAGATTCGCACCTTACATTATTGGTATTGCCGTTGGCTACCTAATTCATAAACACAAGGACACTGAGAGGCTCTTTGCGGTCTTCAAGAAGGTAAGTATTACGAGTATGTGCTCTTATATGAAACTAGAGTAAATCCATCATTTTTGCTTCATCTATTAGACTACATGTGTAGTCAGAACAGGATTTTAGAAAATGTGTACCAGGTGAGCAATCTGCCCTTTATTTTCCAGCTTTATGCAATCCGCATTTTATACTCTAACAGAAAAAATCGGCTGTTAAGCTACTAGGTTCTACTCAACTATTTAATATGGATTTCTGGTTAAATACTTGACGAAAGTACTACTCATAAATGTTAAAGCATCGTCTTTTAATATATTCGTAATTAGATAGCTCACGTTTGCACCACTGAATATGTACATGGGGATCAGCGAGTGATGTTAAACTGAATGTTTATCTCTCAACTTACTAGGTAGCTCAGTTGGATCTCATAAGAAATCCGTCTGCTGTAAAGGTGGCTCGGATCCCTGCATGAACTAATTTTTTTAACCGTGTAATATTCACAAATAACTTTGGTTGAGCAATTACTATGCTTAAAGCTCTTATTTGTTTTATTTCCGTTTTATGGTATTGTTGTATTTGATGATATCTCTCCCGGTATAGATGCTGAGTTGCTTGTGCATTGGCTCTTGCTTCTCCATAAATCGAAGGCATATTAACGTATTTATCTGTCCAAAACATAGTGAAGGAATGACAATATAACGTGTGACAGCATACACGTGGAGAATGAAGGAAGTTGGCATTCATAATAATATACTGCATCATGGCAGTTCAGTGGGACAGAAGCCATTATACCTTTTTGACTCAGGAGTTCAGCTATGTAGTCTGAATACTGCTGTTATTGGAGAGAGGTAAAAAGAAGAAAAGAGCGGGAAGCTACGAAGGCCTCGTTAAGTAATCATGATACTCTTATATTTTACTACATTTGCTATTTGCACTTATAAGGAAATATGTAATGAAACCATTTCTACAAAGGTTTATATTGGTCAACATGAAGTAGATAGAAGAATACGCGTTCGTAAGAATAGTTTGTATAACAGCGAATAGAGAAAGCTATGCGAGTGCAATGCCACTGTTTTATTGTATGATTTTGTATAGGAGTATATTTAGACATGGCGAATGGCTGGAAGTTGAGTAGTGGTTTATGGTGGAGTTTGCTTTTGCATTTATAACGCCATATAGTGTCAGGTTAGTATCTATCCGACTTCCACGTAGTAAACATCGTGGAAGAATGCGTGATTAATTACAGTGCCCCCTCGCATTGTCAACAGTCTCTTGTTTATTTCAATTAGAAAACAGAGACGTTATCCCCACCATCCATTTTCAGTTGTCACCCGCGCACACCCTAGCCAGGTCATTCACCACATCTAAAAAATAGACCAGTAAGCTAAGTAAATTGCAGGGGCCAGCGCTTGGATTAATGTTCTGTTTATTCTAGGGCGTTAAAGTACTACTGTGGGCATTGACTGCTGCAGCTCTTCTGTATTCTGTATTTGGAGTGCTGCCCTTCCAGTCTCCTGACTACGTATACAAACGCTTTACTGCATCACTTTTCATCGCTGCCGCGCCAATCATCTGGGCTCTAGGAGTTGGTTGGCTTGTTCTAGCGTGCGAGCTCAAACAATGTCGTAAGTATTGCAATGTTTAGTACACTTATTACTAGCAGGTTACGGTAGCAACGTGTCACCCTCCCCTCCCCTTCCCTACCACCTCTACTGTCAACAAACATTAAGTAGAAACGGGTACAGTAAAGTAGCTCTCAACCTAACGTCGTTTGCAACCGTGACCGAAGCCTAATTGCCACGAATACAATAATTGGATAACATTCAGCACTTCTGGACGTAAGGAACTGTCTTAAAGGCGAACTACACTGCATTTGAGATCAGCCGGAGTTACACGTAAACGACCGGCAAATCATGAATACGGAACCTATTGTACTAACTTACACTAGGCTTGCCTGCACGCAGCAGATATTGAAATTCATGAGGGTGTGTCTGTGTGTGTATGTCTGTGAACAGCATAACAAAAAAAGAAAAAAAGTCAGTTAAAAACCAAATTTAGTATTTAAGTTTAATACCTTACAAGGAAGCGACTCGTAGATTGTGAACAAAATGTCTCCACCTTAAACTACCCTTTACATGGAAGCTTTTTCGAAAAAGTTTCTTTTCTCAAAAATGGCTCTAATAATTTTGATTAAAATGCCATATGTTTAAGACATTTTTATGCAAACCAAATGTATATTTTGAGTTTTCCGGGTATAGCCCATATAGTCCGGTTTCCTTTTGATGTCTTTTGCAGAACTACTAAACCGTAAGAGATACACCAACTTTTACAAAGCCTTCATATAGCGACCAGCTTTAAAAAATTTAACTACTGCTCAAAGCCTACTGTATTCCCATATCCCCCTGCACCTACAAGAAAATTAACAATAAGATAATTTGTACAAATGTTTATCTCAACACGAATAAAATAGAGGAATAAGAGTTTGTAAGAATAGTTAGTACAAGAGTAGAGGAAGTCATTGGAGTTCAACACACCAGATTTTAAAATAACGTGTTTATAATAAAAGTATTTTGTCAATAATGTAGTAAAAGTAATAATAATTTATATAGTATGTAGTAACCATTCCCTGCTAAACACACTTTATCACTGTCAACTGTGCACTAAAAAGTGTCCACTCTCTCGATCGCCGGGTGTTTCTCAGTTTCTTATAGTACAAGTCCCAAATATAAAGGGAACGTTCTAGAAAAGGAACATGCTGCCTTAGCTAATGGAATTGTATACGATTTTCCGGAGTAGGATACAAAAACAGTATAAACTCACAAATCCAAATGTTAGCGCAAGTGTTTACAACCCCCCTTAAATGCCTGTTGTTTTCTAATATTAACTAGGGTTGGCTATACCTGGTTGAAGGGAAGTTATTGCATTACTTCTAATATGTGCTTCATAGAAGCATTAAAAATAAACAAAAAGTCTAATGGCATTCTGTTCTTTGATCAGTCGATTTCAAAAAGATAAATGATTTTTGTTCCAAATTGGATGCGTAATTTCACAAGAAAGTACGAAGATAATAGTGTATTACTTATACGATCCGCGGAGTAACTTATTTCTGGTATGGTTTCGGTTCGAAATAATTAATCACTTCGAAGAATTAAAGGAATATTCCGAGCAGGTTTTCAGACGTGAAGTAACTCGGCAACGTTGCGTTGAGCTTGGTCAGGGATCTGAACCGGCTTCTGGATGTAAATACGTCGGTTGCTTGCAAACACGACGCAGGGTGGTATAATGTTTTGGGAGATAACGAGTGCAACTGGCATTCTGATTGGTCTACACTCGCACAGTAAAAACGGAAGAATACTGCAAGGTATTTCTTTACGCGCACGAGGCGCACCGCTGCGGTGTTTGTTTATGTACTGAGCTAGTGAAAGTGACACCCACATAATCTTCGGTGTTGCCAGCTTGTTTTCGACAAAAGTAAAATATCTCTGCAGGATATGGTCAAAGACAAAAAGGTGATTTACAAAATATGTTTCAAATACCGAAATATAATGACTTCCCTTCTACCATGTAAATATTTAATGTCATATCGTTGTTTTTCAGCATCTCTTTTGCGTTTCTTGGGAACAAGCAAGCTTCATGCGTTATCAAGACTGACTTATTGCATCTACTTGGTTCATTTCCCAATAATGAGCATGCGAGCTGCCACGAAGAGGGTCCCAGTGTACATACACAGTACTGATGTGGTAAGTGACAATTTTTTTATTTTCTCTGCTAAGTAATTCAATCTGAACCCAAAAATTCAATACTGCCATTTCACCTGAAATACGTGTATTCAGACTCCGTGGATTCAAACGTAAGTACTTTATGTCTTTCGATGGTTACTTAAACATGGCTTGTGTGTTTAAAGACACCAGTAGTAAGTTTGTTGGCATAAATAAATAATAATTACCATTATTACTTACAACTGTAAGTTGTCCTTGGGATGTTTATCTCTGATGTGAGATTCCCTTGTGGTCTACCAGGAAAGTACCAATCGGCTGGGGAATTTAATGTCATACTGGCAAGTTGGAATGGTAGCTTAGTGGTTGAAGCAGCCGCTCTATGAGCGGAAGATCCTTGGTTCAAATCCCGGCTATGGCATTGAATTTTTCAGTCCTGATTCCACCTCATAAACATTGCCCACACAGGCTTGTGTGTTTAAAAACACTAGCAGTAAGTTTGTTGGCATAAATAAATAATATTTGGACACATTTGTTACACTCATCATGTAGAATCTCTGGTTGACATATGACATTCTTCCAGCCTGTAGAATGGAATGCTAAGATCACAGTGTCCATAATTAAAAACTCAGCTTTAGTAGCTTTGTTCCTCTCCACTTCAAGGATTAGGCACAAATGCCTGACCATCGTTTCCTTGGTCTTTTTCCCTCAGGCCTGTAGCAAAATGATTTTCATTCTTGGAATCCTCTCTGGTGACATTCTTTCAACATGCTGTTTCCCTTCATTTCTGTAATTTATAATTTTTTCTTCCAGTGAAACTATTTCTAATTTTTCTCTAATTTTATCCTTGGAGACTTTTACTAATTTTATGAATCTCAATTCAACAACCTGTTTCTTCTGTTTATCAGCTTTGTCCATGTTTCAGATCCATAAATGAAAGCAGACATGGCCATTATTTTGCTAATTTCATTCGAGTTTCTTTTCTTCAAAAGTTTTAGTATGGAAGTAATTGAAATAGAAACATTTACAAAATGCAGTGTCCCTTAAATATAATAATCTGTCTAAAGTATGTATTTAAATTATTTGTTTCAGATTGTGAACTTCTTCGGAGACTTTATACTGTCCATTATCTCTGCCTTACTTCTCTACTTGGTAATAGAGATACCCTTTACTAAGCTTGGATACTTCGTTTCAAACTGGCTACGTATGTATTAAAATATTTTATGTTTACTATTTTAACTATATTCACTTTCAATTACTTTTATTTTCTTTAATTTTAGAATTAACTGTGACTTCACTCAAACAAAAAATGACACAAAGTATTAAAACCCTTTTACTGTATTAGCTTTCGCAATTCGTTGCAAAAACTCCCAAAGTTACTCTCTGCCTACCTCGCAACGTGACGTCATCCAAGGAGCATTCAATTCTGGATGCCTTGACGTATATGTATCAATGTCGCTATATGAATGCTTTGAAATTCCATTCCCTTTGCACAACCATGAGATAAAAAAGTCAATAACGACCTCCCATTTCAGAAAAGTTTAAGTATTGCAAAACTCACGCATATGACAAAAGATATCTACGAAATCGTTCACTCCACAAAAAAATGTATTTGGACATCATGTGCTTTAACGAGGTTTACATTTTTTGTACAGTAAGATTTGGTCTATTTCTTACGGCTTATCAGTTTTGCAAAGGTCATCAAGAGTAAATAGACTACATAGGCTATAGCCAGAAATTTCAAAATATGTATTTCATTTGCCATAAAATATCTTAAACATCTGGCATTTTCATTAAAATTGTTAAAGCCAGTTTTTCAGAACCAAACTTTTCCAAGTAAAGGGTAGTTTGGATGAAGGAATTGTCTTCAAAATCTTTATGTCACATCCTTGAAAAATATTAAGCTTAAATGACAACTTTGGTTTTTAACCGACTTTTCGTTTTTTATTTATATTCTTCACAAGTACACACGCGTGCACGCAAATACCTTTTTTTCTAAAAATGCTTTTTTTTTTTTTAATTCAGGTTCCTCAAAATATATTTCTGGTGAAATTTCCAATGTATGTATAATTGTAGTTGTAGAGGAATGGAGTAGAGAAAGTCACAACAGATTCTGTTCCTCATTCCATAACAAAAACGTTTGTTGTTTTACAGTGAGAAAATTCGGCGGACCAGTAAAGGCAGGCTCTGGAGAAGCAGAAGCTAGCAACGCAGAGATTCTAGAGGCGCCAGTAGAGTTAGCAAAAGAGGACATCCCTACTTCTGAGGACTCCAGTGTATCTGTGGCTGTCAGTCCTAAAGGCACTTTGGCGGAATTAACGGTGTACAGAAAAACTGAGGAATCACCTCCCAAGAAATCTTCAGAAGAAGATCAAACGTCAATATTTACCATACATTTGTAAAGTTACATGCACTTTCACATTTTATATACAATAATAAATAAACCCATTAAAACCCTTTAGGTCAAGGGTCTGCTACCATTGCAGACATTACCTCAAAGACTCCCTCAGGGTGAGCCAGTCTCAAAGCTTGAAAAGATTTGACTATCGCACAAAGCCTACTGTATTCTAATATTCCCCTTACAGCTACAAGGAAATAAGCAATAAGATTATTTCAACTAACACGAAGGTGAGTGAGTGAATGTGTAGGGTTTAACGGCCCGTCGATAACGAGCTCATTTGGGCCAATACGAAGAAGATATAGGAAGAAGAGTTTGTAAGAATGGTTAGTACAAGAGTAAAGAAAGTCATGTGAGTGTAACACATCAGATTTTTTTTATATATACAATAGGCTTATTGATATTATACGTTGATAAATAATTGAAACAGTTGAAATTGTGGAATATATATTGAATTTCATTCAACTTATATAATTTTGTAAAAGGTGGAAGCTTGCCTTCAATATTCTATGACATGTATGTAGAACTTAACAGTTAAGTGCCCAGAGAGACAGAAAGTGCCGAACTGGCTGCTCGGTGGTTTGCCTCTGCCCGTCCTCGGCGCTCGTTGTCATCATAGAAAGGCTCGGATGAAACCATACAACATTTTAAAACCACTTTTAAAGGCTTTACTTACTAACTTTTTAAAAGGAGATACTAAAACTGGTCACCGTCGTTGTCCATACGTTTTTGGCACCTCTTTAGGAAGGTATCCATCACTCGCCGTAGTTCTTGTTGAGAAATTCTGGCAATTTCCTTTGTCTTGTATACTTTATGCTTTAAGTTGCCCCAGAGATAGAAATCCCAGGGGGTTAGGTTGGGGGACCGAGGGGACTAGTAATACATGTCCTGAAACACACATTCAATTGTTTTCATAGAAAGATTCGCTCTATGAGCTGTTGCAAAGCCTTGTTGAAAAAAAAAAGAAAAAAAAAAAGAAAAAAAAGCAAAATCAGGCTCCTGACTGTTAATCCTCTAAAAGTGGGGCAAAATTGTACTCGCGTATGTAAGGGCGTCAACTGTTGACTCGAAAGAAATTGGTTCTATAAGTCTTTCTCCACTAATGGCGCATCATACACCAGTTTTTTTCATCGTGAAGGGCTACTTCATTAATTGTATTAGCTTTCTCAGAGCTCCAGTGATAAACGTTCATAAGGTTGGTATGCAAAGCCTTGAAAATTGTTTTAAAAAGTTGTGTGGTTTCATCTGCGCCTTCCTATGATAGCGGTAGACGGCAACGAGCACCGAGAATGTGACAAGCAAAACACCGCGCAGCGTTTTTTTTTTTTTTTTTTTTTAATTCTCTCGGTATTAAGGCAACGCCCTCTGCGATAAATGTCTTTAGTTATAAGTTTATAAATTGTTTATACTTTACCATGTTAAAAACATATAATTCAGCTGTTAATTGTTGTTAAAACATCACTTTAAATAAATGTCGTTAAGGAATTAAATAACATTTTATGTATGTTTGAGCTTTTGGAGAAATAAACACCAGACAAACACCAACATCCATCATCCCACTGCAAAACCTCCTTGCTTCCAGAAAGGAATATATTATAAAAGCATAAAATTATTTTATGCTTTATCTAAGGATGTTATGGAAAAAGTTGACAATTTCAATGCTACCTTAACCGCTAATGCCAGAACGAACAGAAATTAGGTTGCGCTGCAACTGGACTTTAGGCACTACCGTCGGAGCTTCCTCCCCTACCCCCACTCCCTGTGCAGTCTGTGCACCATATACACTTCACCTTGTCCTGTTGTCTTCAAGTGCCGATTCCGTGTCGCCTCCTCTGACCACAGAAATCGGTACATATACAGAAATACAATATGCCTGAAACACGCAAAGACAAGATACAGGAATATATTAGAGAATTTGGTTCAAGGTATTTTACTATTAATGGTGATTGAAGAATGCGTCATTCAGAAATACGAAGGAACAAATGTATAGTCTACAATATTGTCGTAGTAAATAACATTCCCATCAGGTGCATTTAGTGAGTTCAAATGAACACGATGAAATTATGCCCTCTAACTCATATCCAAACACACAATCTGACATTTTTGCAGATTTATAATGATACAGACTAATATCTCATTTAAAAAACTAAACAATCCATGTCTTAAAATTTTAATGGAAAATCTCACAAATAGAACCGTGTCAAATGCAAGAACAATACGGAAGGAGTACTTAAAATACGCATATGAAAAGGTACTTGATTATGTAAGAGGTTCTGTGGCTGATAATTCTATTTGTAACGTAGAATGCAGTTTTTCACGATATAAGGAATATCTTACTGCAAATCTTTAGTTACTTCAAGATGTGTATAATGATTCACTGTAATAGATGCATGCACAGAAGCAACAAACAGAAATCTGATGTGTTGCACTCACATGACTTTCTCTACTCTTGTACTAACCAGTCTTACAAACTCTTATTCCTCTATCTTCTTCATATTAGTTGAGATAAATATTTAAAGAAATTTGTTATTGCTTATTTCCTTGTAGGTGAAAGGGGGATATGGGAATACAGTAGGCTTTGTGCGATAGTCAAATCTTTCAAATCTTTCAAATTTCCTTCTCTTTGCACGGTTAACATTAAACAAATGAACAGTGGTGTTCCATTTGACACAAGTATAAGTTTTCCAAAAGTTACACAAATAACGAGGAATATCTCAGAATTGGTTTACTTCTCAAAAAAATGTATTTAGATCTAAATTGTGCGTTTCAGGAAGATCTACATTTTTTGTACAGTAAGATTTGCTCCATCTCTAACGGTTTACCAGTTATGCAAAAGTCGTCAAGAGTAAATACGACTACAGGGGCATTAGCCAGAAAATTCAAAATATACATTGCATTTGTCATAAAAATATCTCAATATGTGGCATTTTAATCAAAATCGTTAAGAGTCATTTTCAAGAAAATCAAAATTTTCGAAAAATTTTCCATGTAAAGAGTAGTTTAGGGTGGGGCTATTTTCTTTAAAATCTTCGTGTCGCATCCTTGAAAGATGCTAAACTTAAATACCAACTTTGGTTTTTAACCAACTTTCCGTTTCTCAGTTATGCTGACAGACACACACATGGACCTTTTCCTAAAAATGCTTTTTTTTTATTCAGGGCGCCTCAAAACATGTATTTCCGGTGAAATCTCGACATCGAATTTTTGGATGGAATACAATACTTCCTCTACTAAACGTAGTAGACCAAATCATACTGTACAAAAAATGTAGATCTTGTTAAAATGCACAATTTAAATCTAAATAAATTTTCTTGTGAAGTTAACCATTCGGAGATATTCCTTGTTATGTGTGCGAGTTTCGGAAAACTTAAGACTTTCGTGAAATGGAACATCGTTGTTCATTTTTTATATGTTAAGTGTACAAAGAGAACGGAATCTCAAAGCTTTAAAAGATTTGACTATCGCACAAAGCCTACTGTATTCTAATATCCCCCTTGCACCTACAAGGAAATAGGTAACTCGTAAGATAATTTGTACAAATGCTTATCTCAACTAGCACGAAGAACATATAGGAATAAGAGTTTGTAAGAATGGTTGGAACAAGAGTAGAGAAAGTCATGTGAGCAGCACATCAGAGTATCTGTATAAGATTTGGTCTATCTCCTACGGATTACGAACTATGCAAAAGTCATGAAAAGCAAACGGGAAAAATAGCCAATAGACAGAAAATTCGAAATATACATTCGATTTGTCATTAGAAATCAAAATGTTGTAAATTTTTTCCATCTATAAGGTAGTTTAGGCTGAAGTTATGTCGCTCACACACACACACACACACACACACACACACACACACACACACACACACACACACACACACACACACACACACACACACACACACACACACACACACACACACACACACACACACACAGAGACCTTTTTTTTAAATGTTTTTCTTTATTCAGGGGTCTCAAAACACATTTCTGCTAAAATCTCGACATCGAATTTTTTGATCGAATCCAATTTATTGCAATATGAAAGCTTATATTTTTCTTCCCTAAGATCATAGATATTTCGTGTTACTGGGGCCAATGGTAGATCGTGTTTTGTCAGCGTTTGACGTCATGGAAGTGAAATGGTTTGAGCCCGAGTGTCAGCGAATGGTGGCCTTAGCTTATTGGGTTGTGCACCTCAGGTAAATTCAGGTGCGTAGGAGCCAATCACAACCCTTGTGGATAAAACCAGCCACAAGTACAAGTAGTGCTGGGTCATTTAGTATCAGAAAGGTGTAGCAACATGAATGTTTCAGCTTTGGTGCATCGTCTGGGGCAATTTGTTGCCCCGCTGTCATCTTCTGTAAGCAGTTCTTGCGAAAACAGCAGCAAAACCTACATCAATGGGATTGCAAACGACCTGCCTTGGGCTTTGGCAAGTAAGTGCTGCATTAGTATTTCGGGAATTTTAAGGGAAAGTGTTGTATTTCACTCAAATATTATATACCGAGATTTCACCAGAAATTTTGTTCTGAAACACCATGGAATCTTGTGAACACTATAGTTTAAAAACGAAAAGACTGTTAAATATCAAATTTTGTGTTTAAATTCCGCAACTTTCAAGGATGTGACGCAAAGATTTTTAGGTAAATGCCACCAGCTCAGACTACCCTTTTCGTGGGACATTTTTTGAAAAAATGTTTGATTAAAATATGTGTTTAAAATATGTTATGACAAAGAAAATATATACCTATCTTGAATTTTTTGGTAAGAGCGTCTGAAGTCCTCTTTGTGGATGAGTTTTGCACAACTGGTAAACCGTAAGAGATAGACAAAATCTTAGTATACAAAAATGTAAGTCCCGCTAAAGCACGTTATTTATCTCAACTTTTTTCTGGGGTGTATTATTTCCGAGAATGTCCTGTGCATACAAAGAATGAAATGTCAACGCCATCTTATAGCGACTGGCACTTAAATATTTGACTTTTACGTAAGCGTACTGTATTCTCTTCTCATATTTACAAGGAAATGTGTAATAAACGCATTTATGCAAACTGCTACCTCGATTTACATGAAGTAGATAGAAAAGTGAGTAGAGAAGGTCATGTGAGTGCCTAGAACAGTTTTTTTTTTAAAATGTTCGCGTTTTGGAAAGGTTGTTCTAGTGGGTTGTCTTTGAACTGTTGACAAGGCAGCTAAGTTTATCTAAGAAAAATTTATTCACAATCTAATTCCTTTTACGTAAGAAAAGGTCACAATTTTAAAATACATTATTTTTCAAATCGTATTAATAGGTACTGGCAAAGAATAAAATTTAAACTTGATAACTTATGGCATTATGTGAGTTTTATTAACTGGAACATTTGGGGCATAATGATTTGTAGGTATATGGTTAAACTTTAATTAAATTCGTTAAAGAATTTTGGAAATCTATTTTAAAAATTCATAGTGGCGATACATTGCAATTTAAAACTTCTAATTCACTGAATGCATTTCTTAAGCTTTAGTTAGATGTGTGAATAGCCTTTCTAGTTCAGCTTTAGTATAAATTTTGTACTTTTGAGTTTAAAAACTAGTGGTTTTTATTTCTGTGTGAAAATGATTTAAAAACCGATATTCAGTAACAAAGGCACTTAGTTGAAAAGTTTAAAATTCTAAAGGCATTATTAATTAAAAATTATAACAAATGTTTAGACATGTTAAAATATCAATACCACTCTAAGAATTAGCACATTCAACCCATTCAGCATTTGAATAAAGAGCACCAGTTTCACCCTGTTTAGTGTGTGAAACCGTGAAAATTCCTCAAAGAATCACATGACTTTGTCTACTCTTGTAAGAATACAGCAGGCTTTGAGTGAAAGTCAAATATTTTGAAACTTTGCACGCTTAACATACAAAAAAATGAACGATGTTCCATTTCACCAAAGTTTTAAGTTCTCCGAAACTGACACAAAAAACGAGGAATATCTCCGAAATGGTTCACCCTACCAGAAAATTTATTTAGCCAAAAATTGTTTTAGCGAGACTACATTTTTGTAGAGTAAGGTTTTGTCTATCTCTTACGCTTTACGAGTTATTGAAGTCATCCAGAGTAAATAGGACTACATAGGCTATAGCCAGAAAATACAAGATATACATTTAATTTGTCATACAAATATCTTTAAAGATATGACATTCCAATCAAAACCGTGCGCCATTTTCAAGAAAATAAAATTTTTCGAAAAATTTTCCATGTAAGAGGTAGTTTAGGGTGGGACTATTTGCTTCAAAATCTTCGTATTGCATCCTTGAAAGACATTAAACTTAAATTTCAACTTTGGTTTTTAACCGACTTTTTATTTTTGAGTTACGCTGTCCACAGACACAAACGGATATTTTTCTAGAAATTCTTTTTTTTGGATTCAGGGAGTCTCAAAACATATATTTCCGGTGAAATCTTGACATCGAATTTTTGGGTGGAATACAATACTTCCCCTACTTACCAGTAGAGAATAAAAATTTAAGTTTAATAACTCGCAAAATGCTAACAGTTGTAAATAAAAATGTCTCCAAGAAGTGATATGTCGAGGCTGCTATAAATCTTGTGGCATTTGCTTAGTGTCATCTGTTGAAACCACGAGGAAATGCTTTCAAAGTTTGAACGAAGATCCGGATCGGAAAAAGCGAAGCAGCTCAAAATATACTACCACGTTCACCTTTCTGAATCCGGAAGCGCCCCATACCATTTAAATCTGTTTTGGTCCACTTAGTCGTGTTTTTATAAACCTTAGATTATAAATAGGAATGACAGTAATATCATTAAGCAGCAATAAAACTAATTTTTAAACGTGAAATACATTCCTTAATACAGCGAAAATGCTGTTGTAATACTTGGTGTGAGAATTTTAAATGGCCACTTCTGGGTGGAAGTATTTGACACTTTTTTGCTCGTGCCCTATCGATGGTAGCATTCATGGTTACACGTAGTCTCCCTTTTCTCTTTCTTGGGCCCATTTTACGTTTAACTCCGCCAGTTGTTCGCTGCCAGTCGGTGCGTGCAATGCAAGCTATCCGGGAACCTTAAGTAGCACGTGTTTTAACCAGGGTTTTAGTTAGAAAATGAAACAATATCACAAAAATACACTTCAAAATTATACTTTAGTGCAAAATTCCGCTAGTGGAAATTTTTATAAATTATATTAATCAGGGTTTACGTGTAATTGCTGGCTTACTTAAGATGTAAAGCGTCTAAAATTTCTGTCACAAAAATACTCCAATCTTATTTAATCATCTGGTTTCTTATTTAAATTTATAAGCAAATTACATATAATCGTGGATTTAACTCTTCTATAGTGCAGTAAATTCTGTATTTTTTCCACGAAACATGAACTCTTCTTGAAATTGCTGAGGTACTTTATCACAAAAAGAAAACTTTCTTGTAGTAACCTTTTCCTTCGTCATTGTAAGGGGATTTTCATAAAGGCTACTACACTTTCCTAAGCGTTTTTACAGGTTGCAGCCGAGGCTTTGACAAAATTTGATGCCTCTAACGGTTCTCGAGCTAAATTCTTATAGTCCAGATTTTATGCCACATTAATATAGCGGCTTTGACAACACAATATCCTGAGTGTAAAACAAAAAAAAATCTGATGTGTTGCACTCACATGACTTTCACTACTCTTGTACTAACCATTCTTACAAACTCATTTGTATATCTTCGTATTAGTTGAGATAAACATTTGCACAAATTATCTTATTGCTTATTTCCTTGTAGGTGCAAGGGGAATATGGGAAAACAGTAGGCTTTGAGTGATAATCAACTCTTTTAAAGATTTGAATTTCCGTTCTTTTGCATGGCTAATATAAAAAATGAACGATGCTGCATTTGACGAGTCACTTTTCCGAAACTGACACAATTAAGGAGTATCTCCGAAATGGTTCACTCTACAACAAATTTATTTAGACATAAATTGTGTTTTAGCAAGATCTACATTGTTTGTATAGTAAGATTTTGTCTATCTCGTAAGGTTTATCAGTTATTCAAGTCATCCAGATTAAACCGGACTACATAGGCTGTAGCCAGAAAGTTCAAAATATACATTTCATTTGTGATAAAAATATCTTAAACATGTCATCTTAATCAAAATCGTTCCATTTTCAAGAAAATAGAAATTTTCGAAAAATTTTCCATTTAAAGGGCAGTTTAGGGTAAATGAATTTTCTTCAAAATCTTCGTGTCGCATCCTTAATGGACATGAGACTTAAATACCAACTTGGGTTTTAACCAACTTTTCGTTTGAGTAATGCTGTCCACAGACTGATACACGTACAGGGATCTTTTTTAAAAAATACTTCTCTAATCATGGGGCCTTAAAGCATTTCCGGTAAAATTTCAACATTGAACTTTTTGGGTGGAATACAATACTTCCTCTACTTACTATACGTAGTAGAGAAAGTAATGTACATTTAGTGGTTACGGATTTACTCGTATCTCATAGCTTCGAAGTTAGAACTAAAAGTTGTAGTTGTGAAATATGGAATCAAAATTATTAAATGCGAGAATAATTTAGAACTGCATTAACAAATTAATTAGGTTAACACTTATATTTTGAGCTGGTAGCATTTTTTTCAGGGTACCTAATTAGTTAAACAGATTTCAATCATTTGCGTTACTGTCTATATTAAAACAGTTTTAAGCTGTCAAGTTTTCGCGTTTGTTGTGAATGTTAACCCTTGCATTACTTTACGCCCATCTTCTGTAATTTTTTAAATTATCTTTCAATATTTTTATTAAAGGCATGCAGTTAAGTTGTCACTGTTTCTACTACTGAATTGCATAATGGTTTCAGTTTTCATTGTTGGTACTTTTGAGAAACAAAGAAATGTCAGGTGGTCATAAATTACTGCTGTCGGTATGTGATTCATGTAAAAAAGGAATATGTAATGTTAAATATTAGACGCCTTTATAAACATAAGATATAATACCCAGTTTTAAAATAAATTTGTTACCAGTGGTCACCTCCGTTGGTAGCGTAAGTTCTTTAATAAGACTATTGGGTGTTTTTTCTTTCGGGCTTGTAGGTCATGGTCTAGAAGGCATTGTAGATACCAACGTTTCGCCAAGTACTGCGCTTGGCATCCTCAGGGTATGCGCTTGGTATCTTCGTCTTACCCTATGTGTCATGGATTTTAGTAATTTAAATGATGTACATGGTGTGGTGGCCTATGCTGATGACGTATTTTTAATAATAAATGCCGATTCAAGAAGAGAACTTGAACACAAATCTAATAACGTTCTGAACGAAGTATTTATAAGTCTCTCTAGGATCAAATTAAAATTTTCCGTTGCGAAAACTAAATTTGTCTTACTAAAGGGAACGCTCCAGAGATCACCCATATTAAAAATTAATAATAACCCGATTTCAAGAAATAATAGTGTTAAGTTTTTAGGGGTTCACTTCAACGAAAAAGTAAATTTTTAAAACACACATCGATGAAATTATACCTAAGGCTTTTAAAATAATGAACAATGTGATCAGAATAACTTTTAATAGTGGTAGGATATCCTATCATGTTCTCAAACTGTACAACAGTGCAGTTTTAACTGGTATCGTTGCGTATGGGGCAAGTTGTTGGTGTGAGAGGGTATTTTTAGATGTGGCCCGTAAGAAACTAAGATCAATGCAAAGGAAAGTTTTAATCAGAATGATCGGCGCATTCTCCACCACACCAACTGACGCTTTATACGTTATTTTAGGCATATTACCGATTGACTTAGAAATCGGAAAGAGAGCTTCCCGTTACTGGCTCCGGAGAGGTAACAGCACGAGAGCATCTCAACTTGCTGGTTTTAGGATAGAAGATGAAACGGAACTTAACGAAAAAATGTGGGATATTTGGCAGGACGAATGGTATGCTAGCGAAACGGGGAGAAGAACCTTTTCATTTTTTCCCAATGTGATAGAGCTAAAATGAAATATTTAAAACCTTCACAAGGCCTCGTGCACTATCTCTCCGGCCATGGTCCGTATCCTACATATTTAAGTAGATTTGGTCAAATGGAATCTGACATATGCGAATGCAATAATATAGGAACCCCCGAGCATGTAATATTTGAATGTCCGCATACCTTGAACATTAGAATGGTATATCAAAGACGCCTACAAGGTAAATGTATTAACGAGATACTACGGAATAAGAGACTTTGGGGTGTACTCAACACCATAACAGATACCTTTTCCAAATTTAAACTTAAGGAATTTTACCGTGGATAGCTGAGTGATATTGTTAATAATTTATTGGGTATTTTAATTCTTTTTAACATTTTATGTACACTAATTTTACATCTTAATCAATTTTAACTAATCTTTTAAATTTTTAAGTTTTAACTTATTATTGAACTTGTATTTTAGCTGTGTTTGGCGCCAATTTTATTTGCATGTTGTGTGTTTTATTATTTTATCTCTATTATTTTATCGTGTTATTAATTGCATGACGTATCAATTTTATTCTTTTTCTTTTAGTTTTTAAATTTTAAATTCAATGTTGTCTCTTATCCGTGTATGTCAAGTACAGATTGTGTAGTGATTTTAATGTTATGTTCCCCTTCTTATTATAACTATATTAAGTAATAACTAATTAATAACATCCCTAAATTATAATCTTATGTTACTAAAATTAATCAATTGTAAAAATCAATTGTAAATAACAAAATGTATTTAGGACTCGGCCATAAATGTTAAGAAGCCGAGTCAATTAAGAATGGGGAGCCCCCTAGTCTGCGGTTGCGCAGGCTAGGGGGCTTTTTTTTTTTTTTTTTTTTTTTTTTTTTTTTTTTTTTTTTTTCTCTCTCTAAAGATGCCAATACTTTCTTACGGACATGCGCAATCGAGCACGCTTTCAGAAATAGTTCGGAATTTTGTACAATTGCAGCATTACTTGAACCATTATTAATCTGTGATTCTGAATAACCTGAGCACGCGCTGTAGGATATACGAGGTTTGTTCTGACACAATCCAGAATCAGTTATCTGAGCATGCGCAGTAGCTTAGCAGTGTTCCAAACATGACAAAATCCTTCAGGCCTGACTCTGAATTTTCAACTTGCTGTTACATTTGGAAACTAGTTTGGAACCAGTGAAATCGGTTCTTGGACAAAAGTAGAACGGCAAATTCTGACATGCGTAAATCATATAGACTAATAGCCTACTACGCGTGCGCAGTTATTCAAAATTAGAGATTAATGATGGTTCAAGTGATTCCAACAAACGCTTCTAAATGCGTTCCGAAGTAATACCAACACTTTCTTATGCACATGCGCAATCGAGCACGCGCTCAGAATTATTTCGGAATGTTTGTCATGTTACAATCCTACTTAGGTACTGCGCATGCTCAGATAATTCAAAACTGATTCTGAATCGTATTGGAACAAACTATTACCTTCATAAACATGGCAAGATATACCCAATTTTAAAATAAATCTGTTTTAAAACTTGCTCAGACATTTTGTTACCAGTTGTGATCACAAAGTGCTCCGCTCCCTTTGTAATAAAGTGATAAAATAAGGTTTGATAATGATAGAGTTAATAATTCAGCTTACCTGATGACGCCAAAGAGTTCTTTTGTTTCTCGCAAACTACATACAAATAATGAAATTTTCCAGAATACTGCACTTTGCATCGCAATACTTTCCATTTTTTCACCTTTATTTGCTGCGTCAATTTTAGTATCAGCTTGTTACTTTTGGATGTCCATTTTTAGAATCACTGGATTATAACCAGTGTTTAATATACTTGCCTTTTGTGTATGAATACCTTTTGTTCTAAATTTACAGTAACGCCCAGCATTACCGCAGAAAACTTGATTTTAAGAAAATTTCGATGGAATAAGTAAATTCACGAACCACGTAATTTTATAAGTGGACTAAATAAATGTTGCAAGAGCACAATTCCATATTTTGTTGATGTAAGAGTACTTTTTACCAAGTAGGGTAATCTCAAAAACCTTCGGTCTATTTCAATAATTATTTCACCATGCAAAGGTTCTCATTTTTTCTGAAAAAAAAAATACCAATGCAATGCAATGATTCTAAATATGCATCAAGGGAATTTTCAAGCTATAGATGGAATTTTTTTTTGCAGATTTATTTTAAAAAATCTGTTGCACTCGCATGACTTTGTCCACCCTTGGACTAACCATTCTTATAATCTCTTGTTCCTATATCTTCTTCGTTTTGTTGACTTACGCTTCCAGAAATTCTTATTGATTATTTCCTTGTAGGTGCAAGGGGAATATGGGAATACAGCAGCCTTTGGGCAATAGTCAAATCTTCTAAAGCTTTCAAATTCCATTCTCTTTGCGCGATTGAGATATAAACAGATGAATACCGATGTTCCATTTGACAGAAGTATGTTGTCCAAAAGTTACACAAATAATAAGGAATATCTCCGAAATGGTTCTCTACAAAAAAGTTGTTTAGACTTATTTAGATTGTGTAGTTTAGCAAGATCTACATTTTTGTATAATAAGACTTTGTCTATCTCTTACGTTTTGAGTTATTCAAAAGTCATCCAGGGGTAAACCGGACTACATAGGCTATAGCCAGAAAATTCAAAGTATATATTTCAATTGTCTTCAAAATATCTTAAAAATGTCATTTTAATCAAAATCCTTAGAGCTATTTTCAAGAAAATCAAAATTTTCGAAAAGTTTTAATGTAAAGGGTAGTTTAGGGTGGAGTTACTTTCTTCAAAATTTTCGTGCTGCATCCTTGAAAGACAGTTATTTCTTCTTAATTTTTTCGTAGTTTTAAACTTAAATAACTATGGCTTTTAACGAACTTTTCGTTTTTGAGTTGTGCTGTGCACACACAGACACACAGGGACCTTTTTCTAAAAATGCTCTTTTTATTCAGGGAGTCCCAAAACATATTTCCGGTGAAATCTTGACATCGAATTTTTAGGTGGAATACAATACTTCCCCTACTTACCAGTTGAGAAAGTAAAAAATGGTAGCAACTTTGATTAAAATGCAACACGTTTGAGGAATCTTGACAAATGAATTTATATTTCTAGTTCTCTCGTAATAGCCTCTGAAGTCCTCTTCTGTAGTGATTTTGTATAAATGGTAAACTTTAAGAAATGGACAAACTCTTGCTGCACAAAAAATATAGATCTCGTTAAAGCACACAATTTGTCATTTTTACTTTCTCTACTGGTAAGTAGGGAAAGTATTGTATTCCACCCAAAAATTTGATGTCGAGATTTCACCGGAAATATTTTGAGACCCCCTGAATTAAAAAAACCGTTTTAGAAAACGGTCAGTCTGTGTGTCTGTTAGTCTTTGGATAGCATAACTCAAAGACGAAAAGTATTTAAGTTTCTTTCAAGGATGCGACACGAAGATTTTGAAGAAAATTGCTCCACCCTAAACTACCCTTTACATGGAGTATTTTTCTAAAATTTTTATTTTCTTAAAATGCCATATTTGAGATTTTTATGACAAATGAAATGTATATCTTGAATTTTCTGGCTATGGCCCATGAAGTCCTATTTACTCCGGATGACTTTTGAATAACTCGTGAACCGTAAGAGATACACAAAATCCTAAGATAAAAAAAATGTAGATCTTACTAAAACATACAATTTGTCTAAATTTTTTTGTAGTGTGAACTATTTCGGAGATATTCCTTGCTATTTATTTCATTTTCAGAAAACTTAATTTCCATGAAATGGAACGACGTTGTTCATTTTTTATATTAAGTGTGGAAAGAGAGCGGGTTCTCAAAGCTTTAAAATATTCGACTATCACTCATGGCCTACTGTATTCCCACATTCCCGTTGTACCTACAAGGAAATAAGCAATAAGATAATTTCTGTAAATGTTCATCTCAACTAACACGAAGATACAGGAGTAAGAGTTTTTAAGAATAGTTGGTACAAGAGCAGAGCAAGTCAGGTGAGTGCAACACATCAGATTTTGTTTATTACATACTGCAGTTGATAGCTTTGTACTGTTTGCAGTGTCCGATGCGAGTGCCAAACCCCAGGCTGGACTTTTACAGGGAAATGTGAACTCTCTGGGATACTTCGAAGAATGTGTCGATATCAAGTCGCAGGGAAACATCTCGGCCCAACATTGTGTTGCTGTGTTGAACATCCATAATGCCAGCATCAGTTCTCCTGTAAGTAAACAATGATTTGACTCAATTTCACAAACTTTCAAATGTGTGTTTATTCGTTTTCAATACACTCCTGCATTTTATACTCTAATAAGAACACCCATCTGTTACTGCTAATCGTGCTTTATTTCAATCTTTAAGGCGTTAGCGTAGCACTAACGTTACACTTAAAGACTTTTGCACACAGAACAAGCACAAGTGATCCTCCGAATCGAATCACCACTGAGCAGACTCTCCTTAGGTAGCGGGGGACTCCTCATATAGGACTCAATATTGTAAATATTACGGAATTGCATCGAAGAACTGGGGGTATGTGGGGCACCAATTTGTCTTGAAGATATTGGCGGAGATTATACAGGATGGAAGGGAAGTTATTTATTAATTTAAACCAGTGGTAGATCTTGGTGTTTCGAACACATTTTGTACCTTAGTTTTTGTATCGGACCATTTCCTATGGATATATTTTAGTTTTATCGAAAACAAGCTGGCAACACTGCAGATTGTGTGGATGCCGCTGTCCCTAGCTCAGTACATTAACAGCGTAACGGAGCGTCTTGAGAACATACACATGCCCTACTTTGTCCTTCCATGTTTACTGTGCGAGTGTATGGCAACCATAACCGTTAGCTCCCAAAATATTACACAAAAGCGAAGGCGCTCGACGTGTTTACCACCAGAAACCAGGTCAATTCCCTGACCAACCATTTAAGCATTATTTCGCCCATTTCATTCAGTATTAGCCTCCATTAAATTTCAGTCAACATAACTGGTGTTTATGCCCATCCACGCATATCCTGATGAAAATGATTCCACAGTTCATCACTGTGGGCAATGGATTAGTCGGACAGTAATATTGGTGACGGCATCAAAGATGACATCAATTCTGATGTGTAACATTCATTTGCTTTTCTACAAACAACCCTTCCATAAATTGCCCTATTTAGAAACTTCTCGTTAATCGAAATAAACTTTATTGCACATTTATACATTTCTTTGCTGATGTAAGGCTACAGAAGATTGTGGTGGTTTTATGAGAGATCTTTGTTGCAGGGTCATATGTAGGACAAAATGGCGTGGGTGAGGATTTTTTCAAAGTCTGGATTTCGCCAAAAATAGCTTTGAGTTAACCTTGCTTTTAAGGGCTTCTCCAATCAACTGTTGCCCTGTATTCACATTTGTCATTCTTTCCGTTTGAACAAGTCATTCTCCTCCAGGCATAGATCATTCTATGCATCTGCTCTCTCCAAATTGCTCTTGATCTGCCCCGCTTCCTTCTTCCACGAGGTGATCGGTCTAAGTCTTGGGTCACCTATCAAGCTCCGATGGTATAGTGACACATTTTTGGTGGATGTAAAACACAAATGCCAGCATGAATCATCTATTCCTGTTAAATATTCTGGGCTTACAATTTCTCCTACGAGGTTAAACTACTAAACAGACTTTTAAAAAGCAGATCGCTACGTAATCGCTTTGAAATTCCATGCTCTTGGCGCGATCGCGAAAAAAAAATGAATAGTGGCTTTCACTTGAGGAATGTGTAAGCATTTAAAAATTCAATCCAACAAAGAAATATGACAAATGGTGTGGTTTAAAGATCTTTTATGTTTGCCAATTATGCAAAAGTGGCTCAGAATAAGTACTTCGCAGGCTATTCTTATAAAATTCAACAAACATTTGTTGTGCAAATATTTTAAACACGCTCTATTTTAAACAAAATTGTTTCAAGCATTTTTTGGAAAATCGAAGATCTTTAAAAAGTTTGCATGTAGACAGTTTGAATTGTGGGATTTTCTTAAATCTTCGTTTAGTATCCCTGGAGGATGTTAAACCTAAGTAGCAACTTTGGTATTTAACCAGTCTTTTGAGACTGGCTGTACACACTCGCACGCACGAAAAAGTAAATTGCACATTTACAAATGCTTTTTCCGTTACTTTTTTACAGATAGAGAAGATTCTGGCAACAAAAGGAGTTTACTGGGGCATGTGTCTACCATCGAATTGTTCCAGTTCGGATGTAAAGATTGGTCTCAATGAATGGATGAAAGACTGGAAGATGCAAGCTAGCACAGTGCATTGCCAAGACTCCTATCCGCCAATGGATGCACTCGATTGGTTTGCTGTGTAAGTTATCCCCATTCAGTAACGCTTTTGGAAGATTCGTTTAAAATAAGTAAAAAGTCAATCATAAATGTCTCCGCAGCTGAGGTGTGATGTCCCTCGGCCGATAACCTGCCACTTTCTGCTTCCCTACTGTCGATTCTTGCGAGCGCCCGTTTAGCAAGATGATTGTCCAGTAAAATCTAGTGCAGTTAACCATTTACTCACTAAAGGTGGTATGGAATAATTCTGAATCGTCAAACCCCTTTTTAAATAAAGGCGAACGTAACAATGCTTCAAACTGTAGACCAATTTCACTCATACCAGTTTTTTCAAGAGTTCTTGAGAAAGTAATGTTCAATGACTTATAAATACCTCGAATGTAACAAGACACTTGTGAAGGATCAGTTTGGGTTCAGATTAGAAATTTCAACTAATAATGTAACTTTGAAACTCGGACAAGAAGTGTTAGCAGCCCTAAACATTAAAATGCATATAGGTGGTATTTTGTGTTCTGGGAAAGGCATTTGATTGGGTAAATCACCACATTCTTATAGCAAAACTGGAATTCTATGGATTTAGAAATTAAAATTTAAGTTGGTTCATATTATACTTAAATGAAAGGAAACCGCGTTGAAGTAAACAGTGACATTGGTTATCAAAACAAAGATCAAAATGGAACACAGTAATACATTAAGTACCCCAAGGTTCAGTACTAGGCCCTGTATCACTTCTGATCTATATAAACGTCCTATCTCTGGGATATAGCAAATACCGTAATGTTCATTGATGACAGTGGTGTGCTGGTCACTAGTAAAAACTTGAAATGAATGTGTAATTAACTCTTTGCGAGCAAAAACCCATATATGGTTTGGAATTAGAGCTATTGTGATCGGCTCCTCTCGCTCAAATAATTCATATATACTGCCAATAGATGACAGGAAATGTTCTTTCAGATGTTTGTGGTCAGTTTACTATGCATATTTTAACTCTAATGAAATATTGAACATTTTGGGGCAATTCAGTAGAGCAAACTAATATTCCTCATACAAAATGTTGTAAGAAATTTCCAACACCCATAGTAGACGTTCATATAAACATCTTTTTAGAAGACTGAAAACATTAACCTTACCTTGCATGTATATATTCTCGATCCTAAAATTCTTCATATGCAATCGAACAACATTTATAACAAGGTAAATAGTAAAACATCCATCAACCCAGTGTAAAACCTTGTATCCATAAAGGTTTATATTATGAAAGGATCAAAATATTTCGCGTTTTTCCCAAGGATCTTAAGGAAAAAGTATTAAAATTTCAATACTTTTAAAATAGCTGCTATTCTATAGATTATCTAAATGACAAATTATCCTGCTAAAGCCTATGTAGCTTTTAGTTTCTAAGCTTATTTTATTGTGTATAAGATTATCTGAACGACAAATCCTATTGTATCTTGCTTTACAGATTTGATGCAACCCAGACTTCACTTCCGTATAAAAGCACTGGCTTTGCCATTGTTTTATAAATTTGAATTCCTGTGTCTTTGTATTTCTTAGTGTTGTGTAATAGTTTGAAATCTTGATACTTTTAGAGTATATATTTCTGTGAGCCTATTTCACATCACTGCAACTCGTAAGATGCACCCTAATTATTTTTCTTGTTACATTGTTTAACTTCTTCATACTTTGTACATGTCATTTAACCCCAAGACGTCACGGTAAGGCTTATTTGTTAACGTGGTAGTAATTCAATAAAAATACTGCTGCCGATTCTCTTATTGGCTATATGTAATTTTTCTTTACTTTTACCTTTCTCATACGCATTATTTATACATTTCTTTTCCCTTAAATACCTCTCATATACATATTGAATTTGGCTTCTTTATTTTTGTTTCGGGCTTCATACCTTGAATCCCATTTCAACTAATGGTTTGGGTGTATTTAACTTCAAGTTAACTGCTTAGGAATTCCTATACCTGCTTTTATTTTTTACTGGAAGTTTCACTTGGGCTCACTACGTGTAGTTCTTTCCTTCTTGTATATAATTTCCATTGTTTTTCATTTTTGATATATTAAAAAGTATCCTTCTTTTTCAGGTCTATACTGATAGCCCTTGGATTGTGCTTATTGCTGTCTACTGCATATGATTATTTATGTAAGTACTTTCTTATTGTATTTTATACCTGATATATCATATTTGAGTTGCTTTTATAAGTTCAACATCCTTTGAACTACCAAGGTCATTTCAAACGAAATGGACAAAATAGCTAACCTTGGCACCTAATTTCTTAATCCATGGTCAATATTCCATATTTTTACTTTCTCTACTTGTAAGTAGGGGAAGCATTGTATCCCACCCAAAAATTCGATGTCGAGATTTCACCGGAAATGTTTTGAGACTCCCTGAATCCCCCCCCCCCAAAAAAAAGCATTTTTAGAAGAAGGTGCGCGTGTGTGTCTGTGGACAGCATAACTCAAAAACGAAAAGTCGGTTAAAACCAAAGTTGGTATTTAAGTCTGTTTTCAAGGGTGCAACACGAAGATTTTGAAGAAACTAGCCCCATCCTAAACTACCCTTTACATGGAAAATTTTTCGAAAGTTTATTTTCTTGAAAATTGCTCTAACGATTTTGATCAAAAGTCATATGTTTGAGACATTTTTATGACAAATGAAATGTATATCTTGAATTTTCTGGCTATAGCCGCTGTAAAATGTTCTAACACGTAGTTCTATAATCATTGTAAATGACTTTCAAAAATGTCTTTCAGTGCGCAAGAGCAGAGAGTATGAAACGAGGCCCAAGGAAAACATTTGTATCAGCTTCTCCATCATCAAGAATGGCCAGATGCTCTGCAAAGAAGCCAGTGATCGTGATCTGCGTTCTTTGTACGGCGTTCGCTTTCTCAGCATTTTGTGGGTCGTGTTTGGACACATCATGTTCGTAATGATTGGTTTGCCTGCTATGAATCCTCTGGATGTCAGCAACGTAAGTAAATCTATACAATACATTGAAACAAATCCACAAAAGGTGGGATGGGTGAACTTATCTTTTCCTTCCCTTAAGTCTCCCAAAAGTTGTTCTAGAAGCATCGCAGAGATGTTGCACCTTAAAATTTTATTTCTATTCTGATTCTGGCAACAAGCATTTTCAAGCCATTATTTCAACTGTTTCAGGTTACGACGACCTGGAAGATAATACCTCTCATTGGCGCCACTTTAGCTGTGGACACCTTTCTGCTTTTATCAGGACTACTTGCAGTAAATAAATTTCTGAAAATGATACCACGGGAAACTTCGTTGGAAAACGTCGGTCTGTCAACCATTCCCATCTATATCCATCGGTATTTAAGGTATGCTCCAGTAACAGATTCTTTACCACCTGATAGGAAATTGTTTCAAGGTTTTAATGTTTAGAATATGGGTAGAAAATGAAATACCGGGTGGAAGGGAATTTATAACATTCCTTTTAATGTGCTTTGTAGAAGCATTACAAGGTAATGGTATGCTCTTTGATCAGCCGATTCGGAAAAAAAAAGGTCTATGTTCCAAATTTGATGAAGATACCTAAGCTTTACTTGTGGGATGCGTAGAGTAACTTGTTTCTGACAGTTTCGGTAATTATGGGACATCACACAGCGTTTCTCACTTAAAAGAACTAAAGGAATATTCCGAGCAGCTTTTTCAGACGTGAAGTAACTCGGCAACGTTGCGTTGAGGTTGGTCAGGGATCTGAACCGGCTTCTGGATGTAAACATATAGGGTTGATATTGTGACAAAATGACAATGACAAATCCCACTCCTGACACCAATGTGACACTAACCAAAGAACAATTACTTTTTGTAACTTTTTTCTTCTAAAACTAAAGCCAAGACAGTTCTGTTTTACCATTAACACATTCTATAGTTCTTCAGGACCTTGCAACTCAGCTGTTCTGTCCTCTCGTAACAGTAAATTGAGCTTCCAAATTCAGTATGTTACACCTTCAGCTATGCCGAGAGACGGGAATCTGATAGCCTAGTTCTTTCTCTGTCTCTCTCTCGCTTTCTCTGTCTCTCTCTCGCTTTCTCTGTCTCTCTCTCGCTTTCTCTGTCTCTCTCTCGCTTTCTCTGTCTCTCTCTCGCTTTCTCTGTCTCTCTCTCGCTTTCTCTGTCTCTCTCTCGCTTTCTCTGTCTCTCTCTCGCTTTCTCTGTCTCTCTCTCGCTTTCTCTGTCTCTCTCTCGCTTTCTCTGTCTCTCTCTCGCTTTCTCTGTCTCTCTCTCGCTTTCTCTGTCTCTCTCTCGCTTTCTCTGTCTCTCTCTCGCTTTCTCTGTCTCTCTCTCGCTTTCTCTGTCTCTCTCTCGCTTTCTCTGTCTCTCTCTCGCTTTCTCTGTCTCTCTCTCGCTTTCTCTGTCTCTCTCTCGCTTTCTCTGTCTCTCTCTCGCTTTCTCTGTCTCTCTCTCGCTTTCTCTGTCTCTCTCTCGCTTTCTCTGTCTCTCTCTCGCTTTCTCTGTCTCTCTCTCGCTTTCTCTGTCTCTCTCTCGCTTTCTCTGTCTCTCTCTCGCTTTCTGTCTCTCTCTCGCTTTCTCTGTCTCTCTCTCGCTTTCTCTGTCTCTCTCTCGCTTTCTCTGTCTCTCTCTCGCTTTCTCTGTCTCTCTCTCGCTTTCTCTGTCTCTCTCTCGCTTTCTCTGTCTCTCTCTCTCTCGCTTTCTCTCTGTCTCTCTCTCTCGCTTTCTCTCTGTCTCTCTCTCTCGCTTTCTCTCTGTCTCTCTCTCTCGCTTTCTCTCTGTCTCTCTCTCTCGCTTTCTCTCTGTCTCTCTCTCTCGCTTTCTCTGTCTCTCTCTCTCGCTTTCTCTCTGTCTCTCTCTCTCGCTTTCTCTCTGTCTCTCTCTCTCTCGCTTTCTCTCTGTCTCTCTCTCTCTCGCTTTCTCTCTGTCTCTCTCTCGCTTTCTCTCTGTCTCTCTCTCGCTTTCTCTCTGTCTCTCTCTCTCGCTTTCTCTCTGTCTCTCTCTCTCGCTTTCTCTCTGTCTCTCTCTCTCGCTTTCTCTCTGTCTCTCTCTCTCTCGCTTTCTCTCTGTCTCTCTCTCTCGCTTTCTCTGTCTCTCTCTCTCGCTTTCTCTGTCTCTCTCTCGCTTTCTCTGTCTCTCTCTCTCGCTTTCTCTGTCTCTCTCTCTCGCTTTCTCTGTCTCTCTCTCTCGCTTTCTCTGTCTCTCTCTCTCGCTTTCTCTGTCTCTCTCTCGCTTTCTCTGTCTCTCTCTCGCTTTCTCTGTCTCTCTCTCGCTTTCTCTGTCTCTCTCTCGCTTTCTCTGTCTCTCTCTCGCTTTCTCTGTCTCTCTCTCGCTTTCTCTGTCTCTCTCTCGCTTTCTCTGTCTCTCTCTCGCTTTCTCTGTCTCTCTCTCGCTTTCTCTGTCTCTCTCTCGCTTTCTCTGTCTCTCTCTCGCTTTCTCTCTGTCTCTCTCTCTCGCTTTCTCTCTGTCTCTCTCTCTCGCTTTCTCTCTGTCTCTCTCTCTCGCTTTCTCTGTCTCTCTCTCTCGCTTTCTCTGTCTCTCTCTCTCGCTTTCTCTCTGTCTCTCTCTCTCGCTTTCTCTCTGTCTCTCTCTCTCGCTTTCTCTCTGTCTCTCTCTCTCGCTTTCTCTCTGTCTCTCTCTCGCTTTCTCTCTGTCTCTCTCTCGCTTTCTCTCTGTCTCTCTCTCTCGCTTTCTCTCTGTCTCTCTCTCTCGCTTTCTCTCTGTCTCTCTCTCTCGCTTTCTCTCTGTCTCTCTCTCGCTTTCTCTCTGTCTCTCTCTCTCTCGCTTTCTCTCTGTCTCTCTCTCTCTCGCTTTCTCTCTGTCTCTCTCTCTCGCTTTCTCTGTCTCTCTCTCTCGCTTTCTCTGTCTCTCTCTCGCTTTCTCTGTCTCTCTCTCTCGCTTTCTCTGTCTCTCTCTCTCGCTTTCTCTGTCTCTCTCTCTCGCTTTCTCTGTCTCTCTCTCTCGCTTTCTCTGTCTCTCTCTCGCTTTCTCTGTCTCTCTCTCGCTTTCTCTGTCTCTCTCGCTTTCTCTGTCTCTCTCGCTTTCTCTGTCTCTCTCGCTTTCTCTGTCTCTCTCTCGCTTTCTCTGTCTCGCTCTCTCTCTCTCGCTTTCTCTGTCTCGCTCTCTCGCTTTCTCTGTCTCGCTCTCTCTCTCGCTTTCTCTGTCTCGCTCTCTCTCTCGCTTTCTCTGGCTCGCTCTCTCTCTCTCGCTTTCTCTGTCTCGCTCTCGCTTTCTCTCTCTCGCTTTCTCTGTCTCGCTCTGTCTCTCGCTTTCTCTGTCTCGCTCTCTCTCTCGCTTTCTCTGTCTCGCTCTCTCTCTCGCTTTCTCTGTCTCGCTCTCTCTCTCTCGCTTTCTCTGTCTCTCTCGCTTTCTTACACAGACGCTGTTTCTAAAAATGCTTATTCCGGAGTCAAGTGGCGTACTTCAAATCAAATTTGAATATCCAATTTTTGGGTGAAATCACGATATCAAATTTTTGATTGGAATGCAATACGTTCTTTATCTACTATATATGTGACAGAAGTGTAACAGCAAATGGGACATAGTTTCTGACGATATGACCTTTTTTCAGGATTGCCCCTGCTGTGGCGATTTTGATTCTACTGCAAGTGAGTCTCTGGAGGCACTATGGTTCCGGTCCACTTTGGGTTAGCAACAACTACTATTTGGTGGAATTCTGCAGGGAGAACTGGTTCTGGGCATTACTCTTCGTGCAGAACTATGTTTCTGGTAACAGGATGGTGAGTTACGGGTATATTAAGATTTTTACTCTGCATAGGCTTAGTATATAGGGTGCTCCAAATTTAGACCGACAAACTTTGGGAGCTAATAGATAACAGTATTTTAAACATTTTTTGCTAAGGAAAGTTTCTTGCTGCGGTGATTCGTTTAAGCGCTAGATGAGTTAATGTCAGATTACTGCCTCTCAACCAGCTTAAGTATTTATGGCAAAATCAACAATGCAAATTAGTGTTGCATTTATCTTAGTAAGGCACACAATCTTAATCCAAGAAATAAACAAAACACAAACATCCTATTGTTTACAGTTAAATTAGATTTACTATTCAAAATTAGACCGATAAACTTCTAAACCAGAGAAATGGCTGGTGTCTTTGCGAGAGTATGGCAGAATAGGGCACTCCGATGCACGTGTTACTGGTGGAAGGTTGCATTTTGAGAGGAAGTTTCACGAACTCCTCAGGTCCAGAATTACCGAACCTTATAACAATTAAACAGAAACGCTGGCTGCTCCGTTTTACTTATACTGGCCATATTGTCATCGAGAGCTTAACACCTGACTGAACCCTCACAGCGCCGTTTATCTAGGCAACATGGTATTACACGGCTCTGGTCACAGTGCTTGAAGCTGTCTTTCTCTGATCTAGTACGTAAATTAGCCTTAAATTGTTTAGTACATGTCTTTTATTTTATAGTTTTGGGTGATTTACTTGTTGTGCATGTTGCAGTGTTTAGGGCATTCCTGGTACCTGAACGTGGACATGCAACTGTTTTTACTTTCGCCTCTGATCATCACACCATTGTTGTATTGGAGAGAACGGATTTGCATCCTGATGTTTGGGTGCCTCATCTTCAGTGGATTCGTCGTCTCTTTCTTCATCAATTACTTCTTCCAGTTCCCACCAGGACTAATGGCTGGAGAGTAAGTTGCATTTAATTCATCAACTATTGCAGACACAAAATGTAATGGTGGGTGCCTCGACACAGCATCCAATTAGAGGCTTGCCACACCTCGCGGCGTTGTATAGTTAAACACGCTGTGAAATCACGCTGTAAGGCCGGTGATATAAATACCATTTACGCCAACAATTTGATACAGGGGTTAAAAGGAATATTTGAGACTGCAGGGCGAGTTTAGGAAACCTACGAACAAAATAAAATCCTTTTAACCCCCGTATCATATACTATCTTTACTCAGTGCTGAATATCTATAGATATATTATAGACTATATATAAATATATGGTATTTCCTTTTCCATGCTCTTGATGGTCATCGGACTGCGATGTACAGTTGCTGCCTTGCTTAGAATCGCTTTTGACATGACTTTTACAAAAGGGAGACAGTGGAAATAAACCATGAAAATAATGTAACAAGCTTAATTCAAATTACAAGTTTATAATAACTTAGCTTTTGAGGAAAATGAAATGTTTGTGGGAATTGAATAACTGAGGTTTGTAGCCTATTTTGAGGGAGGCCATGGTCACATTCCTTAAGAGACCGAATGTGGCATTAGCGAAGTGTTAAAAACTTTTGAGCACTGGGTGCAAGAATTTTATACGTTCTTTTAACACTGTCCTAAACTGCTAAAAGGCCGACTTTTACTATCAACTGTCTAAACATTTATTTGCACAAGAAAGGGAATAATTCGATCATGGTGATCAGCCGTCATTAAGTTTTGTACCTGCCATATGCTGTAATGGTACAAAGTGATGTCATATGGGTTACCGTGTATTACTGTAGACATTTTTTTTCTCTACTAGTTATCTACTGTGAGTAGAGGAAGTATTGAATTCCCCTCAAAAATTCGCTACCGAGATGTAAACACTTTCAATATTAAAATATTGCCCAATATTAAAATATTGCTCGCGGCACGCGAGTTATGCGGAGTTTCCACATCCCACAAAACTATTTTAATAAGTAATATTTTTGTCAGTTTCTTTCCGATTTTAATTCACGGATTTACCATTAAAATTCTGCCTGTTAGCTAGTTACTTTCACTTTCGATCAGATGTGTTCGCTGGCCGAATACTTCTGGGAAACCGCTGATTTTTACTCTCCCCTCTATAACAGATTCTACATCCTCAACTTTGCAAATTTCTATTCCTCAAGCTCCGAAACAAGTTTCAAATTTTAATTATATTTTTCATTCCTATTGGGTAAACCAAAAATCTACACCTTATAGTTTTCAGCGTGAAGCAGAGACTCGACCGAAACACATCGTGGAAGTTGACTGTCGCTCATCTTCACCGATTTTGTTACAGTGGTGTCAAAGTTCATTCCCGCATCTTTAAAGACCCGACGACCAAAAGGAGTCATGAACCTGACCTCTATATTTTCAGCTTCCAAAGTTCATCTCTGGGCAGTGTTCTAAGATTATATGTTATTACCTTAATATATAAAAATTTCTTGTTCTCAACATGGTGTCTAGCAGAATTTGAAACCAAATTAAAGGCAATTTCCAGGTTTTTTCAAGGTGAAAACATTCCTTTACAAGGAGACTGGAAGGGAAGTCATTAAATTCTTTCTAATATGTGCTTCATAGAAGCAACACAAACAAAAATGCAATGGTATTTTGTTCCTTGATCATCCGAATTCCAAAAAATATCTTTTTTATCCAAACTGGATGCGTAATTCCACAAGAATGTGCGAAGATAAGTTTACTTGTAAGATGCGTAGAATAACTTATTTCTGACATTGCATCGTAACTATGGGACATCAGTTTCGAAATAATCACTTAAAAGGCGTGAAGGAATACTACGAGCTGCTCCCTCAGACATAAAGTCGACAACGTTGCGTTGAGGTTGGTCAGAGAATTGGTTTGTGAATGTAAACAGGTCGGACACTTTCGGTTACATTTAATGTTTTGGGAACTAACGCTTATGATTGGCCTACACTGGCACAGTAAACACGGAAGGACAAGGCAGGGTATGAGTTTATTTTAAAGATGCACCGTTACACTGTTTATGTACTGAACTAGGGAAAGTGACAGCTACACAATCTGCAGTGTTGCCAGGTTGTTTTTGACAAAACTAAAATCTCCGTAGGAAATGATCACAGACAAAAACGTAAAATACAAAATGTATTCCAAATACCGGGATATACCACTGGTATAAATTAATGTAATGACTTCTCTTCCACCCGGTATATATGGAGTTAAAATTTAGTAAAGAACTCCAGGGCGTTTTCTTTAATGACATTGTTTTAACCTTCTTCGGAAAGAGCACAAGTGGAAGACCAGTATAAGTCACACTCTAAAATGTCAACGATTCTATTATTGTAACCATGACCAACACAAGTATCACCTCAGAATTGGACCTAGAAGTGTTTTAGGAAAAATTCAAGGATAGTTTTTCAAGGTGCAATTTCAAATTCAATGTGATTTCCAGGACTTCCAGGGTGCTAGACACAATGTCTCAATTCTTGACATAAATGTAAACTAAACATTTACATTATTTTAAATCACCCAGTTGTGTGACATACATAAATTGCCGTGCTGCTTAAACACTTACATTAACATGGGTAATTATTTTGACTTGAACTTGCTCTTTTCTGTTTCAGTGCAACAAAATGGGCAGCGAAGAACCAGTACTATTATGTTGTCACTCACACTAGATTCGCGCCTTACATTATTGGTATTGCTGTTGGCTACTTAATTCATAAACACAAGGACACTGAGCGACTCTTCCCAGTCTTCAAAAAGGTAAGAATTGTGTACTTATTGACAACTAAAGTAACACAGTTTGCTTCATTTTCGAGTTCCCATAAACATCTATTACACTGTATAATTAGAACACAATTTAAGAAAGTGTGTATACAAAGACAATGAAATATTTTAGAAAAATCAATCAAGCCTTACTTTTAAAAACTTTAAATGATTGTTTTTCAAAACATTTCCCTTTAACAGCAATACATTTTTGAATTCGATGAAACCAGCCCTAGAAGCAATCTTACCACTGAGGTATTTCACAAACTGCTTCATAGGATGATGTAAATCTATGCATTTTATCTTTAGTTTTTCGAAAGAGCCTTCGTTTGGACGCGTGGCCGGTCTAACCCCAATTTTCTTGGCACCGGGAAGTACGCTGTCGGCCAGCGGAATCTATATTCATAGGCCCTTAAAAACAAACACCTGAATTTCCCTTGTAAATTAAAATTATTTTAAACATCTTCGTCGTAAATGCTATTGGAAATGATCTTGTCATTTGATATATTCCTTGTCAATGGTTTAAACTTTCCAATAACTTTCCTAAACTGGAAGTTATTTCTTAGTTCATTTTTCATCTGGTTATGCACAGGGAACGAAATGTCAATCATGGCGACAAGCTCTTATAAAATGACTGTCGCTTAATCATATTGTATTCTCTCCCCTTTATACGTACGCGAAACGAATGTAGTAAAATGCAAATGTTACTTATCGTCTTAAGGGATAATTATTAACAAATAAACTGCTTGACAGTTGCAATACGGGGCTAGAGGTGTGGCGCTGTAATCAGGACAAGGTAAGCTGGAGGTGGAAGGGTAGATACACCTGGCCTTCTAGAAAACCACGCTTTAATTTTCTTTAGCAACAAATTAGAAACTAAAAGCTTCACTTGTCTTAGTAATTGCTGCAAGTCCTTCAAATACTGCTAACTAGTTTCAAGGTGCTTTTACATTCTCAAAGCTTTATATAAATCAGCTAGAATAGCTACAGACGCTCAACTTAAAATATCGCCAACCTCTGGAAACAAAAACCTATAAATAGAATCTAATGGTGGTATTTCAAAATTCACAACGCCGTTCCTGTTTTTAAAATGAATATTCCCAAACCATTACATCTAAACGTCCATTTAATTGTTTTAATAATTTAACTTCTGGATTTATTTTATGATTAAATGACCAAAAAGGATCCGCCACAGCTGATTTATCAATCTGTTTATATTTAATATTTCTAAAATGCTCTAGTCTGGTTTCCAAATGACGTTTAGTTTTACCAATGTAAACCCTGTCATAATCCAAACAGCTAAATTGATAAATACGATTTTCTACTTTCTCTACTGGTAAGTAGGGGAAGTATTGTATTCCACCTAAAAATTCGATGTCGAGATTTCACCGGAAATATGTTTTGAGAACCCCTGAATCAAAAAAAAAAAAAAAACATTTTTAGAAAAAGGTCCGTGTGTGTGTCTGTGTGTCTGTGGACAACATAACTCAAAAACGAAAAGTCGGTTAAAAGCCGAACTTGGTATTTAAGTTTAATGTCTTTCAAGGATGCAACACGAAGATTTTGAAGAAAATAGCCCCACCCTAAACAAACCTTTATATGGACAATTTTTGGAACGTTTTTATTTTCTTGAAAATGGCTCTAACGGTTTTGATCAAAATGTCATATGTTTGAGATTTTTATGACAAATGAAATGTATATCTTGAATTTTTTGGCTGATCGTATTTACTCGTATTTACTCTGGACGACTTTTGCATAATTGGTAAACAGAGATAGATCAAATCATACTATACAAAAATGTAGATCTTGCTAAAATACACAATTTATGTCTCAATAAATTTTCTTGTAGAGTGAACCATTTCGGAGATATTCCTTGTTATGTGTGTGACTTTCGGAAAACTTAAAACTTTGGTGAAATGGAACATCGTTGTTCATTTTTTACTTGCTCTACTGGTAAGTAGAAGGAAGTATTGTATTTTGTGTTAATCGTGCAAAGAGAACGGTATCTCAGTTTTAAAAGATTAGATCATCGCTCAAAGCCTACTGTATTCTAATATTCCCCTTGCACCTACAAGGGAATAAGTAATAAGATAATTTGTACAAATGTTTATCTTAACTAACACGAAGATATAAGTTTGTAAGAATGGTTAGTACAAGAGCAGAGAAAGTCATACGAGTGCAACACATCAGATTTTTATACTTTGGAATTTTATTCTTTTTAGCAAAATTTAGTGAATTTTGTATATTAAATTCAGTTTTAGGGACCAAAGTTATTTCATCTTCTTTAAAAATGTTTGTGAATTTTTACTAGCCCAAGTATAAGTAAACTTTCTAACAATAGAACTATCTTTTATGTTCTTGAGGATAGACATTTAAACAGCATTTTTATATTTAAACTTGTCTACCTGTTTATGTATGAAATCTGTTAAAAACCATTAATTACCGGAGTGCTGATAATGTTTGTTTTAAATTCTTCTTTAATGGGTATATTCATTAGCCTATAAATTGAACTGTTGAAACCAGCAAATTTGTTGGTTCACTGTTAATAGCTTCAATTTTTCTTTGGTATCTCCAATTCTTAATACTTATTATGGAAAATGTTACAAATGCTGCTTCAAATACTCATTTGCGTTAAACGATTATGTTAAAAGAAAAGCTTTAAATTTGTCCTTAGAATTACAAAAGCATGTAAAGCTTTATAGTAAGTATAATGCCTTATATTGAAAAAATATAAAAACGTTTAATCCTACGAATTCTTCCTATAATTGTACTGGAATTAAAATTAGTACAAAAATGGCTCTAAACATGTTTGACTATTGCGTTATATTATAACAGTTTCTGCTTTCGAATGTAAGATTCTCTTGTATGCAATAATCGCCTTTCTTTGGTGGCGTTAAAATTTATTTCCGCGAATTTGTAGTTTCTGAAATTTGTCGAACTTTATCAGCTGCCATAGACCAATAACCTGGCCACGTAGCTTCAATGTATGATGCGAAACAAACAGTTGAGTAACGCTTTAGTGAGCCGTCAAATAATCAATACTTTCATTTCATGTCAACGTGTCATTTTTTGTAACTATGCCCGGCCTTGCATTTTTATAAATTCGCTTTCTGTACAAGGAAATACGTAAAACAATTTCTACTTATCTGTCTCGATTAACATGAAGTAAATAAAGGAATACGCGTTGTAAGTAGTTTGTATTGATGTATTTTTTAGACCTGGCGAATGACCCTGATAGGATCTGCGCCAATGACGTCATGCAAGTTGATGGTGGGGGTAACTATTTCCTGCTTGAAATACACAGGAGACAACGGCCACTGAACATATCAGTACTGTCCCGCGGTATTTACTATATGGAAGTAGACACCTCTAGTGTTATAAACACAAAGGTGAACACCACCATAAACCACTGCGCAAGTTTCAGCCATTCGCCACCTCTAAAAATACCACTATACAATAGTGTAAAGAAAGCCACGCGAGTGCAATACTAGGTTTCTCTATTAGGTTTGCATGTAAGCTAAGTAAATTGTAATTGAAGCACTCTGTATAGCCAAACAAAATATGTCAGCGCTTGAGTAATCTTGTTTATTTCAGGGCGTTCAAGTGCTACTGTGGGTATTGACTGCTGCAGCTCTTCTTTATTCTGTATTTGGAGTGCTGCCCTTCCAGTCTCCTGACTACGTATACAAACGTTTTACTGCATCACTTTTCATCGCTGCCGTGCCAATCATCTGGGCTCTAGGAGTTGGCTGGCTTGTTCTAGCATGCGAGCTCAAACAATGTCGTAAGTATTGTCATTCTGCAGTCATACAATATTCCATACTTCTGGACTTCAGGAACTGTCTTAAAGGCAAACTATGACTATGGCTGACACATCTAATGGCGGGTGGCTCAACACATCCAATAAGAGGCTTGCCAGGTCTTGGAATCTTGTATAGTTAGACATACTGTGAAATCACGCTATTAAGCCGGTGATTGATATATGTATATATATATATATATATATATATATATATATATATATATATATATATATATATATATATATATTTGCGCCCACATCAGTTAATTAAACAGAAAGAATAGTGGTCGTCTATCAGCCGCCATTAAATTGGGGTCTGCCACAGAATGCGAGTAGCACTTGTTAGAACACTTTAGGAGTTCCATTTAGACTTGTGTATATACTTTCAGAACCTATGACCGCTATCAATCTTCAGTGGACTGGACTCTCGCTATCAACTGTATCGAAAAACTGTCCCTCACGCCCTGACTCAGCACGGCACGAACTTGACTGGATCGTCGGGTGCTCGTTAGCTCCTTAACACAAGTCCCGAATACAAAGGGAACGTTCTAGAAAAGGAACATACTGTCTTAACTATCTAATGAATTTTATGCCACTTCCCACAGCGGGATACAAATGCAGTTTAAACCACGGTTGCACAACTCACTGAGGGGAAACACTTCAGTCCTCCATCCACTGCTGTGACGTAACTACTTGTTCAGTGGCGAACTAAGTAAATCGCCTTTGCACTGTTTGTGCACTTAACTGACAGAATCGTTGTTTTGTAAGAGGTGCATTTTATTTCCCTCTGATGATTGCAAGCGTTTTGAACTCACTAACGCCTCAATGTCAGGGCATAAAGACGTACATAACCAAAGAAACGCACCTAAATGCTATTAATGTAGACCTTACATTACTTCTTATTAAACTCCTTTTGAAAAGTTTGTTGACACGTGCTGAAAATTGCCATTAGGTGGACTGCAAAGTGGAGTATTTTGGGGAAAATAACTTGATAATTGTCTGTAGATATCAAAGTAATTTTTGGTATTTCGATCAGTAACTATGGTTTCTAAATCCACTAATTCATCTTGAAGACCAAACGATAATGCACAAAAATTGAAGGTGTTTGTAAACAGATTTCATTTCCCATAGTTTTTAGATCAGAAAGGTTTGATTCAAACGTAAGATAGATTTATAATACGTAAGGACTAAATGCACGGGGAACTACACGTATCTCCGACAGTTAAATTTGCTATAAATGTATTTGCTGATGCGCTTAATGAAACTGTTTACATTATTTAATAACAAAATGTCCCAGTTAGTATGGAAATATCGTCGTTTTGTTGACATACTGTTCCCTGTTGTGCTGTCGACGGTCAGTGCTGCTCTGTGCCCAGAACACGTCATACTGACTGTAGTGGGAGAGATTACGTCACTGAATGGTGAAACAAACAGCCACACTTGCGCACCCGTGGTTTAAACTCTGAAATCGAAATTTTGACAACCGTTTACCTCTCTCCTTGAACTGCCTATTGTTTTGTAATATAACTAGGGTTTGTTACATAAGATTTAACATGAAATGGTTGTTTTTCAGCACTTCTTTTGCGTTTCTTGGGAACAAGCTGGTTCCATGCGTTATCAAAGCTGACTTACTGCATCTACTTGGTTCATTTCCCAATAATGAGCATGCGAGCAGCTACGAAAAGGGTTCCAGTGTACATACATACTACTGATATGGTAAGTTGAGCACTTTAACTTTTTTCTTCTAGGTAGAGGAAGTATTGTATTCCACAAAAATTCCATACCGACGTTTAACCAGAAATGTTTTGAGACTCCCAGGATCCAAAAAATGTTTTGAAGTATGCGCTTGTGTAAACATAACTCGCAGTCGGTTAAATGGCAAATTTGGTGTTTGACTTGAGTCCTCAAAGGATGCAATACAAAGATCCCCCAACCAAAATTACTCTTTATATGGAACATTTTACAAAATGTGTGACCTTTTCAAAAATGCCCTAACGCACGTATGGGCACGAGAGCAGAGGTAGCGATAGAACTTACCTTACCCATTCCAAATTCTCTTGCCTAGTGACAAAGGTTGTTTGGACACAACACGTGCAGTGGTGGGTTCGTTCCACCTGCGAGGTTCTAATAATTTGTAGGCTGTTATTGGCTACTTCTGTATATGTCTTTTGCGTACAATTTACTGTGGTTAGGCAAATTACATACCCTTATCTTATGCAAGTAATATCCTTATGCTGGCTTATGATTAACATACTAAATTGTTTATCTTTCACAATAAATAAGAGTAAAGTTCCATTGTTATTTAGACTTAAAATATTTTAAAGCAATTTGATCCACACAAAATCTTCGGTTTTAAACTTATGTTCAAACTTTGAAACAGGAATACAATAATTTGTTAAACTAAGAAACTAAACCTCTAAAAAGTGGAATCATGTCGTTCTTTCTATATGTTTACAAATACGTTTACACAGAAAGTACCTTTTGACATTGTAAGTAAATACCTTAAGTTTGATTTATGCTTGATCAAAGTGTCGTTTGATACTGTAATGATTTATAATTCCAAATTGATACACGCATATTAAACGGCAAACTTTTCTGTTTTTGTCCGAGAGGTCGCGAGTTCGAATCTCGCTTATGGTGAGTTATCCGGATAAGGTACATTCCGAGATTTTCCCTTCTCCTGAGAAGACGAATGTCGGATAATTTAAAGCTCTATGGACCTCGGGCTCATTTAAGCATTTCACCCATTTCATTCATTCACCGTCCGATATGGCTCTACCTTGGGCGTTAATACAAAGGGACTCCTTTAAGATAAGTTCTTTTAAAGTTCCTAATATTCTTAGGATGCCACAATATTTAAAAAAAATTCTCTACTACAAACTACCTTTTACTTGGAAATGTTTGAGAAAATATTTTCCTCAAAGTGGCTCGAAGATTTTGATTAAAATGTCGCATGTGTAAGATTTTCCTGTTAAATGAAATGTAAATCTTGAATTTCCTGGGAGAAGTCGCTGAAGTCTTCGTTCTGAATGAGATCTGCGTAACTACTAAACCACAAGAGATAAACAAATTTTACTACAAAAATGTAAATTTAGTTGAAGCTCACAATCTATGAAGTAGATTTTTCATTTCCAAGATGATTCTTATTCTGTATCTTTAGCAATAGTTAAGTTTCTCAAATAGAAAGTTGTTCTAAAAGCCAAACAATTGAATTTCAAAGCCATCACATAGCACCAGCTTTAAGAGATTTGACTATCCTTTAAAGCCTACTGAAGTCCCTTTATTTCCCTTGCATTTACAAGCAAACGTTCTGAAGGAGCAGAAAAAACGGTAATCGTTCTATTTTATCACTATTTAAAAATAAATTAAGAATTAACTTATTTAAAAATAAGTATCAACAGTTCTGAGATTCCAGCGTGCACAGCAATACAGATGGGTACTGGCGGAGTCAACTGAAAGACGTGAGCATTTTTAGAAGACAAGTATGGTTTCAAAAATTTGGAATTGCTGTTATCAAATGTGGTTGGTGTATAGAATAGTTATTTTTACGCACTTTTAATGACTATCATTATTGCAGTACATTTATTCAAGATTAACAATGTATCTTACCGTAAATTAACGTCAGACATGTTCCATGCCACCCTTCTATGAACTCATTTTTCTCACAAACCAATTGCGTTCGACTGGCCAAAATTTACAGAAGTGCTTATTGCTCTACTACATATAGTGAAGTAGCGGAAGTTTTGTATTCCGCCCAAACATACAATGTCGAGATTTCACTGGAAATGTCTTCACACGCTTTCAATAAAAAAAGAATGTTTAGAAAAAGATCCATGTGTGCCTGTGTCTGCCAGTTTGTCTGTGTTTCAATCTGTGGACAACATAACTCAAACGAAAAGGCGGTTAAAAGCCAAAGTTGGTATTTCGATTTAATGCCTTTCAAGGATACGGCAGGAAGATTTTGAAGAAAATTCCTTCACCCTAAACTACCCTTTACATGGAACATTTTTAGAAAATTTTGATTTTCTTGGAAATAGCTAATGATTTTTATTAACATAACATTTAAGACATTTTTGAAAAATGAAATGTATATATTAAATTTTCTAGCTATAGCCTATGTAGTCCTGCTTACTTTGGATGACTTTTGAGTAACTCGTAAACCGTAAGAGATGAACAAAATCTTACTATAGAAAGAATGTACGTCTCGTAAAACACACAATTTATGCGCAATTTTTTTTATTTTGTACAGTGAACCATGCAACATCATTTTTTGTTAGCCGTACAAAGAGAACAGAATCTCAAAGCTTTAAAAGATTTGACTATCGCACAAAGCCTACTGTATTCTAACATTCCCCCTGTACCTACAAGGAAATAAGCAATAAGATAATTTGTACAAATGTTTATCTCAACTAACACGAAGAAGATATAGGAATAAGAGTTTGTAAGAATGGTTAGTACAAGAGTAGAGAAAGTCATGTGAGTGCAACACATCAGATTTTTTAAATAGTGATCATCAAATAAAGATTGATTCTGTTTCTGGCCCTTCATAACGTTAGCTTGTTACATTGTATATGTATGGCTCGTAAAAACCTCAAGCCTGATATAAGCCTATGACAAAATTTGAGATTTTCACGCCCATGTATAGCATGGTGTGCTGAGTAGATAACGTAGCAACCAAATTGCGTACATAGAAAAAGTTCAGTGGTTTTAGTATAGTAATGAGATAGAAACTAGTTTTACATAATGTATTCCCAGTGTTCTTCAAATATAACAAACGGTTATATGTAGTTGACCTAATTAGAATAGATGCAGAAAGTATGTATTTAAATTGTTTCAGATTGTGAACTTCTTCGGAGATTTCGCATTGTCAATTGCCTCTGCAGCTGTTCTCTACTTGGCTGTAGAGATTCCCTTTACTAAGTTCGGACACGTCATTTCAAACTGCATAAGTATGTATAAAACATTTTATTTTATAGCGATACTTCAGATGTATTCGGCCTTTACCGCCTGTTGGTTGAAGTGAATGACGTCAGCTCAGCGAGCCCCTTGTATCAAAGGGTAGGTGAGGAAGTGAACCTTGGACAGCATGCGTTTCCGACTTCGTAAACAGGTTTTTTTCGCTAGACATTGTGTTCTTTGCACGCGAGATGGAAGTGACCACCAATCACAGAATTTGCATGATTGAACTACTTCCGAACTGGACAAGCCTATTCGAACGATATTGGCCGGTATGTTGCTCAGAATTTCATTAAGTCCAGAGACAAAACATTTGCCTCTTCTGCAATGTTTATTGCAATGCCCCTTCATTTTACGGTCTTTTTTCTGTGACATAGCTCAGGTGATATCTGTGGCCCGCATCCGGGAGGTCGCAGGTTCGATCCCAGTGGCCGAGCTTCCTAACCCATGTTTTTTCGTAGTTTCGCCGGTTCGCCGGGCGAATGCTGGGAAGGATTTACATATCCTCGGAATTTTTGTCCCTCAATTTCGTTACATTTCATTTCAACCTTGATGCCGTTAAGTTTCTTTCAGGGTTGGAAGCGTCTGCGAGCGTCGCGGCAACAGTAGGGCAGGGGGAACAAATGTGCTCTGGAAATCTCGTCCCCCGGATTGGAATGTGAGCCCACTGGTTTTCGTGCCCTCTCACAGGATAGTAAAAATCTTGCGCCCGCTTGGGAGTACGAACCATTCGCTAGAATTCTGCCAGACACTGATGACAAACTCGCTTCTGACGTGCTGACTCATAAGTAGAAATTCACTTGCGGTAACTGCCGAATAAATCTGAAGATCTTGCATAACCAAGGTATAATGGCTGCACAGAAATTCCCAAGATCAATTAGTTACATTTGGAACATATAAATCTACCAAAAACGAACACACAAGTATGGCAGAAAAGGTAGTTCAGAGTAATATAATGGATTTAGACGTATAAAGTTTTGGTTAAGTTAGAGTAGTAGCACATGTTTCTGCTAAGGACCCCTATACACTCAAATGTTGGTATCATTTGTCTATGTATACTCCAGAAGATATATCGGAAAACACAATTACGTGATCTTGAAGGAAAAATAAACAAATTCCTTTGTAACTGTTCCGAAGATGGAACGGTAGCAAAGATCTACCATAGGTCGTTATACAGTTCCGAAATAAGTCTTGTTCCCCGGGTAGTAATACGGGTGTGTTGTTACACGGCCTTGGAGATCTTATTTTTGCTGTTATGTTTAATTCATTCTCCAGGTTGTAAACCATATTCTTCCGGCGATTTATTAGAAGACACTGACAGCGAAATTAAGAACATGTGCGTACAGTTTAGGGCAGTGACTTGTTCGTCTTAAGTTTTAAAAACGTTCAGTGTGAAAAGTCTGGAGAGGTTTCAATGAATACGCGTTACACAGAAAACTTGTGGGTTTAGATTTCCTTAAAAATGATACATGCAACACAAACATTAAACTTCAGCATTGCTTAGAAGGCGGTGTTTTAAATTAGGCATTTTATCTTCTTCCATTCTGAGACACGTTTTGAAACTAAGGAACCAACTCATTACTTTTTCTACTGCGAATAGTAAGTAGAGGAAGTATTTTATTCCACCCAAAAATTTTATGTCAGACTTCACCGGAAATGTTTTAAGGCCCCTGCATCCAAAAATATATTTTTAGAAAAAGGTCCGTGTGTGTGTCTTAAATCTGAACAGCATAACTCAAAAACGAAAAGTCGGTTAAAAATCAAAGTTGGTATTTAAGTGTAATATCGTTCAAGGATGCAACACAGGAATTTTGAAGAAAATTGTTCCACTACACTACCTTTTGCATGGGAAATTTGGATTTTCTTGAAAATGGCTCTAATGATGTTGATTAAAATGCCATGCTTGAGATTTTTATGGTAAATGTAATGCATATCTTGAATATTTTGGCTATAGCCCATGAAGTAATATTTACTCTGGATGACTTTTGCATAACTGGTAAACCGTAGTAGATAAACCAAATCTTACTATACAAAAATGTAGATCTTCTAAAACACAAATTTTTGTTCTAGATGACTATTTCGAAGATATTACTTATTTGCGTAAGTTTTTTTGTTAACCATGCAAAGAGAACTAAGTTTGAAAGCTTTAAAAGATTTGACTATGGTCCAAAGTCTACTGTATTGTCATTCCCGTTGAACCTACAAGGAAATAAGCAATAAAGATAATTTGTAGAAATGTTTATCTCAACTAACACGAACATATAGGAATAAGAGTTTGTAAGAATGGTTAGTACAGGAGTAGAGAAAGTCATGTGAGTGCAACACATCAGATTTTTAGTTAGACATCTCAAAGATACAAATACCTGTTATTTGTGTACGCCATACCAAAATAATGTACCTAAAACAATCGAGGTTATCGCTTAACATTTATCTCGAAATTCTGCAAGGTGTTTGTTCGAATTCCTCATACTTGTGCATAAAATCAGTGCAGCAATTTATACCGCACTGATATCCCCTACATTGAGCAATCTGTTCAAAAATATTTCAAAAAGTAGACACGGTGCTGTTTTGTCAGCTTCATATTGCCCTCTAACGACGATATGCTGAATCTTACTCCAAGCTCTGAAGATCTGTTTCCATATTGTGCGCACAGGTTTAAAGGACACTGGTGGTATAGTCGTGTAAATTCTGCAAACATTCGCTGGGGTGCATCTCCAGGTGAAAAATACCCAAAAAAATCGCATCTAAAACACCATCGATTCAGCTGCTGTTACGAGTTAAACATTGTTAAATGGCGCGAAGCGGAAGTGCATTCCAGATAAACGTAAACTGGCTGCAAATACTTGGGAAGCAAAGTCAAATAAAAACTGAACAGTGTGTAGTGTTAGAAGAATGTCTAGAGAGAGTTAAAATATCCTTTTCCCCACTTCATTAAGAAAATGTTTGTTGTTTAACAGTTAGAAAATTCGGCGGACCAGTAAAAGCAGGCTCTGGAGAAGCAGACGTCAACGATCCAGAAACTGAGGCACCAGTGGCGTTAGTAACAGAGGGCACTACTGTTGCTGAGGACTCCAGTGAATCTGCGGCTGCCAGTCCTAAGGACAGTTTGGCGGAAGTGACGGTGCACAGAGAAACTGAGGGATCTACATCCAAGGGATCTCCAGCCAAGCGATCTCCAGTCAAGGGATCCCCAACGAAACAATCTCCAGTCAAGGGATCCCCAACGAAACAATCTCCAGTCAAGGGATCCCCAACGAAACAATCTCCAGTCAAGGGATCCCCAAAGAAGCAATCTCCAGTCAAGGTATCCCCAAAGAAGCAATCTCCAGTCAAAGTATCCCCAACCAAGCAATCTCCAGTCAAGGTATCCCCAAAGAAGCAATCTCCAGTAAAGGTATCCCCAAAGAAGCAATCTCCAGTCAAGATATCCCCAACCAAGCAATCTCCACCCAAGGAATCTCTAGAGGAAGAACAAAGCTCAACAATTGACATACCTTTATAAAGTTTAATTCACTTTCATGTTTTATATACAATGCGCTTATTAATTTATAGATTAACAAATGTTTGAAATAATTTAATTCCATTCAAATTATGTAATTTTATAAAAGGGGTAAGCTTCCAATATATGGTACCCTGTAGTAGTGTGCGTGTGCATGTTTGCATGTATGTATGTATTTATGTATTTATGCAGCTAATATTTAAGTATTAAGACAACACCATCTGTGATAAATGTTGGAAGTTAAACGTTTATAAATTGTTTATAGTTACCATGTTTAAAATATAGAATTCGTCTGTTAATTGTTAAAGCATATTTAAATAAAATTTGTTAAGGAATTAAATAAACCATTTTTTGTATGTTTGAGTTTTGGAAGAAATGCGTACCACCTTTGAAGCCCCCTCCAATGTCGTTCAGGGGTGAATTTGCTGCCAGCTGCTCAGTGTTGAACTATCTTGTCAGAGTCAGGTGTGTGGTGTGATTTCACACGAAATGCTAATTTGATTATATCTGCTAACTTCTGACATTCTGACTTCAAGGTTTAAAATGTTTCCAAAACATATGTGGCCGTGGGTTGCAGAAATGTTACGCGGAAGGTCCCCTGGCAGTGACCGTTAAATATATACAACTCCATCGCTGACTAGATGCTGCGGCTGCCAAAAATCCAGCACAGTAAACACATCTGTAAGGCTGTGAAACATGAAGGAAAAGACACGATATTTAGAAATACGTTCTTTTAATTTAGTCCCACCTATTTATCACTACAACGTTCCTACTTTGCTACAAATCCAAGTTTACCATTTGCCTATTAAAGGCTTCACTGCTGCGAATTCCTGAACCTTGAACATTACTTATTTCCAGGGAACTGATATTTAAGCCAAGTTTCTTGGTCGACTGAACTTACTAGAAACCTATTCCATGAGCTACACCAGCTTGTACCAATTACCTTTATCTCAAGCATTAGATTTTATCACTGATGACACTTTCTCATTACAAAATCTTACCTCGTGCTTCTACATTACACATCGATTTTAACGTGCAGAAATTTATTGCAATTATTTATCTATGCTTGCTACTATGTCTTTATAAACTCATTGTTACCCATTAGAAATTTCTGTACGAGTACCTATCAATCCCTATGCAGAATGTAGTAAAGTAGGCAAGGGTATATTTTTTACCCCTTATGTAAACCTTTAACATCTAAGATCACATTGGTAGCTTTCTTTGGAGCAATTGCTAATTGGTAATGAAGTTCACTCGATTACTATTATGTTAATACAGCGTGTTCGTAGATCGGGATTTCACCGGAAATATGTTTTGAGGCCCCCTGAATCAAAAGAAAAAAATTAGAAACAGGTCTGTGTGACTTATCAGTCTGAACAGCATAACTCAAACGAAAATTTGGCATACCAAAGTTATTTAAGTTTAATCTTTTAAGGATGTGACACGTAGATTTTGAAGAAACTTCGCCCACCCTGAAGTATCCTTTACATGGAAAAGTTATCGAAAATTTTGAAAGATTTTTATGATAAGTGAAGTTATTGTGAATTTTCTAGCTATATCCTATGTAGTCCTGTTTACTCTAGAGGACTTTTGTATAGCTCTTAAACCGTAAGATAGACTAAATCTTACTGTACAAAGAGATGTAGACCTCGTTAAAACACAATTTATGTCCAAATGAATTTTTTGTGGAGTGAACCATTTCGGAGATATTCCTTTTTATTTCCACGAGTTTTGGAATACCTAAACTTTCGTCAAATGGAAGACCGTTATTCATCTTTTGTATCTTAGCCGTGTAAAGAGAACGGAATTTGAAACCTTTAAAAGATTTAACTATCGCACAAAGCCTACTGTATTCCCATATTCGCCTTGCATCTACAAGGGAATAAGCAATAAAAATTTGTACAAATGTTTATCTTAACTAACACGAAGAAGATGTAATAAGAGTTTGCAAGAATGGTTAGTACAAGAGTAGAATGCAACACATCATATTTTTCGTTTTTGATTTGTTGTAGGAACACACACATACTTTTTCGCTGAAAACACCTTTTTGGATATAGTGTCTGAAAACTTGTGTTTTCGGTGAAATCTGGGTCTTCAATTTATTGGGCCTTTCACGCCAGACAATCCTTTCGACATCAATACTTTGGAATGAGGCTATCACCAGGGCCTCTGACAGAAGACTATCGAAAGATGAGTGGATGGGGTAGATGTCAATGGTTTCCAAGGCACTATAGGGTATTGGGACTTGAAACCTTTCCACTATTTTAATTCGCGTTGTCTCGTAAACTCGCAATCTCAGCATGTATACTGATAGATAAGTTAAATAATTGGACGGCGAAACACCTAGTGTACCAACACCAATCCACCATCCCATCACAATGCTTAACGACTCCACTGGAAGACAAAGGTGCTCCAAAATTGTAGTTCCAGGAGCATCTGAGTAAATCTAGGCCATTTGCACGCGTTACCATTTTCTCCTCGAAAACGAATGGTGCATAAATCTTGATGTTGACCATACGTTTGTCTTGAGGCTGCTTCTCTGAGAATTGCATGCCTAAGTGGTGACAGTTCACTAAACCGCATGTGATGGCCTCGCCTTAGTTGTCTAATAAGTCTTCATTTTCTACGGTCTGCAAAGGTCAGCATACTTTTCCACGTGTACTACATATTCTTCTTTCTCCAGTTGGGACTTTTGGTAAGTGTGTGACAATGTAGGGCGTCAAACTCTGCTAGGAGAACGTTCAACTTGCGACTCGCCCATCAACATTGACTTGCTTTCAACGTTTCGAAAGACATCACATGTCGATAGTCGTCCAGAAAATCGACAACCACCATACCGCGTCGGAGTTTTCTTTCAAGAACCTTAAAACGATCTAGTGGCTTCTTTTCATGTCTTGGACGATACAGCTCAGAGTTTTTTACTTGAACCTTGTTTTGAAGCCCTGGGCTACTCTATGGTGTTGAACGCGTGCATAATACTGGAAGCCATATTAGTAAACAAAACATTCACTTGTTCAGTCCTACTGTTGCCAGACTGTGCAGATAATATATTCAATAGTGTAAAATAATCTCCTTTACATTTCACGATATATAAATTTCTTGGACCTTTTGTCATATTGGAATTTACCATTGCGGAAATTTGGCACTCGCACCCCTAACAGCCTGTATCTCTTACCATTTTCAAAAACGCTATATTTTTTCAGTTTAAGTTTTGGCACATTTTTTATACTTTCTGTACTACATATAGTAAGTAGAGCAAGTATTCTATTCCACCCAAAAATTCAATTTCGAGATTTCACCGGGAATATCTTTTCAGCTCCCTTGAATCCAAGAGAAAAATATTTTTCAAAAAGGTGTATGTGCAGCATAACTCAAAAACGAAAAGTAGCTTAAAAACTAAGTTGGTATTTAAGTTTGTCTTTCAAGGATACGACACGGTGATTTTGAAGAAAATAGTTCCACCCTAAACTACCCTTTACTTGGAAAATTTTTCGAAAGTTTTTATTTTCTTGAAAATGGATCTAACGATTTTGATTAAAATGCCTTATGTTTGAGATATTTTTATGACAAATGAAATGTATATCTTGAATTTTCTGGCTATAGCCCCTGTAGTAGTATTTACTCTGAACAACTTTTGCATAACTGGTAAACCGTTAGAGATAGACCAAATCATAACATACAAAAAATGTAGACCTTGCTAAAATACACAATTTATGTCTCAATAAATTTTCTTGTAGGGTGAACCATTTCGGAGATATTCCTTGGTGTGTGTGTGTGTGTGTGTGTGTGTGTGTGTGTGTGTGTGTGTGTGTGTGTGTTTCGGGAAACTGAAAACTTTCGTGAAATGGAACATAGTTCTTTTTTATATGTTAAGTGTACAAAGAGAGCAAAATCTCAAAGCTTTAAAAGATTTGACTATCGCACAAAGCCTACTGTATTCCAATATTCCCCTTGCACCTACAAGGAAATAAGCAATAAGATAATTTGTTCAAATGTTTATCTCAACTAACACAAAGAAGATATAGGAATAAGAGTTTGTAAGAATGGTACAAGAGAAGAGAAAGTCATATGATTGCAACACAAATATTCTTCTGTTTAGGGCACAGATTTTTATGCACAATATACATATATGCAAAGTTCAAAGAAATCTGATTTAATTGCGACGCGAGAGCATTTTGAATGTTAAAAAATATTGTTAGAAAAAGCAATTTTTACGCCAAAACTTAGAATTATTTTTACCTGCATTGGAATTTGTCAATATTTGGTACAGCCTTAGAAGATACACCAAGTGACTTTTAATACAGTTCAATTTGGAGAAACTTTGTTCACAAATATATGTAGAGCTATACTCACTCTTATACACACTATTTTTGCAAATGCTTATTTCTCTATCTACTTCATTTTAATCGACACCAGCATTTTGAGAAATGACCTTGCTTTGGATATTCTTGTAGAGGTAAGGGAATTTGGTAATACAGTAGACTTCAAGCGATAGTGAAATGTTTTAAGAGCTGGTTGCTATGTGATGCCTTTGAAATCGCGTTCTCTTTGCAAGGTCAAGAGATAAAACAAAACGAACAACATATTCCTATTTGGAAAGAAGTATAAATATTGGTAAATTTAAACAATTCAGATACAGCATCTTGGAAATGGTTCACTAAACAGAAATATTTGACATAAATTGTGTTTTAACGAGATCCACAGTTTTATTCAGTAAGCTTTTCTGTCTCTTACTGTTTACCATTTATCGAGAATGAATAGATCTTCTGGGGACATTCCCAGGAAATTAAAGTTATGACTTAGAAACTGCCATGGAATCGCCTGTTTGTGTCTCTCATTGCATGCTGACTGACTGTCCCTCCAACTGAGGAGTTGAGTGGGGTATAGCGCTCACTGCGTAAGGATCTCTAAACGGAGAAGGTTGGACAACACAGGGCTTGAGTTTTCTTTTGCTTGCCGTAAATCTACGACATAAAACCATCGGCTTTAACTTACTTCCAAAGAAGGCCATGCTAAAAATTTTTACACCCGATAAAATCCATCACCCTTCCTGTGGTTTGAACCCATGACCTTGGAAATCAGAGGCTAACCCGTTAATCCTAGACCACGGAGGGCGACTAAACTATGACATATATGATGATTAGGGAACGAACCTTTATACAGAGAACGAAAAGTTGTGGAGTTTGGACTATATAAAGTGGGAGAGGTCATTCTGCCAAGTGATCACGGCGCAGAGGGGGCCAGGTACAGTCCACACAATAACGTTGTAGATAACATTCGATGTTGTTACCATTTACAGTAAAATATTCACTCCCAAAATATACAAGTTCAGCAATACGTAAATATTTCCAATTTCGTGCTAGAGGCATTTTAGTCTGTGTGAAAGTAGTGAACATATTCGAGAGATACTGCATTGTGGGCAGTGTGCTTTCTGCTGTCACTGTACTTGCGCAATGACGTCACGCTTTGCCCATGTGGCAGGTAACTTAAGATCGCCTCACTTCGCGATAGCTGTTTAAATCTTCAAAGGTTAATGATGATAATGGAACCTTTTCTTTCAAAGGATTAACTCACTGTATTTGCCAAATACAATTTTTGAACCATTTTCGAGAAATTCCTTGTTATTTGCTTAAATTTACCAATACTTGAACTTTTAGCAAGTAGAAATGTTATTCTTCGGATTTTCTTTCTTCATTTTTCTAGGCCCTTGGACGTGCAAAGGAGAGATAATGCCTGTGTTATCACATAAACGCCAACTCAATACATTTGACTATCCATTAAACCCTACTGTATTCCCATATCTCCCTTGCACCTACAAGAAAATTAGCAATAAGACAATTTCTAGAGATGTTTATATCGATTAAAATTTTGTGAGAATAATTTTTACAAGAGTAGCGACAGGCATATGAGTGCAACACATAACATTTATTAGCCCCTTGTCTAAATAATCTCGTACTGTGAAAAAAAGTAAAGAAAGGAACAAAAATCAATGAAACAGAATTAAATACATGGCTTTAGATCGGTATAAAAGCTATATATTTCTTTTAAAAAGCATTAAATGTTTAGCGAATGAAATTCTGATCATATTTCTTAAAGAAAGTTCAAAATGTTAGATCCTTTTCTTGCCCAGCACATTAATTCCAATGTGTCAGTGAAGCTTGGACGGTGGCGCTCAAGTGCCAGGAAGCGCAACTACGTGCAGCACTGCTATTTCGACTGTGACAACTTCAAATGAACAGGTTAGAGATCTGGAAGAGTTACACACCCCAGATCTTCAACAACTATAGTGAAATACACCAAGTAAAACTGCAAAATTCTCAAGTAATACTGAAGTATTGCTGAATGAATACGAAGAGATAAAAGGTCTTAAAAAGCGCTGCAGTTTATTTGATCTGAAACCAACCACTGGTTATTAACTCTAAGATAAACCGCTGAAGTTGAATTCAAGAATAATTTGGCATTATCATATCTTCGCTTTTTACTTTCTCTACTGGTAAGTAGAGGAAGTACTGTATTACAGCCAAAAATTTGATGTCGAGATTTCACCGGAGATATATGTTTTGAGACGCCCTGAATAAAAAAAAAAGCATTTTTAGAAAAAGGTCCGTGTGTGCGTGTGCGTCGCGTGCGCGTGCGTGTGTGGACAGCATAACTCAAAAACGGAAACTCGGTTAAAAACCAAAGTTGATATTTAAATTTAATGCCTTTCAAGGATGCGACACGAAGATTTTGGAGAAAACAACCCCACCCTAAACTACCCTTTACATGGAAAATTTTTCGAAAATTTTGATTTGCTTGAAAATGGCTCTAACGCTTTTGATTAAAATGTCATGTTTGAGACATTTTTATGACAAATGAAATGTATATCTTGATTTTTCTGGCTATAGCCCCTGTAGTCGTATTTACTCTGGACGACTTTTGCATAACTGGTAAACCGTCAGAGATAAACCAAATCATACTATAAAATGTAGATCTTGCTAAAATACACAGTTTAGGTCTGAATAAATTTTCTTATAGTTGAACCATTTCGGAGATATTCCTTATTATGTGTGTGAGCTTCGAAAACCTTATAACTTTCATGAATTGTAACATCATTGTTCATTTTTTTATATGTTAAGTGTGCAAAGAGAACGGAATCGCAAAGCTTTAAAAGATTTGACTATCGCACAAAGCCTACTGTATTCCAATATTCCCCTTGCACCTACAAGGAAATAAGCATTAAGATATAGGAATAAGAGTTTATATGAATGGTTAGTACAAGAGTAGAGAAAGTCATGTGAGTGCAGTACATCAGATTTTTCTATCAAGTACACAATAGGTAAACTGTTCCACTAAAATATTCGATATCGCGGTTTCATCGAAAATCAGTTGAGGTCACATGAATAACATTTAGACATTATGTGTATATGTGAACAGTAAAACTAAGAAACGAAATCTTGGGATAATATTGTATTTAAACTGAGCATATTTCTAAGTTGCAATACAAAGATGAAAAAGAATTTCCCACCGAAATAGCCTTTCCAATTATTTCCTCCTGGGTTTTAAACGTTGAGTAAGATAGCAATCATTTTAGATATTTACATAATAAATAAAAATCATACTGTGACGTCGGGCTCGGAGCAAAACAAATGGAGGTCCAGTAGGGTCGAGGAGGTTCAGTAACATAGGATCCGCGTTCGCCGGATCTCGGTTCATTGGATTTCTGGCTATGGGGACATTTAAAGATATTGATGTCAAACCCATAAAAATATGGAACTTTACACATGTTTGTAAAATGACTCATATCTCAACTAGTATATGTTTATAAGAACATTTATTGTTGTTTTCACCAATCCCAACTCCTGTTGCAATATCGGTTTCCTGGTGACGAACATATTCAAGATGTTCTCGGGCTTCGAGCCAGATGTAGTGATGACGTTTCGGGAGAGTCTAGCAAACCTTGGCGTAGCCTACTCATCTCTGCACCTTAGGATGGCAGAGATGCACACTCCCGAAACGTCAATGGCTCTTCATACTACACCTGGCTCGAAGCCCGAGAACATCTTGAATATTTACAGGAATAGTTTGTATAAAAGACTAGTCCTTCATTATAATTATTTTTTAATAATTCATTATGTGTTCATGTAATTTGTGAAGCTGGTAATACTATTGTATTAATAAGAGGGATTTGAAGAGCATTAAAACCAATAATTCCTAATTTATATTTTATTTAGGACGTCGGTACAGCTTAAAATTGCCAAAAAAATTAATTTTTAAAAATATATGTTATTGGATGCATCAAACATTTAAGTGCTGTTTGAAAAAAGTAATTATTTAATTATTTTCAGAGTTATAATTCAAAAGACAAGATGCTGCACCATGTTGTGAATAGTTAAAAGGGTTCCCAAAATACATCAAAGAATTAAAGCTCATTTTGCATCACGTACATTCTTCCAAATCTTGCCCTTCATAATTAAAAACTACTGAAGGTGTTTAAATCAAATATTTGTGCATATTACTGTCCAAATAATTTAGGCAACTGGCCTGAATTGTACTTCTTTGTTTGTTATTTTTGTTTCTGAAAAATAAATATGTTTAAACAATCTAGAAAAATTGCTTTGCTAATTTGAAAGTAAATATATAGTACAGAGTGATTTATGAATAACTAACACATTTCTTTCTTTTATTATTCTGTTCTAAATTCACTTAATGCCCCAATTATAGCACCAAATTAAGCAGAATGTTCTGGAGTTTCGATTGGCTGTCACTGGATGCGCAGATGTTCATGTTTTATTCGTGATTGTCAGTTTTATTGTCGGCAACTGCATTTGCAATTCTGTTCTAGTCTACATGAAAATGGCGTACATATTAAATGAACGACACTTCTGCGTAAAGCACTACTGGATTATAAATTCATTGCAGCTATTCAGAAGGCATAGCAGGGAAAACTTGGTGTTCAGAATCCTCCCAAAGCAACACAACCCTGCGATTGGTAATCAAATTGAAAACAACTGAATCTCTGGTGCGTGAAAAAGGCAAACATCGTTCATCTAGACTTCCCACGGTTGTTGTTAACGTAAGAGCATGACTGGAGCAGTCACCCAAATATCATTCAGACGTTTGTTGCAGGAGAATGTCAGAGCTACTCAACGTGTCAGAGATCTGCGAAAAATGCAGGCCTAAAGCGGTATAGGATTGCGGTTGTTAATCAGTTACAGGAACCAGATAAGAACGGACGACTGAATTCTTATCATTGGTTTCAGGCGTTCATTGTGCAAAATTCTGCCATATTGTCAATCAGATGGTTCACAGATGAAGCATGGTTCCATTTATCCGGCTATGTGATAGCTATGCTAGGCTATCAGAAGATTCTTCTAACAATCAGCAAAATTAGAGGAAATTTAATGAACGATAGGTATTTGAGTTTCATCGATACACTCACGGAATGTTTACACAGTCGTGACATTTTGTATTTCAGTGAGCGTTTACCAGGACTACTATAAATCGAAGTAGAATCTGTCATGCTACCCATTGTATTGCTGGATGCATCTCCCAGGGGCAAAGTTAGACTGCAGATGACGTCATCAATGTCGTAGTTCTGAAAGAGATACGCACTGCTCAATTATCCCACGCATCCCGTGGGTAAGGTAGTAATGTTATGCAAAACACAAGCACTCCTAGTGTAAACAAGCTACAGGGCGTGTGTATGACATCATCCCGGGGCCATATTTGGCAGTTCAGAGGGAGGCATCATATACACAGTGCAACATTGTCCATCTGTAATACCAGTATAAAACTGGTGCAAACAACACAATGTTTTGAAGCTTTTACCTAGTGATGGGACGATGCCACAATTTCCAAATATTCGATATCGATAGTGATTTTTAAGTATCCATAGTCGTTATCGATATTGATTTTTAAGGGGAGACGTCAATTAAATGCATGATATTACATAAACAATCATAACTTCCTTGCTATTAATCATTGCCTTACGTAATATCTGATGTGTTGCACTCACATGACTTTTTCTACTCTTGTACTAACCATTCTTACAAACTCTTATTCCTGTATCTTCTTCGTGTTAGTTGAGAAAAACATTTGCACAAATTATCTTATTTATTTCTTTGTAGGTGCAAGGGGAATTCCGTTCTCTTTGCAGGGTTAACATATAAAAAATGAATAACGATGTTACATTTAACGAAAGTTTAAGTTCTCCAAAACTCACACAAATAACAAGGTGTGTCTCCGAAATGGTTCACTCCACAAAAAAGTTATAGAGACATAAATTGTGTGTTTTAGGAGGAACTATATTTTTTGTACAGTAAAATTTGGTCTATCTCTTACGGTTTACCAGTTATGCAAAAGTCATCCTGAGTAAATAGGACTACATGGGCTATAGCCAGAAAATTGAAGATATATATGTAATTTGTCGTAAAAATATCTCAAACATATGACATTTTAATCAAAATCATTAGAGCCATTTTAAAGAAACTCAAAATTTTCAAAAAAATTTCCATGTAAAGGGTAGTTTATGGTGGAGGAATTTTCTCTCAGATTTTCGTGTCGCATCCTTGAAAGACATTAAACTTAAATACCAACTTTGGTCTTTAACCGTTCATTTTTTTTTTTTTTTTTTTTTTTTTTTTTTTTTTTGTTAGTTATGCTGTCCACAGATTGACAGGCGCACACACACACACACACACACACACTCTCTCTCTTTCATACAAGCACACACTGTCACCACTGCGGACCGAATTCGATCCCAGACAATCGCATGTGGGATTCGTGGTGGACGAAGCGACTCTGGGGCTGATTTCCTCCGGGTTCTCCGGTTTCCCCCGCTATTTCATTCCACCAGTGCTCCATCTTCATTCCATGTATCATCACTGTGACAGCCGCCGGTGCCATATATAGTAAAACCGGGAGTTAAAATCTACAAAAACCTGGCACCACTCACACACACTCAAAACTCTCACTCACACACATCCAAAACTCTCTCACTCACTCATACTTATTTACTCTCACACACTCAGCCACTCTCAGACGCTTACTCATTCACTCTCACATACTTACTCATTCACTCTCACATACTTACTCATTCACTCTCACATACTCACTCTCATTCACTCTCACTCGCATACTCAGTCTTACCCTCTCTTTCTCACTCATTTTTACTCACTCACGTTCACCCTCTTTCACTCACTCACAATCTATGATTCCTCACTCTGTCTCACTTATCTTCACACGGCGAAAGGCTTTCCTAAAAATATTAATTCAGGGAGTTTCAGAACATGTGTTTTCAGTGAAATGTGGGAATGAAATTTTCAGATGAAATACAATACTTTCTCTACCTACTTTAAGTATACAGCAGAAAAAGTGAGAGATTTGGAAATGCAATTGCTGTATGCTTTCGAAAGTAACTTAATGAGTTGAATTCGCACTACTTATGTATGTCACTCATTACCAGCTTTATACACGTACATAAGTGTATCTCATCTCGGAGATTGGGGCACGTTTATCCCCTCCGTATCAGTTGTGACGTCACGTGCCAGTTCGTACCATTTCGTGACTCCTTACGGTTCATCTTGCGTTGGTGCTTTGAAAAATAATAATAGAAAAACTTCTCGACAGTATATTTGGTTAGAAAAAAATGAGATTTGTGTCATTAAATTACAGCAAACTTCAAGCATAAGTAACATAATGCGGCAGGAAAATTTTCTTCACTTTGAGCTTTATAATTGTTAAGTGTCGGAACACGGCGGACCGTTACAGGGCAAGAAATTTAGAACCGCTGAATTAACTGCAGAAAAGAGTGTGGGTACAAGCAAAGGTCCTGGGTTCTATTCTCGGGTGGATTGGAGAATTTTTGTTTAACCAGAATAATTTATCTATCCTAAACAAGGTGCGCAAGTATGAATGTGAATGTGTTTGGTAGTTTTGAGACAAAATGAAAATGTGAAATATCCCACTCCTGACACCAGAGTAACAAGTTCAGTCACTTTCTTTTCTCTTTTAAAAGTAACTTTTAAAGAAAGTGCTAGGAGCAAATGTGAAAACTAGAGAGCTTAGTATTTTAAATACAGGCTACAAATTGTATGCAAAGATTTCAAATGAAAGAATAAGAATAATTTCAGGCGTCTTACTATTAGAAGAACGAAATGAGCTTAGGTACTTCTGCACAGATGTTAAATTTACAGCTAAACAATTTATGGAAGCACCTGATGGAAAAGAGAAAATAATATAATCTGGAAACTCATATAGCCTTCATTGATCATGAAAAAGCCTTTGACCGTGTAATTAGAGAAGAACGTTGGAAATTATAATTCTAAGATGCTATCCTAACCATCCAATTAAAGTATTGAAAAACATATAAAGAAACACCAATTAGTACAAACATTGGAAGTGGGAAATATAGTGAAGAAATTCTAGTTAATCAAGGTGTAAGACAAGGTTGTAGTTTGTCCCCAAGAGAGTGGAAAGTTAAATATTATGGAGGAGTTTTATAACACCTAATGTTTTGCTTAAGGCGATGCTGTTCGCTAATGATCAAATTTTTTTAAGTCTCAGAGTGAACTACAGATAGCAGCATATGAATTACAGAAAGTGTATCAAAAGTATAATTTCAAAATGTCTGTAAATAAAAGCAAAACAATGCGAAATAAAGAGTAAAGAAAAGAGTAATATAATGACAATAAGTAAAGAAGAGGATGACTTAGAAATATATATTCATCGGAAGGAAGAGAAATTAGAAAATGTGAGAAGTTATGAATACTTGCGTACGATATTAACAAAAGACGGTAGAATATACCAGGAAATAGATAATAGGATCGAGAAAGTCATGAGTATACATTATGAAATATTTAATACTACAATAGGAAAGAGAGAGTTGAATCAGCAAAGATGAGGTTATACACAGCATAATGCCACATAATTTTAATATATGTACAATACTTGATGTGTTGCACTCAAATGACTTTCTCTACTCTTGTATTAACCATTCTTACAAACTCTTATTCCTATATCTTCTTCATGTTGGTTGAGATAAACATTTGTACAAATTATCTTATTGCTTATTTCCTTGTAGGTGCAAGGGGAATATTAGAATACAGTAGGCTTTGAGCGAAAGTCAAACCTTGTTCTCTTTGCACGCTTAACATAGAAAAAAATGAACAACGATGTTCCATTTCACGAAAGTTTCAAGTTTTCTTAATGAGACACAAATAACAAGGAACATCCCCAAAATGGTTCACTTTACAAAAAAAATTTATTTGGACATAAACTGTGTGTTTTAGCAAGATCTACATTTTTTGTATATTAAGAATTTGTCTATCTCTTGCGGTTTACGAGTTATTCAAAAGTCATCCAGAGTAATCCGCACTACATGGGCTATATCCAGAAAATTCAAAATGTACATTTCATTTGTCATACAAATGTCTTAAACATATGACATTTTAATCAAAATCGTTACAGCCATTTTCAGGAAAATCAAAATTTTCGAAAAATGTCCCATGTAAAGGGTAGTTTAGGGTGGTGCTATTTTCTTCAAAATCTTCGTGTCGCATCCTTCAAAGACAATAAACTTGAATACCAACTCTGGTTTTTAACCGACTTTTCGTTTTTGAGTTATGCAGTCCACAGGCCGACAGACACACACACCTTTCTCTAAAACTGGTCTTTCTTTTTTGATTCGGGGGGCATCAAAACTTATATTTCATGTGAAATCGCAACTTCGAATTTACTATACGTAGTAGAGAAAATAAAAACCAAAATATATAGAAATCAGCCCGCAAAATATTATAAAGTAACTGTAAAATATAAACACATATACTTGTTTTTAGAAACAAGACATTCTGAATATGTAGTGGTGTAAACATACAGAAGGGAATAATGATTCCAAAAACACCAGCGTTTAACAGAGAAGTAGATAAACATCGGTAAAGATGTGTTGAAATTCAGGAAGTTGGATCGACAGATGAAAGAGTAACTTGGGCGTGGCTAAATGACGCCTGCTGACAACTTAATTTGTGGGTCTTTGTTGTCTATTGAATGAAGTGCCGGCGACCCTGACCGGAAGAGAGATTGCCTACTCCTGCTTGTTTTACTCACTTGTTTTGCAGCAATGTCTGCTTGTTATGGAAAACCCCACTTTAATGTAATTAAACGAAAACCGCTAAGGTCCTTTCACAACTTTTCACCGTCCACTGAGGAAAAACATAACATTCCACCGATACTCCGATAACGGGATTTCAACAAAAAGTGAGATTAAAAGAACATTTCACATTCATATTACTTTCTCTACCCAATATCCTTTATTTTGATATATCTTCTACATGTCATTCTTACGAAAGTCTATTAATTTCTCTACCACGACATTATGATTATACTGGAGGTACATATTTTGAGGTCCCCTGAATCCAAAAAGAAATTTGATGTGTTGCGCTCACATGACTTTCTCTACTCTTGTACTAACCATTCTTACAAACTCTTATTCCTATATCTTCTTCATCTTAGTTGAGATAAACATTTGTACAAATTATCTTACAGGTAAGGTAAATTTCTAGTAGGTACAAGGGGAAGATTGGTCGCTATGTGAAGACTTCGAAATTTCGTTCTCTTTGCACGGACGAGAGATAAAGTGAATAACGACCTTCCATTTAAGAAAATTATAAGTATTGCAAAACTCACAAATAACACGGAATATCTTCGAAATGGTTCACTCCACGGAGAAAAAGATAAGTTTACTCAAATAGGAACCGAGCTTCTGGCTTCCCCCGCCATTCATTCCACCAATAAAATTGCTCCAAATCATATTTTCTTTCATCCATTTCACCGTCATTTCTCTGCACTCTTTTACACTGATCGCCCGTGCTAATAACACGGAATTATCCCGAAAATGGTTATCTCCAAAAAAAACTTAACATAAACCGTTGTATAAACTTAGGCTTTCACGACCGGTGTCCTGACTATTAGGTATGTTTATTTCTTTCGGGATCGTAGGCCGTGGTCTAGAAGCATTGTAGGTACCAACGTTTCGCCAAGTATTGCGTTTGGCATCTTCAAGGTAAGACGATCAGTTAACTGCACTGCTCAGAGTGTTGGCGAAACGTTGGTGTCCACAATGCCTTCTAGACCACGGCCTACGATTCCGAAAGAAAATTTCTTTAATAAACACACCCAATAAATCGTTTTATTTGTCGAGATCTACATTTTTCTGCATTGTTATTTCTTTCGGAGACATTTCTACGCATAATTATTATTTATAAGATGCATGCAATTTATCTTGTATTTATGCATAATCTTTTTTAAAGTATCTATAAATTTGGTATCAGAGTTGTTGGAATTTGACTTGTTTCGTCTTTGTGCCTCTCGGAGTGTAGCAAGAGAGATTGTGACTTGTTGATGGAGATTTTAAATCTAAGATCGTTATCTCCTATGAAAGCCATTGTTGTGGTCGAGGAGGGTAAATAGAGAACAAAGAAAGGTAGTTTCCCCTTAACTGAATGAAGTGGCACCGTGTTAACTGCGATTGTGATCGGGAAATACTGGATTGAAACCTCTGAGACTAACATAACCTAAGTTTTCTTTTTGTGTTCGGTTTTACGTGGTCGCTAGGTGAAGGTTGATTAGATAATTTGATCTGCAAATTTCCCTATTATCCCCTTCCATCATTACATTTCATTTCCTCGTTCTTCACTGCCATACCACGCACTGGGCTGATCGCACGTCCTGGGTATGCTGTGATCTAAAATTTGCTGACTCCTACGAAGGACCACTGATCCAAGACATTGGCATCAGAAGGATATTCTGTTTAACAAGAAAGTCCCTAAGAGACACATGTGAACTGGACATACAAATACATAAACCTGAGTCCTCATTACATAGGCGCCCATGGTGCCGCAGGGAAACGTATTATGACCATCATTTGTCTGATATTACATCTATCTAGATCATGTTACAAATTCTCACTTGCGTTACGTAAATCCACAACACACAAGTATCTCAGGCAGCTATCAGTTTCTTGTGAATGCCGATATCGATATCACTGTCTCCTAGAAACCGGGAAAGTAAAGCTGTCAGCCTCAGATCTCGTGCGAATCAACGGTGCTGCAATCTGCCGACAGCATGCTCGCTCTCACTGAATTATGAAATGCAGTCAGCGTTGTGAAGTTTACCACCCTATGTAATGCCAAATCTACCTTTTTTGTACGTGACTGAGAAAAGAAACATGTAATTGAAGCCATAGTAGAGAGAATATTAAAATGGTCCGGACATGTGAAAAGAATGGGAAATGATAGAATAACAAGAATGATGCTAGAATGGGGAGGTGAAGGAAATAGAGATAGGGAAGACCAAGAGGACGTGATGGATGGTTGGGGTCCGAAGAAGCATGGCGTCTGGGGGACTAAGGGACCAAGATGCAGAAGATAGGGGCTTATGTAAAAGTTCTAAAAAATTCAGGAAATAAATTTCGTTTGTTATAAAAATGTCTTAAACATGTGGTGAGGGATTTTCTTGAAAATGTTCATGTTTCTTTCTTGGAAGATGCTGAAGTTAAATACCAAAGTTATAGTTAACTGATTTTTCGTTTTGGAGTTATGCTGCTCACAGACACACGCACATATACATGTACAGAGAGACATTTTTATAAAGATCTGATGTGTTGCACTGACATGACTTTCTCTACTCTTCTGCAACTATACAAACACTTATTTCTCTATCTACCTCATGTTAATTGAGATAAGCATTTGTACAAATTATCTTATTGTTAATTTCCTTGTAGGTGCAAGGGGAATATTAGAATACAGGAGGCTTTGTGCGATAGTCAAATCTTTTAAAGCTTAGTGATTCTGTTCTCTTTGCACACTTAACATATAAAAAAGCGAACAACGATGATCCATTTCACGAAAGTTTTAGGTTTTCCGAAACTCACACACATAGCAAGGAATATCTCCGAAGTGGCTCACCCTACAAGAAAATTTATAAAGACATAAATTGTTTATTTTAGCAAGATATACATTTTTGTATAGTATAATTTGGTCTATCTCTAACGGTTTACCAGTTATTCAAAAGTCGTCCAGAGTAAATACGACTACAAGGGCTATAGCCAGAAAATTCAAGATATACATTTCATTTATCATAAAAATATCTCAAACATATGTTATTTTAATCAAAATCGTTTGAGCCATTTTCAAGAAAATCAAAATTTTCGAAAAAGTTTCAATGTAAAGGGTAGTTTAGGGTGGGGCTATTTTGTTCAAAATCTTCGTGTTGCATGCTTGAAAGACATTAAACTTAAATACCAAGTTTGGTTTGTAAGCGAGTTTTCGATTTTAAGTTATGCTGTCCACAGTCTGACAGACACAGAAACACACACTGACCTTTTTCTAAAAATGCTTTTTTTGGATTCAGAGGGTCTCAAAACATAAATTTCCGGTGAAATCTGGACATCTAATACTACCTATAAGTGGTAGAGAAAGTAAACATATATCTTGAATGGTGTTAAATCTGACTCATTAACAATTTTATGACAGATTCTACACAGGTGTGTGAAAAAGAACTATGTAACCCAAGTAGACCAGAAACATCTGCGGTCTCATTAAACTTAAGATAAACCTTTAACCTTCATATACTGAGCGCCAAATTTAGGAGATGGGACAGGCAAATGAGTTATTGTAGTCAGACTTCAAGGCTCTATTTACTCCTAAATCACTCACTCCTGAGTCTCAGTTGGAACTCTCCTACATGTGCTGCCCTTGAGGGAGTCATCAGCATAATTCCCACAGTCGAGGCGATGCCCACCTGGAACATGATGATGTAAACCACGTGGGCCAAAAACTTTGAATGTAATAACCAGGTATACGAATTTTCATGTTTTCGTTTATGTGCTTACTCCATCCGCTATTTCCTGTTTAGGCGAGTCACAATAGCAGAGCTACCAAAAAGTGACAAATGCCGGTGTCCCACGGTTCAAAGCTTTCTATACAACAAAAGTGCATCGTCAGACAACGAAAATTGGATAAAATTTTGTCCCATACAATTTATATCCTATTTGTTATATCCTGCCTGTTTGCTCCAGAGGCTCCAGAGGCAGTTCGGGCTCTTTTAATGTGATGGGTATTTTAATAAAACAAATTTTTTCTGCAAGATTCATTAACGATGTTTCGTGACCATTAACATATATTACTAAGGTGGCTTTACCAAGCTATATTTCATAAATAATAAGAAATCCAGTTAACAGTATGTTTAAATTATATGTTATGAAATGAGTTCGAATCTTCTGTCCATCTGATTTTATAATCATCATTTGTGTTGCTGTCTTTTGTTCTCCTTTATCCTGTTCTTACGCAGACAAACTACACATAAAGAATGGAATTTATCCAGAATATTGCACTACAGCAGGCTTTGAGTGATAGTAAAATATTTTAAAGCTTTTAAATTTGGTTTTCTTTGCACGGTTAACATATGAAAAACGAATAATGATGTTCCATTTGACAGAAGTATAAGTGCTCCAAATTTCACACAAAAAACAGTATCTCCAAAGTGGCCCATTCTACCCCCCCCCCAAAGAAAAAAAAACATTCAGTCATAAATTGTGTATTTTAGCAAGATCTGCGTTTCTTTGTATAGTAAGATTTGGTCTATCTCTTACGGTTTACCAGTTATGCAAAAGTCATCCAGAGTAAATACAACTACAGGGCCTATAGCCAGAAAATTCAAGATATGCATTTCATTTGCCATAAAAATATCCCAAACATATGGCATTTTAATGAATATCGTTAGAACAATTTTCAAGAAAATCAAAATGTTCTAACAATTTTCCATGTAAAGGGTAGTTTAGGGTAGAGCAATTTTTTTTTTCAAAAACTAAGTGTCGCATCCTTGAAAGATGTTAAACTTAAATACCCACTTTGGTTTTTTACGGACTATTCGTTTTTGAGTTACGCTGTCCATAGACTGACACACACACATACACACACACGCACGCACGCACGCACACACACGCACACACACGCACACACACACACCAGGGTTGCCAACATTACTTATGAAAATATAAGAGTAATGATGTTTATTATATCCATTTACAAGATTGATGACCTCAACAAGTATTACTTTAGCACTTATGTTTCTCGCACTATTTATCTGAAAGTTCATCTTCCTCAACCGTTGCAGGATTTTACAAATTTGTTGTTGAGATAAACCTTTACATCTTCTCGGTGACTTGCAGATTTTGATATCTACCACGTTCTTTCAAAAACTGAGAGGACAAAATTAGTTGATTTACCGTATCTAGTGCCAATCTGTTTCTAACTTTGGTTTTTATTAAACCCAGTTTAGAAAAAAAAAAAAAAAAAAAAAAACTCTTTCACAAGAAGTGTTTCTGTGGGGCAAGGAAACCGCTGATAATATAAAGGCTGCCAGTTCTTTGAAATCAGTATTTCCACACGTGTTTAACAGCACTCCAGAAACTGTCACGTTCAGGCATGTTCTTTATTTCACACGGAATAGCACGTGTTAAGAGTTTTCTACATTGATCATCAATTTTCTGAACAGTGTCTTCTTCATTGAGATTATCAGATCTGGGCACACTGGCAATAAGAGGATAACGGGTAGCAGGCTTAGTAGCTATGGGGTGGAGACAAACAATGAGGACAAAAGTGGTGTTATTTGTAATTAGTTTCACTTCGCTGGAGTGACAAACCAGTGAAAATGATATTTCGCCGGTATCGAACTATCATACATTCAAATTATCGTACACCCCCATAATTATCGTACGAGTTGGCAACACTGAAACACACACACACGGAACTTTTTCTAAACGTGTTTTTTTGGGGTTCAGGGGGCCTCATATTTCCGGTGAAATCTAGACATTGAATTTTTGGGTGGAATATATTTCCTCTAAGTAATAAAATCATCTAAATTCTTGTTTGATTTCTAAAATGTCCAGGGTCGCTTTCCTAATAAGAGTTTGTGTGTCAAACTGGTAGAAAAGCTATGAAAACAAGTGATAAATCGACAGAGCAAGCTGCTGTTGTTTTAAGTGATTTAGCAACAAAGAGTGTGAGAAAGATTTCCTGTGCTTCCTGTTTAATGCCCATATTAAGGTTGTAGTGTGTAGGAGTCCCGTACCCATGACTACGTCACAGGGACGTAATACGTGTAGCGATTGCAGGTGTGGGCAGTGCGTGTAGGTGACGTATTTCTGCCCACTTCGATCTTCCCTGAACTCTGGTCCTTGACCTATTTGCTTGCAGCTTATGTAACTATTGTTTATATATGAATGGAGTTTGAAGTATATATTAGTTTCTCTGCTAGTAACCCATTTTAGGTAGAGCAAGTGATTACATCCCGCCCAAAAATTCCATATTGAAGTTTCACTAGCTCCGCTGAATTAAAAATGTTTCACTCACATGACTTTTCATGTACTAACTATTCTTACAAAGTCTTATTCCTGTATCTTTTTCATGTGAATAGAGACAAACATTTGCAAAAATTATCGGCCAAGAGATAAAAAGTAAATAACGACCTTCCATTTGCTCACATAAATAAGGAATATCTCCGAAATGATTCACTCTACAAAAAAAAAAAAAAAAAAAAAAATATTTAGGCATAAATATTGTGTGCTTTAGCAAAATCTACACTTTTACTTTCTCTACTGCTAAGTAGAGGAAGTATTGTGTTTCACCCAAAAATCCGATGCCGACATTTCACCGGAAATATATGTTTTGAGACCCCCTGAGTCAAAAAAAAAAAGCATTTTTAGAAAAAGATCCGCGCGCGCGCGTGTGTGTGTCAGTCTGTGGACAGCATAACTCAAAAATGAAAAGTCTGTTAAAAATCAAAATTGGCATTTAAGTTTATTGTCATTCAAGGATGCGACACGAAGATTTTGAAGAAAATAGCCCCACCCTAAACTACCCTTTACATGGAAAACGTTTCGAAAATTTTGATTTTCTTGAAAATGGCTCCAACGATTTTGATTAAAATGTCAGATGTTTGAGATATTTTTATGACAAATGAAATGTACATCTTGAATTCTCTGGCTATAGCCCCTGTAGTCGTATTTACTCTGGATGACTTTTGCATAACTGGTAAACCGTTAGAAATACACCAAATCTTACTATACAAAAAATGTAGATCTTGCTAAAATACACAATTTATGTCGAAATAAATTTTCTTGTAGAGTGAACCATTTCGGAGATATTCCTTGTTATGTGTGTGAGTTTCGGAAAACAAAACTTTCGTGAAATGGAAAATCGTTGTTCATTTTTTCATATGTTAAGTGTGCAAAGAGAACGGAAACTCAAAGCTTTAAGATTTGACTATCGCTCAAAGTCTACTGTATTCTAACATTCCCCTTGCACCTACAAGGACATAAGCAATAAGATAATTTGTACAAATGTTTATCTCAACTAACACGAAGAAGATATAGGAGTAAGAGTTCGTAAGAATGGTTAGTACAAGAGTAGAGAAAGTCATGTGAGTACAACATATCAGATGTTTTATTCATGGAGAAGGTTTGTGGGCTATCCATTTTACTATGCAGTGTATTGTATTTACATGGTTTTCTCTACTCGGTTTTCTTTTACGTAACACATTCACATATCCTCTACTCGCCCTTCGGCATACAGTTAATACAATTTTCTATATGTTTGAAATATAAATGCACAGTATTACTTTTACATGGGTTTCTCTGCCATGTCCTTTTCTACTTTCTGATATAGAAAGAAATCATGCAATTTGCCACATGTTTGAAATAGAAATACAACGAACTACATTCACACTGGTTTCTCTACTCACTCTCCTTCCTGTAGTATTTGTGATTGTTTAACAGTGCAAGTGCCTTTCCAAAATGTTTGTTTACTTCTTTTGTTTATTTTTTGTTCTCTATGGTATCCTAAAGCGTCCATTGTTTAATCGTGTTTAGTAGTATTTTTAAATAGGGATAAATTGCTAAACTACCGAGTATTTCAGTTAGTTTCATATCAAAATTCTTTCTCCAAAACCCCACATCCTACAGCTTAGTGCTATATGGTTAATAGAAATTAAATAGAAAGGTAATGTTTTGAATCCATATTTGCAGAGTAGCTTTGAAAATAAGAGATGATGGATGGCGAAAGTAATATGACAGTAACACATCGGAGGTTCACACATTTTTCTCGCGTATTATACGAAAGCGTCTTTCCTACTATTTTTTTCTTTTCTTGGCATGTTCATGAAGGTTCCCTCTTGCTGTTTCTGTTCTTTGTTGTGTTGTTTTTCAGCTTGTTTTAGTTTATTTTAGTTCTTTGTTTCGGCAAACTTACAATGCATGCTCTAGCTCTTCCTGCAGAAACAGAAAACGAGTAATTTTGTGTTTGCATGCTGCTGTTTTTACTGTCTAGTTTCTTTGAGATCCCCATTCTTCTTCTTTTGTATTTACCAGTGCATCTGTTTTTCCCCTTCTTAGAAGTTTTTGCTAGGCAAGTATTTTTCTTTTCTTTCCGTCTAGTGTGCTTTAGCCTTTTATTTTTCTGTTGGCTTAAGATAATGTGCGTGCGCATATGCTTTTGTGATGAAATTAAATGACATTGAAAAATCTGATGTGTTGCCAGAATGAGTAGCAAAAGTGATGTGAATGCAATACATCAGATTTTTAATCTTTTATGTATTTATGGAATTAAAAGAGAAAGGTTTTTATAGCACTACATCCCTCAAGTGTCCCCCTACACACATACACTTAGAAATGTTATTTTATATTAATATATATTACAACACTTAATAATTTTCTCCCTGTAGTCATTTCTCTGTGGAGTGTAAGTATTTTGTTATGAAATATTACGTGTCTTTCATTTGATAGTTGAGTAGATTGAATTTCTCCATCCACTCTCCCAAGGTGTCGATTTCTTTTTGACCTCGTCGCTGGTTTTTATTATACAATATGAGAAACACGAAATAAATTTGTAATCAATGCCTCAATATATATGTAAACTAGCCACGGAAGTTCATCCCACCAACCTTTTTGCTGCAGCTATGTTAAGCCTTGCTTTCCTGCAGTCTGAAAACTGAAGTGAAAACAACTGAAAATTAAAGATCTTTTCAGTTCAGTGTTCTCCTAGGAAATTGGACCGAAAACTTAAAACTGAACTGAAAACACCATACCGTTGGGTGTGAAGAAAGTGAAGAAGGTGAGTTGGAGTTTGATGTTTTCGTTTATTTTGGTCGACGAATTCATAGGTAGTACTGGTAATGAGCAAAGTTGTGGAAAACCTCTTGCCGTGGTCTCCAGGTGATGTTATGAGGCAATATTTACCTACACTAGATTGTACCTACAAGAAAATTTGCAATAAGGTAATTTCTGAAAATGCTTGTGTCGATTAAAATTTAGTATATAGAGAATTAATAAGTATTTGCAACGAACAACGATGTTCCATTTCCGAAACTCACACACATAACAAGGAATACCTCCGAAATGGTTCAACCTACAAGAAACTTTATTCACACATAAATTGTGTATTCTAGCAAGACCTACATTATTTGTATAGTATAATTTGGTCTATCTCTAACGGTTTACCAATTATGCAAAAGTCGTCCAGAGTAAATACGAGTACAGGGGCTATAGGCAAAAAATTCAAGATATACATTTCATTTGGCATAAAAATATCGCAAACATATGACATTGTAATCAAAATCATTTTCAAGAAAATCAAAATTTTCGAAAAAGTTTCCATGTAAAGGGTAGTTTAGGGTGAGGCTATTTTCTTCAAAATCTTCGTGTCGCATCCTTGAAAGACATTAAACTTAAATACCAAGTTTGGTTTTTAACCAACTTTTCGTTTTTCAGTTATGTTGTCCACAGACTGACAGACACGCACACACAGGGATCTTTTTCTAAAAATGCTTTTTTTGGATTCAGGGCGCCTCAAAATATTTATTTCCGCTGAAATCTCAACATCAAATTTGTGGGTGGAACACAATACTTCCCCTACTTGTCAGTAGAGAAAGTAAAAATACACCTTTCGTAGAAATTTTGGCCTACAGAAATGTATAATGACTCTCAAAAGGATATAATCTGACAGAGGAAAAAATTCTGCATAAGATAATGTGTTTAAAGCTGTAAATGATAAAAACTGAATACTTACACCATGCTATTAGGAACCTGGCAACAGCGCGAGAGTAGAAAAGGACGAGGCTAATGGCAACTTGTATGTGCTAGATAGAGACAGATATATCCCATTTATCTCCATACTGCCATCTAAGGGTGAGACAGGCTATAGTTGATTTACTGGACCCATAATTTCGTTGTGAGAGATCTAGTATTGAACCAAGATGCGGCCCAGATTGTCACTCCCCCTCAAGCTTCTCCTGAACTACCAACCGTTACACTCTTGTTTTTCTAATGCTCGCTTTACGAAAATTGGTATGACCGGAAGCCGGCCAGAACCAAAGGATATTGCCGCCTTAGTGTCGAGTTTCCTTGCCATTCAGCGTAACGAGGTCACCTGTCAACGTGTGGCGTACTGAGCCGTGACGTGTGCACGCAGGTGGAACTGTTGGCAGCCGCGTATTGGAAGTGCGTAATGGCGATAATATACCAACAAGATCACACCACGGCCCTCTCATCAGCGCTGAAGATGCTCTTGCTTGATTGCCATGCGTACTCTGTCCTTCTACTGGTCTTTCACAAGAAGCAGTAATCAAAATAACACTAAAATTAACTCATTTTTGCTTTCTGTACCAGTAAGTAGAGAAGTACCTATTATATTCCACCCAAAAATTCGATGTCGAGATTTCACCGGAAATATATCTTTTGAGGCCCCCTGAATCAAAAAAAAAAAGTATTTTTAGAAAAAGGTCAATCTGTGTGTCTGTGAGTCAGTCTGTTACCCTGTGGACAACATAACGCAAAAACGAAAAGTCGGTTAAAAACCAAAGTTGATATTTAAGTTTAATGTCTTTCAAGGATGCGACACGAAGATTTTGAAGAAAATAGCCCCACCCTAAACTACCCTTTACATGGGAAATTTTTCGAAAATTTTGATTCTCTTGAAAATGGCTCTAACGATTGTGATTAAAATGTCATATGTTTGAGATATTTTATGGCAAATGAAATGTGTATCTTGAATTTCTTAACTATAGCACATGTAATCGTGTTTACTCTGGATCACTTTTGAATAACTCGTAAACCGTAAGTGATAGACAAAATCTTAGTATACAAAAACGTAGATCCTGCTAAAACATACAATTTATGTCTCAATAATTTTTTGTAGAGTAAACCATTTCGGAGATATTCCTAGTTGTTTGTGTGAGTTTCGGAAAACTTAAAACATTCGTGAAATAGAATGTCATTGTTCATTTTTACTTTCTCTACTGCTAAGTAGGGGAAGTATTGTATTCCACCCAAAAATTCGATGTCGAGATTTCACCGGAAATACATGTTTTGAGGCCCCCTGAATCCAAAAATAGCATTTTTAGAAAAAGGTCTGTGTGTGTGTCAGTCTGTCAGTCTGTCAGTCTGTCAGTCTGTCAGTCTCTGGACAGCATAACTCAAAAACGAAAAGTCGGTTAAAAACCAAAGTTGGTATTTAAGTTTAATGTCTTTCAAGGATGTGACACGAAGATTTTGAAGAAAATAGCCCAACACTAAACTACCCTTTACATGGAAAATTTTTCGAAAATTTTAATTTTCTTGAAAATGGCTCTAACGATTTTGATTAAAATGTGATATCTTTGAGATATTTTTATGGCAAATGAAATATATATATCTTGAATTTTCTGGCTATAGCCCCTGTAGTCGTATTTACTCTGGACGACTTTTGCATAACTGGTAAACCGTTAGAGACAGACCAAATCATACCACACAAAAAAGGTAGATCTTGCTAAAATACACAATTTATATCTGAATAAATTTTCTTGTAGGGTGGACCATTTCGGAGATATTCTTTGTTATGTGTGTGAGTTTCGGAAAACTTAGGACTTTCGTGAAATGGATCATTGTTGTTCTTTTTTTTTATATGTTAAGTGTGCAAAGACAACAGAATCTCAAAGCTTCAAAAGTTCTGTCTATCACACAAAGCCTACTGTATTCTACCATTCCCCTTGCACCTACAAGGAAGTAAGCAATAAGATAATTTGTACAAATGTTTATTTTAACTAACACGAAGAAGATATAGGAATAAGAGTTTGTAAGAATGGTTAGTACAAGAGTAGAGAAAGTCATGTGAGTGCAACACATCAGATTATATAATTTATCATTAAAATATCTCAAACCTAGGGTTATCTTAATGAGAATCATTTGGTCCATTTTTGAGAAAACCAATATTTTCTAAAAATGTATGGTATACCTAAAGTGTAGCTTGGGGTAGGGGGATTTTCTTGAAAATCTTCGAAGACACTAGACTTAAAGACCAGATGGGAATATATGAACCTTTCCTTGTGAGTTATACTAATCACAGACAGACACATGCAGACACATATAAACCCCTTTATCAAAATCGATTTCTTTAGATTTAGGGTTCTCAAAACAAGTATTTCCGGTTAACAACTCTTGTACGAAAGTTTTAGACAGAACACAATGTAATATTATCAGTAAAATCATCAGTTAAATCTATCTGCTCTAAAATCTGCCTGATTTTATCACAATCTGGAGTGATTGCACGTGGTCCAATACCTTTTTAGAATGGTCACCTCATGGAAGGAGGAAGTGGGGCGGGCCAAGAGCAACTATAGAATGATGGATGTTCGATGTCTAGAGGAGCATGGCTTGTTCAAACGGAAAGAATGGCAAATGGGAATACAGGGCAACTGCTGAACGGTGGAAAAGACTTAAAAGTGAAACAAAAGTTCTCCTAGGCTGCGATCATACAAAAACAGCATTAATAAGAAACATAATTATAGCTTAGTGTAGAAGTGTTTTACGTTTCTTTTGCACAATTGATAGACAAACCATTGGGAATATTAATTTGACTGTAGGAGAGTAGGTTAGAAACTTTTGCTGAACCAATATTTGCTTTAGTAGTTCGTTCCTCCATTGTGGAGTTATCAGGCCCAGAGCTGGGAATATCTGCTATCTAGTTGTAAACACCTCCTTGACGCAAATAGCTGCTGCAATCTTGAAACAGTGCTTACTAGATTTAACCTGTTCATATCGTATCCGTCTGAAATGTTGACTATGCAGGTTGACCTAAATAAAGTGTTGCAGGTTAAATGAACAGAAAAACTAAACACCAAGAATGCCATATCTCGTGGGAGCTTTCAAATTGCGATGTGTAAATTGTCTCCACAGAGTCCAGGTGGGCCAACTTCTAATTTTAAATGGCATTATATCTATTTAGTATATTTATCAGTACAGAGTAGATAGAGAAAGTCTTGTTGATAACACCGAAGATGCAGACTTTGACACCGTGAATCCAAAATGAGGGAGCATCATAACTCGAGAGGAAATAGACGCTTAAGGGAACACGGAAGCAGATATTTTAGGCTGTTTGGTCAGAAAAATCAATTTTTGGATTTGTATTGCAAAAAATGCACCATACCTTAAAGAATATATCTGCGAAGGTTTAATCCTCTAAGGAGGGGTGAACACACATTTTGGATGCCATTTTTAAAGTAGTGCGCCTCTGCCTTTGCCTTTTAAATGGGCATGACCACGCCTTCCATTTCAACTCTCGGAAACAATGTTTGTAGCTTTCGCATATTCAAAATATATCTTTTCCCACAAAAATCTAGCTAGAGATATAATTTTTTTCCAGTCTAGCTCAGAATATGGATACTAAAATGTCCGTTTAGAATTTTGGTATAGCATTCTAATTACAATCGTTAGAGCTATTTTTGAGAAAATCAAAATTTTCTAAACTTATATGTAAAGGGTAGTTTAGGGTGTAGCAATTTTGTTCAAAACCTTCATGTCGCATCCTTGAAATGTGCCAAACTTAAATACCAACTTTGGTTTTTAAGCGCCTTTTCATTTTTGAGTTACGCTGTTTACAGACTGACACACACACACACACACACACACACACACACACACACACACACACACACACACACACACACACACACACACACACACACACACACACACACACACACACACACACACACACGGACTTTTTTCTAAAAATATTCTTTTTATTCAGGGGGCCTCAAAACTTATTTCCGGTGAAATCTCGACCACGGATTATTGAGTGGAATACAATACTTACTATACATAGTACAGAAAGTAAAAATCTGATGTGTTGCACTCACATGACTTTCTCTACTCTTGTACTAACCATTCTTACAAACTCTTATTCCTATATCTTCTTCGTGTTAGTTGAGACAAACATTTGTACAAGTTATCTTATTGCTTATTTCCTTGTAGGTACAGGGAGAATATGGGAATACAGTAGGCTTTGAGCGATAGTCAAATGTTTTAAAGCTTTCAAGTTCTGTTCTCTTTGCACGGCTAATATATAAAACAAGGAACAACGGTCTTCCATTTGACGAAAGTTTGTTTTCTAAAACTCACACACATAACAAGGAATATCTCCGAAATGCTTCACACTACAAAACATTTATTTGGATATAAAGTGTATGTTTTAGCGAGATGTACATTTTTGTATAGTAAGATTTGCTCTGTCTGATACGGTTTGCCAGTTATGTAAAAGCCATCCAGAATAAATATGACTACACGGGCTATAGCCAGAAAATTCAAGATATACATTTTATTTGTCATCGAAATATCTAAAACATTTGGCATTTTAATCAAAATCTTTAGAGCCATTTTCAAGGAAGTCAAAATGCTCGAAAAATTTTCCATATAAAGGGTAGTTTAGGGTGGGGGAATTTTCTACTAAATCTTCGTGTCGCATTCTTGAAAGACATTAAACTTAAGTACCAACTTTGGTTTTTAACCGACTTTTTGTTTTTCAGTAATGCTGTCCACAGATTGACAGACACACACACGGACCTTTTTCTAAAAATGCTTTTCTTTTCGGATTCAGGACGCCTCAGAGTATATACTTCTGGTGAAATCTCGACATCGAATTTTTGGGTGGAATACAATATTTCCTCTACTTATACGTAGTAGAGATACTAAAATGATGGTATTCCAAATTTATTGCATTGTGTCCAGTTCATTGATATCGCAGTCGATATTCATATTTTATGGAGAAATGACACATCTATTGCAGAGTTTGTGATGGTGCACTGTTGCACAGTTCCCCATTTACCATTAATGGCATAAACTTATGGTCCATGTTGTTGAATTTATTACTGGTGGTAACTTGATCCCTATTTGGTGTTTTAAATATGAGTGGTCATAAAATATGTATCCACTGTTGTAATTCAAACAGTTATGGTATTGTAAACATAGTAGCTTAACTAACACTATGTTCATTTAAAGGAATTGTTGAGAACATAATAGAATTAATCACGCATAATATGTGAACACATCGGTACTACAGATAAAATGGTTTCAATAAACAATATAACATTATTGCATTTGAAATATAACAGTGCCGACAATCCAGCGAATTACTAAATGTGCCAAATAATATGGGGTCTTCAAAACATATCCGTTCCGCATGGTCTATCCATTGCGCCAGAGAACCTAGAGTAGTCTGGAAAATTTTGCCGCAAGGTCCTCTAAAATTCTTACCTTATTGTAGGGGAGAGATCCAAAGGGCAACCAGATCCGAGTGACGACATGCGCACACACGCGTAGTCACTAATGTTTCCAGCTCGTACGCATCCGACGCTGCTCAAACTATCCACAAGCCGTGACCCAACGGTGTCTCCTGAAGAAGAAACCTCTTGCACCGCCCAACTGCAACAAACCGAATACTGTCGCCTGGTCCTTCAACCCTAAAACAGGTGATGATAAAGGAAATGAGTGAGATAAAAGTCATGGTAGAAGAGGAACCGACACAGTTTTGGACTATCGATCCGGGAAAACCACAAAAAACACATCTTTAGAGTGGTCGGTTGTCGAGAATCGAACCCAAGATCTCCTGAATGCGATCCTCACACACTACCGTTGTACCATCTACTGGGTGTTCATATTTACTATTTCATGTCAATAAAAAACCTCCCAGGTATGTTTAAGTACTCCAAAACCCATACATGATCGCGCCTTTTAAAATTCTATTAAAGTGTAGTGTGGCTTAACGTGTATCGTTAATGACGATGTGTTTACATCAGGTTGGGTTCTAAGAACACAGTGATTACAGCCTTTGGATTACACTTTATGCTGCATGACTGGTTTAGTTAGTGTCTTATCAAGGAGACGTAGAGATTAAACATTTAAACACAACGCGCCTCGCATATGCGCGTGATGTGGCAGATTTTGATTATCTCAGCGCAATAATGACATACGTGCACAAAGTGTAAACCCTGTTAAATATCTTATACCTATATACAAATAGCTCGATCGAATGATTCCTACCTAATTTCTGCTATTAGCCGATATCGATTTTCAGGCATGAGCACTTCAGATACTTCGATATCCGTCCTCGGATATAGAGTTTAAACTTCAAAGTTTAATGGCAGTTCAAGACAAGTATTGTAAAGTTCGTAATTTTTATGTAAGCTTTCTCAGAAATTTCTTTGGACCTCGTATTTACTTTTCCCCGATAAATCATGTATCTCTTAAGAACACGGCGATTTATTTTCTGTTTTTGTTTAAGAATAGTTCCCATTTCCCTAAATAGATTCAAAAGATAGCAACCGTTTCTGCGTGAGTCACACGAACAGCAAGGAAATCGCCTCTCACTCCTCCGTATAGGGCATTTTTGGCATTATAACTACATACACTAATGCAATATAACACAAAACACATGGCCTCATTGCGTGTTAACCTCTATAAGCACAGAGTTTGCGTCATGATTAGCCGGTACACATATAGGAAACAACCGGTTAGAAACAGCTCAGTGAAAGGATAAGCAGATCTCCGTAAAGCGGCCAAACGTCCAAACGAAGGCTTTGTATTTTCTTCTGTCCCTGACTTACTAGTAGAGATTACTTCTACTCCACACCTATGTTCTTCAGAATCTCCGTATATATCTTTCAGTCAGCTCCATGAAATATGCTTTCCATATCCAGCAATGCCTTACACCTTCATTTGTCTTTCTGTATAGGACCATTCAGATAGAAAGATTAATATTAACGCGATGACGTAAAGGTATCACGTGAACACGTCATTCGCAACGTGAACAAAACGTTGGCGTCAAAAACAAGACAACTGAAGTGTGAAAGCGATTAGAACTGAAGGCTACGATGATTGATGACGTTGTAGCAGTAGATTTTATGTTCCTATAAACTGCACTAGCTTCTGTTTGTGGTAAACTATATAAATATTACAGTTTTTCATACATACTCAATGACAACTTGTGGAGAGGGGCTTAGCATCTCGATCGAAAGGCGATCTTTCGTGCTTATGCCTCTGACGGGGCACCCCCAGGGAGAATGGGTAAGGCGAATGGATCCTAAGGGCGGCCGGAGCGTTACCACGACAGAGCAGGTGGCAGGGTCCCTAAACGTTCCCAGTTAGAAGTACAACGGCGGAGGCCAACTTAGCTCCTTCCCCCCCCCCCTCTCGGGCTTGCACCATCTCATGGGGGGCCCGGAAACCAGTGACTCGCCTTCCAATCCGGGGGAGACGAGATTCCCAGAGCGTATTTGTTGCCCCTGCTGTGCAGCTGCCGCGACGCTCGCCAACGTTTCCAACTCTTAAAGAAACCTAAGGGATGAAGGATGGAATTAATGTAACGAAATGGAGGGACAGGAAATTCGAAGGATATGGAAATCCATCCTAGAATTCACCTGGCTACCCGGGAAACCTCCAAAAAAACCGTGGCTTAGGCAGGTCGGATTACTATTTACATATGAAAGTTTAGATATGAAACTGCAATTAAATACTGCTAATGCTATTGGTGGTCGTGGTGGCGGTGGCTGCGGCGGTGGTGGTAGTGTTAGTCTGCATGTCTCCCTTCACCTCATCCTTCCTCCCGGGGCATAGGTACAGTAAGCCTAGCTTTAGTGACTAGCCCTTTCCGTTTCTCTCCTATTCCTTATCTTTATCTACACCTAAAGTGAGAAAACCTAATGTTCAAGGTTTGGTGCCTGTTCGTGTCAACAAAAATCATTGTGAATGGCCCCATTTATTAACCTAGCCACAAGCTTTTGTGTTCGTGTTGCGTTGCGTTATATTTGTGTATTTTAAACTCCACACTTTTCTTCTGATAGCTTTGAATTCTTTTCCACACACTCAGAACATAACCTAAATAGTACACACAAACTTGCAATGCCATATGTCAAGTCATTTTTAAATTATTAATATATTTATTAACAGTAAATCACTTTTTGATATACTTATGAAACGACCCTTGGACCCTACAGTTTATTGTATCTCACTAAATTTTTAATTTGAGCTCAGTATACAAATATAAAGAAATTGTCATACCAAAATTACTTAGATTTAATTAGTTAAGAGGAAAGAAAAGCTTTTTATACCATTTCTCAATATTTTTTCAGTGTGAGCTATGAAAAATGTTTAATTTCAGCTCAATTATTTAATATTTTTAAATAGCGCACGACAGATTTTAATACCTTAATCTCTGAAGGTCTCCTGAAAATTTCTAGCTAATGAATTATAAATTAGGGTCCAAGGATCATTTTCAATAGTGAAAAATGCTGAAAAAAAAACTGAGGAAAATGAATTTTAAAGTTTAATGGTATGTTTTTGTATATCCAATGAACTTAAAATTATCCAGCACCATATGTGGGAGCCTCTGTTACTTTCTTCCTGGCCTCAGTAGCAGTTTTTGAGAATTTTAAGTTTGCTTGGTTGTTTCTTAATTCCTTTCATCTTCACGTTGTTCACAACATTTAGAGATGTATTGTTCTTACCTAACCTATACATTATGCACTTTCACAAATTTATACAAAAAAATCCATACAATATCTGCTTGTTATGGCTCTACTATAGACTAATGAATAACTTAAAATCTACCTAAACAATGTATAATATGTAACTAGAACACTGAAATAACCTAGCAAGATTATAGAATTACAGAACACTGACGGCATTTCTCTGTTTGGAAACTAAACATGTGTCAGATTCGTGGCATTTCAGTTCGATATATCGAATTCATTTCAGCACAGCCAACTCACAACCTTTTTGAAGCAAAATTCCCTGTAAGGGACTAAAATCAGTCAGTGAGAAGGAAAAATGCATTTCAAAGCTGTAGCGATGAGGTTTAGCGAGGAACGCTCACCCGCACTGGGACATTTAGATGTCCTCCTGGAGCTTTAAAAATTGCTGATATTCACACAACTAAAGTGTGTCGTTAAAGTACAAAGTATAAGCATAGTAAAAAATGCAAAAAGTAAAAATCGAAAATTTCGGCAATTTTCACCAAGTTTCACACACATTGTGGGCCGATTCGGGCAGACTGAGAGCTAGAAGCTGTTGATAAAATCCTATATCGATTCACTTAATGGCTTTACAGGTGACGTTTCGAGTTTAACATTGGCAAGCCATCCATTACTGTCAATGGATCCATGACTCATGAACATTTTACGAACCTATATTGCTTTCTAATACACATCCTTACCATTACTCAATAGAGTCGCTATAAATCTCACACATTTGATGATGAATTTCCAGGGCTTTAACATTTCGTGAAGCTAATTTTAGCTCCACTTTCAGGGCGCGTTTACAGTTTGGTGTGGGAACGTATCTCTTCTTGCAGCATTATAAGTGAAGCCGAAAAGCAAAGTGAGATGAATGAGATTCATCAATCAAGAAGTGTCTCTGTTGTAGTCGAGAATTAGCGTGATATGTTGGCAGCTTGTTCCCGGCCAATGATACTTCATCATTTCAACTGTTAACGAGCCATAAGTGGCGCTTTCGTTACCAATTGTTTCCCTCTTGTCTCTAAAGAAAACTCGTGTCTGCTAATGGAATCCCCAATAACCTACAAGATGTTGTAACCCGCTTTAAGCACAGTATCTTTCATAAGTAAGGAATAAGCTTAACTAAGGTGCTAACTGGAGGTGGGATGGGTTGCCAGGTCTTCTGATTTTGCAGGAGATCTCCTGCTTTTTATGTATTTTCCATCTTTAAACACTATTTATCTTAACATCATACAATTGGCTCCTCCAAAAAAAGATTTTCAGGCAAGGCATTTTCCTCGTGTATGAAAACAAAAGATTAATATAATCACCTGTATACATAAACAGTACACCACATTCTGTTGTTTCTGCATTGCGAACTATCCTCGACTGCTATATTAAACCTGAACATTTGAATACCAGTTGAATACAGGGATCCAAAAGTATTTCTTCCTGTGAAAAACATGTATTTTGGTGCCAAAGTTCAAATATCTCATCCCTACCCTACAAATATATACAAGTTTTCAAATTACGGTGTGTTGATTTTTAGGATGAGTCAGTTTGCAACATAATTAGTCGCTTTTCATTAAGTGATCCTCTTGTTACAATGTTGGAAGTGTTAGAACCAGCTAAAATCCAATTCGCTCTAGCTGGCTTGGTTAGACGCTGGCCTACTGCTCTCAAGGTCGTGGGTTCATGTAAAAGAACTCCTGTGTGACAAAATTCCGGAACATCTGCAATGCTGTTGTGATCCTGTTAAACAACGAAATAATTTAATTTAGTTTCTAAAAAGAAGCACATTTAGAAAAATATCCGTGTTGGTATGTGTATGTGTGTGTGTGTGTGTGTGTGTGTGTGTGTGTGCGCGCGCGCGCGCGCGTGTCTGTGAGGAGCATAACCCCAAAAACCACAAGTTGGATAAATACCAAACGTGGTATTTAAGTTCAGAATCTTTTAAGGATGCAACACAAAGATTTTCAAGGAAATTCCTTCACCCCAGACTATTCTATACCTATAACATTTTTCGAACATTTTTATTTTCTCAAAATGGCTGTTACAATTTTACTTAAAATACTATATGTTTGAGATACTTTATAACAAATGAAATGTATATCTTGAATTCTCTAGGAATGTCCTCAAAATCTTCTGCCATCTAGGAGACTTTGCCTAATTGTTAAAGATGGATAAAATTTTACTGCATACAAAATGTAGATCCCATTATAACACACAATTTATACCCAATCAAATTTTTGTGTAGTGAACCATTTCGGAGATATTCCTTGTTCCTTGTATGAATTTTGCAGAATAGTAGAGCCTCGATTATGCGAGGTAAAGTGGACTCGGATAATCGAAAACAGGGATAACAGACTCTGTCAAAAGTCGAAAGGGAAACACATGGTAAACTGGTGAAATAAATTAAAATGTGGTCAAAGATGTAAAGGAAAGGTATCTGCTGTATTATCAAATAAAAAATGACGTATATACAAATAAAAATACAAAATAAAGAAGTCCTACAGCACATACAGTTATTTCTTAAAGAAGTCCATAAATGTGTTCTATTTATCAAAGTATTAAATTTAATGTGTTCGTGAATTATTTTAGTTTTATTTGCTTTATTTCTTACCTATGAAATAGCTTGCATATTTTATTCTGATACGCGCCTACCTACCACGAGAACCACAAGGTCAAAGTGGACCTTGTTTGGTTCACACCGCAATAAGGTAATATCTTCAATTTGTCTCTAGATGTCTACATCTTCGCCATTCTGTCTCATTCATGCTTGTTCCACCTTTTCTTTTTTTCCCCGGTGTTTACTCTCCCGAGGCTTGTTCTACTCCCTTCTATATTTATGGTGTTTTATTTTCTTCTTTTTCCGATCTTCTCCAACATCTGTGTTTGTGACCCAGGGTTTGTTATTACTTTTACTTTCTCTATATCCTCGTGTCTCTTCTGGTGTTGCCCGAACACAACTTTTCCTACGTGCTCCAATTTTATTTAATACCGCGAGACTTTGTTTTTAAATTAACCAGTATGTATTAAACATTGTTTACTAACTCTATTATAGTTAGTAGAGGAACTATTGCATTCCAACTAAAAATTCTATACAGAGATTTCACCAAAAATAGCCCTGAATTTAAAAGAGGGCAGCATGATTTAAAAATGAAAAGTCAGTTACAAACCAAAATTGATATTTAGGTTTAACATCCTTAAAGGATACGACACGAAAATTTTGAAGAAAATTGCTCCAACCTAAACTACCCTTTGCATGGAAAATTTTTATTTTCTCGAAAATTGCTAACGATTTTGATTAAAATTAACTATGATTAAGATATTTTTGTCACAAATTAAGTGTATACTTTGACTTTTCTGGCTATAGTCCATGTAGTACTGTTAACACTGATGACTTTTGCATAAGTGGTAAATCGTAAGAGATAGACAAAATTTTACTACACAAAAAATGCAGATCTTGCTAAAACACACAATTTATGTATAATTATTTTTGTAGAGTGAACCATTTTGGAAATATTCCTTGTTATTTGTGTGTGTTTTGGAAAACCTAAACTTTCGTTAAATGCAACATCGTTATTCATTTTTTTATGTTAGCCGTACAAAGAGAACTGAAGTCGAACGCTTTAAAAGATTTGACTGTCGCTGAAAGCCTACTATATTCTAATATTCCCCTTGCACCTACAAGGAAGTAAGTAGTAAGTTAATTTGTGCAGATGTTTATCTCAACTAACACGAAGAAGATACAGGAATAATAATTTGTACAAGAGTAGACAGCATCTTATCACTGCGCTGACAAGTTTAAAATGTATAGATATATGGGTAGAGGAGAAATAAATAAGGGAGACACCTCGAACACCGATCTACGAGAGTTATATTGCTGCAATCAGCTCTCAAAAGGAAAGGATGAGTTGAGGGAACCACAGAAGGCTACAGATAGCATACAGACAGACCACAGAGACGCGCGGAAGTCCCTGGCCTGAAGAAGCACTGTTGGAAATGTCCATGAAATAAGCATATGTGGTATCTGTCCGGCACAGTCACACACCACGAAATCTAGCCTATAAATTACGCCTATAAAATGAGGAAGAAACTGAAAATAAAAGAATATAATTTATTCTTAATGAGAAATTATCCCAAAAATTGTGTACTCACGAGTAAAAATACACAAAATATCCAAAGTCAGATAAGGCAACGGACGGGAATTGAACCCGGAACACTTCGTATACGAGCCTATTCAGTTGGTTTAAAGACAAGAAAAGAACGTTGACCATATACGCGACAGCGCTCCCGTCGTATTGCCTCAGGAGATCCAGATGCACCATCGACATCCTTCCTTGGGGCTGGTATTGGATCCGGTGCACATGTCAATGACCTTCACCATGCAGTACGACCTTTGCGTGGTGACTGTGGCTTGGGGCAGCGGGTCTTGCTCTAGGTAGGAACATACAGCCACAAAATCCTGGCTGCTGGTTACCGGTCATACCGGATGTTTATGCAATCACAATTTCTACGTAGGTGCTGATGGGCAGGACCTTCTAGATTAACGGACCTGACACTGCCATCTAAGTTGTACAAAAATGGCGTCGGCTGGTGGGATTTATTTCTGAGGTGTTTCCACACGCTGTTTTTCGTATTATTTTCTATGTCTTCGAGTTATTGTTTCTTATAATAATTCCTATGTAAGTTTGTCTTCATATCAGCAAAGCGAGTGTTTCAAAAGTTTTATTTGGGCAGTATAGGAACAGGAATAAATGTAATAACGTTTTGACTGTGCCGTGTGCTATCCACGTGTTCATGTTTATTGTGTTCCATCTAGGACTATGGCTACATTAGCCGTATAGTGTGGTTAATTTATCTGTTTGCAAGTACAATTTGTGTCACGATTACAGTGGTGAGAGGTTGTTGAAGAAAAACTGTTCCAGTAGTGTATATTAATGTTGCCATACTACAACCTAACCTCAAACACGACAATGCACCGTAACTGTTGCATTCCCGGATGCAAATTAAAAATCAGAAACTTTCAGTTAAAACAAAAGGTAAATTACAACATAAAGCTTCTAAATTCAGTATTTAATTACAATAAATTGCAGCGTTATGTGTATTAGTTGCCGGTGTGTATATAACATGGTGAATAGTGTGAATAGTGAAAGACAATAATTTCGAGTGAATTCAATTAGTGGCATCTGCAACACCAACAGTTTGTTTCATGTAAGTAGTATGCTGCTCATATTTGTACATTATCTTTTGTCTTTGTAATTTAAATGTGTAGCTGTAGTTTAGAAGAAATGTGTTATGTTGCTGCATGTAAAACTGTAGACTATAGCAAAGTTTGGTAAATATTTACAAAATCGTCCGCTCGAGAAAACGAATGAAACATAGTGCAATGGATGCAGTTTTTATTGCTGATTACGATCTTGTAAGTTTTATTGTGCGCTCAAGCTTCGTGTTTTATTTATGAGAAAATTTCGTACGGTCGATGAAGTGGTTTTATTTCGCTTATGCGGCGGATATTTAGCTAATAAATGTGCATAAACGAGTGTAATATATGCTACAATGATTGATTAATGCATTTACGTTGAAATGATTGCATAAACACTACCCAAATTGTAAATATTTCGATAACACAGGACCCTGTCACCCCACTCATATGCAAAACTAACCTAACCTAAGCTAACACAATGTTGCTTTACAATACTGATTTAAGATTACGTATTTCATGTATTTCATTTACAGTGCTGTTTTACGGTTATTATTTTTAATATTTCATCTGCTTTTGTGGATTCCCCCTGTAAAATAAAGTGTCCTGAAGTGCTGAGTAATATGTTGTTGCAAACTGAGTAATCAAGTTCTCAGTAATAGTGAAAGCAAAATTTCACCCTAAAGGTTTTGAATTCAGTAGGTAGCTTTAGGTCATTCTAAATGGCAGCATTTGTATATCAGCCATCCAGTATAGTATGTTTTGTGTAGGTATATAACATTCTGCACATTGTACAAATGTGAAAAACAGTGTAAACAATGATTAATAATTCTGAGTCAACTCACTTTCAACACTTCTGTTTTATTTAAGTAACATGCTGCTTGCAGTTTTGTCTATCTTCTTTGTAATTTGAGTGTGTAATGCAGTTACATAATAGCATGTAAACCTGTAGATTGCATGAATGATATTTGAGGTTATATTTCATTGCCCATGGTTTATCGTTTAATATTAAATGTCATTCTTTTTTGTTTACTTGAGTTTATGTTTAAGACAGTGTTTTTGTGTTTAACACAGCCCATATTCACAAAATAGGCGTGTTATTACACCACATTTTTATTTTACTGCGTTGAAATCGTAGCCTGTAGACGAGTTGTTTACAAGTAGTTCCCACCACTTTGGCCGCCATCTTGAATTACAGTGTCAGGTCCGGTATTTAGGAGGTCCTGTGATGGGTCACGTATGTCGCAACTGTGCTCATAGATGTCCCCAAAGTACCACTGGCCAGTGAGCCAGTGACCTCACTTTAATTTCACCATTTTTACGAACTCTTATTCCTATATCTTCTTCGTGTTAGTTGAGATAAACATTTGTACAAATTATCTTATTGCTTATTTCCTTGTAGATGCAAGGGGAATATTAGAATACAATAGGCTTTCAGCGATAGTCAAATCTTTTAAAGCTTTGAGATTCTGTTCTCCTTGTACGGTTAACATATAAACAAATGAATAGCGATGTTCCATTCGACAGTAGTATAAGTGTTCCAAAACTTACAAAAACAACGAGGCATATCACCGAAATGATTCACTCTACAAAAAAATTTATTTACACATAAATTGCGTTTTAGCAAAATTACATTTTCTGGATAGTAAGATTTTGTCTATCTCTTACGGTTTAGCAGTTATTCAAAAGTCATCCAGGGTAAATAGCACTACATGAGCAATAGCCAGAAAATTCAAGATATGCATCTCATTTGTCATCAAAATATCTCAAACATATGACATTTTAATCAAAATCACTAGAGCCATTTTTAAGAAAATCAAAATTTTCGAAAAATTCGTCATGTATAGGGTAGTTTAGGGTGGAAGAATTTTCTTTAAAATCTTCATGTCGTATCCTTGAAGGACATTAAACTTAAATACCAACCTTGGTTTATGACCAACTAAATAGTAGAGAACGTCATGTGAGTGCAACACATCATATTTTTACTTGTTGAGTAACCTGAAAGAAAGTTTACGAGACAAATCCTCATACATTGGAAGTACTGTTTTAGTATTTTGTTTTAAAATATTAGAAATGAAATCGGAAACATTACAGTTGCCCAACTTAATCGTGTTAATCAGAATGTGTTCTCCTGATATAATGGTTGTGTAACCGAAGGTGGACTATATTTTCAGCATCTTCTGTAAGGTAAGAGTGTTATGCATGCTTTATGCACGGGGTTTATATAGGAGCAAAGTCGGCTGTGGCACACCCAATCGCGCACAGGCGAAATGCCGTGCCCCCGTCAGGTTTTAAATGAAGAACCCCGTATATAAATAAATAGGTATATAATAAACCCATTTCTACAGTTGTTTATCTCGTTTAATATGCAGTAGATCGAAGACAGCCTTTGTAAGTATAGTTATTGAAGAATGGAGGGAGAAGTCATGTCATACAGGCTGTAACTTTTACTACTAATTAAGAACAGGACAATGAACAACATTATATAAATGTTTGCAACATTTGCATACTTATAATTTTACCTATTAAGAGTAGTATGTTTTCAGGTTGCTTAGTACCACTAAGTAGGGTGGCACAGAAGGCGTGACGCAGAATGCGCCGCTTTCGTGATAACGAGTGGTGTACCGGAACCGAATTCTAATGCTTTCTGCAAGGCCAATGACCCCACACTATCTAGGCCACTTGATCATGCATTGAGGTGTCAACGAAACGGATAGTCTATACGACAGGTGCTTTCATTTCGCGGCGCGGCTACGAATATGCAAAAAAATTAGATAGTAAAATATGTCATTGGTTTGTAGGAAAACTGTTGGAGGAAGAGAAAATATAGCTAACATATCTGCACTATATCCCTAACATTCTGTGTATGTTTTTTAAGTTGGGCCCAAGAAATAAGGTGCACCAACCGCCACTGCTCGTGACCTGTGTGATCTGCAGAGGCGTACTTCTAGACATCATGTCTCATGGTAGGCTCAACTCGCTGACAAAACACCAACTTTGCGCGCACCATGACAGTGGTCACATAGATCTACAAGAAAAAATACCCTGAATTTTTACTTTCTCTACTACGTATAACAAGTAGAGGAAGTATTGTATTCCACCCAAACATTTGATGTCGAGATTGTACCGGAAATATATTTTGAGGCTCCCTAACTCCAAAAATGCATTTTTAGAAAAAGGTCCGTGAGTATGTGTGTGTGCGTGCGTGTACTTGTGAGTGTGCGTGTGTGTGTCTGGACAGCATAACTTAAAATCGAAAAGTCGGTTAAAAACCAAAGTTGGTATTTAAGTTTAACGTCTTTCAAGGATGCGACACGAAGATTTTGAAGAAAATAGCCCCACCCTAAACTACCCTTTACATGGAAATTTTTTCAAATTTTTTTATTTTCATGAAAATGGCTCTAACGATTTTGATTAAAATGACATGTTTAAGCTATTTTATGGCAAATAAAATGTATATTTTGAATGTTCCTACAGCCCACGTTGTCCTGTTTACTCTGGATGACTTTTGAATAACTTGAAAGCTTTAAAACATTTGACTATTGCTCAAAGCCTAATGTATTCCCATGTTCCCCTTGCACCTACAAGGAAATAAGCAATAAAATAATGTGTACAAATGTTTATATCAACGAATAAGAGTTTGTAAGAATGGCTAGTACAAGAATATAGAAAGTCATGTGAATGCAACACATCAGATTTTTAATAAAAAAGTAACCATTTTGTCATATTTCGGTGATTGGTTGCATTATTCTTAAATTAGAAGAATCAAGTTTCAGAATGCCAAAATATTAAAATTTTTGGAAATCTATTGGAACGTGATTTTATTAAATACATGTTATTCGACTTTTGGAATCAACGAACTAAACGGTTCACGTCTATTATAAGATAGACTTGAGCTCTAAAGGAATGATGAGTGAATCTATCTGCTACTTTTGAGGGTCGCACCGCGGCTACTGTTACAATGCAGTCTTCACAGAGCAGAAGATGCTGGTGGAGGTGATATTTGTGTTTCATCATGTCGGAAGTAAATACAAGTAGGTATTTCCGCGAAATTAAAAATCTAGTAGAAATTGGTGAAGCCAGTTGCAAGTAATCTAAGTTGTATGGAAGGTGAGGTTGGCAAACACTGGGAATCGGGAATATTTCTTGCTTAAAGCATACCCCTTATCTTTTGCTCATGTTGACAGAAGCCTCTCAATGTTAGGTCAGTATTAGTTGATAACAGACAGTTCTTTAATTCTGAAAAAGAAGAGAAATGAGGAAGGAGATATACAGAATGGAAGTGGAATGATCCGTCAGACTTTAACAGCGAATTTCTTATGTTGCGAATAACAAGAAAGTCTAATACCAAAATGTTGAAACGTTCATAGTTTACTATAATCGCTCCACCGTTAAATCCGCACTTGATGTAAACAAGCCGTCAACAACTGACTCACGATACGCCGAAACCACAGCACACCATAAAATATAGTACCTTAAATATCGGTGAATATCTCTGAGTTTTCAAGATGTATAACGACTAAAGACTACTTAAATCTAACGCAATAGCAGCGACATTTCGGAAACTCCTGAGTAAATATCGTTCTGTTGCAACATAAATACAAGGTATGAGTCCACGTGGTGTTTGTTTTGTGTTAGTCGCACGTGATAACATCAGGTTATCGCGGAGGGATACAGGGGGCGGATCTAAGGCTGGATGGAGTATAGAAAAAAAATATTCTATCAAAAATGTATCGCCTGGCTGAATTACTATTGATTGAAGGTTCTTGATTTATGACTATAGTCATACAAAATTGAATAAACGACAACTTTTTCCTTTGGCGTATTTCAATAGATTCAACGGTTTTTGTGTAAATTAAATTTTAAAGAACCCACAATTTGTTGCCTTTTGTTGTTTTGATTTTCTCGAAAATGGCTCTAACGATTTTGTTTAAAATGCCATATGTTTGAGATATTTTTATCACAAATGAAATGTATATCTTGAATTTTCTAGCTATAGCCCATGTAGTCCTACTTACTCTGGATGACTTTTGCATAACTGGTAAACCGTAAGAGATAGACCAAATCATACTATACAAAAATGTAGATCTTGCTAAAATACACAATTTATGTGTTTTAGCAAGATCTATATTTTTGTATAGTAAGATTTGGTCTATCTCTTATGGCTTACCAGTTACGCAAATGTCATCCAGAGTAAGTAGGACTATAGCCAGAAAATTAAAGTCATTAATTTCATTTGTCATAAAAATATCTCAAACATATGGCATTTTAGTTAGAGCCATTTTCAAGAAAATGAAAATTTTCAAAAAATTTTCAATATAGAGGGTGGTTTAGGGTGGAGCAATTTTCTTCAAAATCTTCGTGTCACATCCTTAAAAAATATTAAACTTAAATATTTACTTTCGTTTCTAACCGACTTTTCGTTTTTTAGTTATTCTGTCCAAAGATTGACAAACACACACACACACAGACAAGACACGCACGGGTCTTTTTCTCAAAATGCTTTTTTAGGGGATTCAGGGGCTTCAAAACACATATTTCCGGCGAAATTTCGACATGGAATTTTGGGGTGGAATACAATACTTCCTCTACGTACGTAGTAGAGAAAGTAAAAATTGCAGGAGGGTATAAAGTACCCCCCCCCTCTCTTTACTAAAGATTAGCGTTTATAAAACAAAAGAAAAGCTTAAACTGTATTTGAAACTTGATCAGGAGATTAAGCATTGCAAATTTGTGAGCAGATATAACAATAACATAATAAGACGTTAAATATACAAAGCAAAATGCGAAATTCTGATTTCAAAATGCTATTAGTTATATTGTTAGGCATGTTACATAAGCAACGGTTGATTTGGGAGTAATTGGCAAGAGATGAGTCACATGAAGTTAAAGCGATGCTGATACTGATGCAGCGCCGCGGTTTATGTTAGGGCAGGTACTGGCTGTCCGGTCCATCGCCGAGGGGCTGCGAAGAGCGACCCTTATTGATCTTGAGAGGGGTTCGTTGAGGCAAGCAGCGCGCCGGTTCGGCAGCTAGGGGAAACAACGGCGCAGCTTGGGTGCCTCGCGCCTCGCATAAGCGCTCTCAGTGTGTCGGTTGACTGCCTAGTGCAGAGACCACGCTGTCCTCAGTGTCTGGTGGAGGCGGTTGTCCATGCTGCATAGTGTCTGTGTGTCCTGTTGAACGAACAGCTATCGTAACAAGTGAACATGTGTGGTGTCGAGGCAAGGCGGAAGAGGTGACAACTCTTCTCCAACAGCTGACAATCGGATTCCTAGAGCAGGTAAACATCACTATTTCACTATCGACCTCTCACCGGCTCAACGAATAAAAGCCACTTTGGTTGCTGATGCTGTTAAAGCCTTTGCAACGCGATGCTATACCGGCATGGGTAGCCGAGGTCGTTAAGGCACAGTCTGGGGTCCAAATCCCCTCAAAACCATCCTCCCTGACCGGCCTTTTCCAGAGCTTTCTCAACCCTCCTAACTGGCAACTGCCCTCCCAAGTTTCCTTTCCCTTGACACAGAAATTTTCTAAAAAAAAAAACAAGGTTTAGTTTTAAAAAATCTAAATGATTCTATTTTCAAAACAGACCCCTTTAAGGACAATGTGTCAAGCTCAATGTGGTGTTAAGCTATATGCATTTCAAAATCAGTTAGTTCTATCATAAGTATCCAATAAATGTTTTTGACATGCTGACAATACAACATTTTTAATATCACTTCATAATTTGTGTCAATAGACATTTTAAGTGATCTGTGAATGACATTTTAAAAACCCCATGTCATTCAAGACATATACCTGCCAGAATTTTTTTTACAAATCTTCCAATTTTTTAGGCTTAATGATGAATAGTATGAGCAGATTAGTTCGTTTTATCCAGTCTAAAAAATTTGTATACATTAAACATTCAGTATATTGCATATAAAAATTATTCCTCCACTCACTTTGTTCAACTAGATGGTTTGTAACATTACAAAAAAATTCAGCCAACTTAAGTAGTTTCTGAGAAAAGTGTACCCAAAGTCGTAAAATTTAAACATTGAAAAAATAGAAAAAATTAAATTAATATGCTTTTTGGCTAATTCATTAAAGTTTAAAATATTCCTGCACCATAATCACCTTGTTTCAATGATTCTTGAACACCACCCTTCCTCTTTAAGTTTCGTATCTTGATTCTAGCCTCTCTGTTCAATTCTTGAACAAATGTTTGTGCAGTTATAAAATTACAGTAAATTTAATATCGATGATACTGGTATTTAAAAGGAGCGTGACAGAGCAGAATCTCAATTTAAAGGGCTTAGATGATAAAAACACCCATCTTGTAATACATTATTGGATTCGTAAAATCTCGTAGATTTTTAGAAGATAGATTTTTTGAGCCATTCATACTGTCCATAACAGCAATACATTTTGCACTCGAAGAGGCATTCCTGAAAGACTTTTATAATGTTCCACTGCTTTATTTGATGACAAAAAGTGATTAAAAGCATTTTATCTTTGCTTATTGGAAATAAAAATTAATCACAAGGTGCTGGGTCAGGGCTGTATGGTGGAGGGTCCATGATGCTGGCCTTTAGAGCATCCAGATACGTACTTGTCATGATTTAATTTATTTGGTTCCACTCCCGTATTGTGTGCAATGAATGTAATGCATAAGCAGTACAGCACAAAGTCCAGGGTAGCCCTGTAATAAACCGGAGTAATTCAGGAGTGCTTTAAGCAGATGTCTCGATGGAGGCATTGGACTCACCCTTCCTTTTAAAATGAGGGTTGCGCTAGTGGGGGCGATCATTGGTTTTAGCTGCACTGATGTTTCGGCTTCGCTTTCCCGTTGTTTCACAGTTGCGGACTAGGCAGTGATCAATGTATGTATTCTACACAGTTGGTGAATAAAAGAGCATTGTATTTGCGTCATAATTGCTTGTCATATGTGCCCCACAATACGGGAGTATAGTTCATCTTTCTTCTAATGCTATAGTAGCAATATGGCCCGTTTTAGGGGGGTGAAAACTAGCAACCATCTACTTTACCAGCACTGCGAATTCATCGATCTTTGTAGCCTTAGGTTCTATTCAAAAGATCTGACCAGTAACCATATTCCAAATCAAATCTGAAGTGCCAGCTTGTTGTTTTTCATCAAGAGTCACTTTATATGTGGAATCCATCAACAACAAAATCTTTTTATGTCTAACTGTTGATGTAAAATATTTTGGATGACTCATACCAAATAATGTCATAAGATATCCGTCGATTTTCTTCAAGCATTGCTCGAACTGCGACAATATCTTCATCAGTAACAGCAGTTCTTGGGTGTCCTTCACGAAATTCATCACTAACAAAAAAATACCTACCAATTGTAAACAGTTACTTTAAATGGGTCTTCTTCGCCAAATGCATTTCTAAGGCTATCTCCAAGTTGTTTAGACGTTAAAAATCATTTTTTGAGCGAACAGAAACATTTTAAATTATAATTAACAAACTATTAGAGCAAATCAAACACACTACACAGCAATGCACTTGCAAAACATTACAAAGTACCTGTCGAATATAAAAAATTAGTTTGCTTTTATAAACACGGCGTTTTAAAAATTGTCATTGTCACTATCGTAGTTTTACTTCAAGTTTCACAAACGTCACCGTCTGTGTTGCCGTATGAAGTAACTGCTAACAAAATATCTTATTAATTTACATTGCTTTCCCTACTCACCTTTCTATAAACGAATTACGTATTTGAAAGTTCAAACAAATAATAAGAAACAAGTAAATCCCCCTCAGAAAAGACATTGTGAGCTTTAACGAAATATATTTTGGGAAATAGTATGATTTCATGGCCTTTCCGGTTATGTTGACATTGCAGACAAATGAATTATCACATATTCACATCTACCAACTTAACCTACACTCCTATATTACACACTTTTAAGCATTTTCACACTCTTAAACTTAACAATATTTTGATTAATACAGATATAAAATATAATAAAACCTATTTGTTGATTTTACCACCTCAGTAATTGTCCTCTTATATTTCATACGTTATAATTTAAAAGAATAAAGCACTTGAATTAATCCAACTTTCGTTGTAATGACCATCGAAAATATTATGCAGAGAATCACTGAATCTTAATACACCTTCCGCGAGATAAACAGAGTAGGCCGTGCTCAAATCAATAATTACCCATAGTACCTAATCACGGCGGCTAACTTGAACAAATGTGTTGATTCTGTAACAGAGGAAAATTGGAAACTAGGCTGTACTTCTATCATACTTGGAAAAATCAAGGGCACATACGAAAGATGCTATAGTTAATATATGCTAATTAAGTTCAACCAAGACAACATTGAAAGATGAGTGTTACGCTTCAAGGTTAGTATTTCACATTTCATTCATACATGGTCTTAAATTACTAATTATCCCCCAAAAACTTGTATGCAATACACGTTTGTTAAGTGTTTTTACTAATGCTCGACTGCGTTTCGTGTTTTCAAACTTTTCCTCGCTCCAGTAAAAATCGCTCACTATCCTTATATCGCAATATACAATTGTGTAACATTTTATAGGCTTGATGGTTTGGTGCTGACTCTTGGAGCTGCATCATGTACAGGTTTTCGTTGTGTACAAACATAATTGAATCTTTTCAATCAGTCCAAACAAAGCCATTCCTCGAGTCAACAAGAATAGCTATGTTTTTTGTTGTTGTTCTGTGGTTCAATTTGTGTAATTGAGGATGCGTATTCGATACACGCCTACCACGCACAGTTTACACAGAGTACAACACACAGTCTGCGGTTTATGGTTCACCAGTTATGCAATGCCATTCAGAATATAGAAGATAAAAATCTGATGAGTTGCAACTATTCTTACAAACCCTTATTGCTCTATCTGCTTCATGTTAGTCGAGATAAACCTTTGCAGAAAATTATCTCAACATTGATTTGCTGTAGCTGCAGGGGGAATATCGGAATACAGTAGGCTTTCAGCGATAGTTGAATCATTTAAAACTTTGAAATTCCGTTCTCTTTTCACCGCCAAGAGATAAAAAGTGAATGACGGCCTTCCGTTAGAGAAAATTTTAAGTATTGCAAAACTCACACAGGTAACAAGGAATATCTCCAAAATGGTTCACTTTAACGAGATCTACATCTTTTGCACAGTAAGATTTGGTCTATCTCTTACGGTTTACCAGGTATGCAAAAGTCATCCAGAGTAAATAGGACTACATGGGCTATAGCTAGAAAATGTAAAATATACATTTCATTCGCCATAAAAATATCCTAAACACCTGGCATTTTAATCAAAATCGTTAGAGCCATTTTTGAGAAAATCACAACTTTCGAAAATGTTTCTATGTAAAGGGAAGTTTAGAGTGGAGGAATTTTCTTCAAAATCTCGTGTCCCATCCTTGAAAGATATTAACCTTATATACCAACTTTGGTTTTTAACAGAGTTTTCGTTTTTGAATTTAGCTGTTTACACACCCGCACGCACGTGGACCTTTTTCTATAAATGCTTTCTCTTATTCAGGAGGCCTTAAAACATGTATTTCCGATCAAATCTCGACATCGAAATTTTGGGAGGAATACAATACTTCCTCCACTTTCTGTACGTTGTAGAGAAAGTAAAAAGGAGTCAGAAGAAAATTCAAGAAACAAATTTCGTTTGTCGTGATAATATCTTAAGCAAATTGGTATTTTAGCTAAAGGGCCAGTTTTTAGAAAATAAGTATCTAATTCCATATGCTTATAATCGCTCCAGCGTTAGATCCGCACTTGATGTAAACACAAGCCATCAACAACGAACTCGCAATACGCCGAAACCAAAGCACACCATAAAATATAGTACCTTAAATATCGGCGATTATCTGTGAGTTTTCAAGATGTACGATAACCCTGGTAAAGACTACTTAAATGTAACGGGATATTTCTAAAATTCCTGAGTAAATATCGTTCTGTTGCAACATAAATACGAGGTATGAGTCCACGTGGTTTTTGTTTTGTGTTAGTCGCAGGTGATAATATCAGGTTATCGCGGAGTGATACAAGGGGCGGATCTAAGGCTGGATGGAGTTATAGTACTACTAAAGTTCAGTATGTACTGAAGCTTGTAAAAAACTTAGCGATGTCGGGTAGGTGCATGTATATTAATCCTTAGTTAATGAGTATTTGGCGATCATAGGATTAGAACTACACTGATGTTTCGATTACGCTTTGCAGCTTAGAGTCATATGCCGGGTACACTTAGAATATTTCGCTATGCTTGTCAATTACAGATGTAGCTGTTTTGTATGTGTATGATGGCTGCCCTGTTTACGTTGCAACCGTTGCGTTTCATACTATATTGCTTCTAATCGACATTTATTGTTCTAAATATGCTATGTGGACTGCGCATTGCATATTATCCATGTGTATTTAACCCTGCTCAGCTGGCTTTTAAATAAAGGAACTATTTGAGACATGTAGTTTGTAGTTTGTCGATTGTGGGGCTATTAAAGATGCGGAACATTTTATAGAAAATAAAACATCATGTTTTACATGTAAAGGGTACTTTTAGATGGAGGGAATATTCTTCAAAATCTTCGTGTCATGTCATTGAATGATGCTGAACTTAAAGCCCAAGTTTCGTTTTTAAACTACTTTTAGTTTTAGAATTATACTGTTGACATATACACACAAACAAGAATCTTTTTCTAAAATTAGTTTTATTTTAGATTAGGTGGACCTCAAAATATGTATTGCCGGTGAAATCTCGATATCGAACTTCTGGGTGGAATACAATCCTCCCTTATATAGGTAGCAGGGAAATAAAACACACATATTATTTGTGAGTGTAGAAAACAAAGGAATGTGAAGGGAGTTAACGAAGATATGGTTCCTAGCCTATCTTTCAGAAAAGATAAGTTCCTAACCTCAAACCATCTGTATTCTGTGTTAAAGAGGATATTGGGATATGAATCTATTATATACCTAACTGTCGTGAATTATTTTAATTAGTATTACTTGAAATCTAGGTATAATGTATAATGAACAAATCGTAACAATTCTTCGAAGAAGCAAATGATAGTTTATATAGCAATGTGGTTCGCAGTTGCTTATGATACATTAACACAGGTGGCGTAACCGACGTTGCATGGTCATTTTTTTAATTTATAGTGCCGAATTAATTAATTTCGGCTACTTTCCAGCCCACAAAATTAACCTCTTTGGAAAACATATTCTGCGACCATAGAGAAAAGTTTTAATCTTCCCAGTTAACGTTAAATATCGGTTCCCTGATTTCTAACGTTACCAATTTTCTCTCTTTGCACAGTTATATAGAATTCCCTGCCAACAAACTCCATTAAAATTAAATATAATGAAAATAAAATATAATTTATATATGAATGGCATCCCTTCAATTCATGTATACCTTTACAGAATTAGAATAAACATTATTCAGAGGTTTTAACACTGTTTCATTGCTTACACATTACTTGAAAAATGCGAGTTAAGAAGCAATAGGTATTTGGAGTACTAGTTAAAGTAGAAGTTTAATAACTATAGGTTCAAGTTAGAACACGACCGAAGGGAGTGAGTGTTCTAAAGTGTGATCTACAATATTTTATCTACTTTAAGAGTACTTTAGTTTATGTATATCTAGTATATCTAATGACTTATATTTAATGCGGAAACGTTTTGTTTACATAAAGAGTAATGTGGGCCTTGGAAATAGAAATTAACGAGCATTATTATATTCTGCAATTATTTTGGATACTAGTTTCATATGTGAATTTAAAGTAAAAAACCTGATGTGTTGTACTTACATGACTTTCTCTACCCTTGCATTAACCATTCTTGCAAACTGTTATTTTCAATTATCTTATTACTTATTTCCTTGTAGATGCAAGGGGAATAAGGGAATACAGTAGGCTTTGTGCGAGTCAGATCTTTTAAAGCTTTGAGATTCCGCTCTCTTTGCACGGCTAAGATATAAACAAATGAATCAAGATCTTCCATTTGACGGAAGTTTGTTTTCCAAAACTCGCACAAATAACAAGGAATACCTCCGAAATGGTTCAGTCTAAAAAAAATTATTCGGACCTAAATTATGTGTTTTAGCAAGATCTACATTTTTGTATAGTACGATTTGGTCTATCTCTTACAGTTTACCAGTTATGCAAAAGTCATCAAGAGTAAGCAGGACTACATAGGTTACAGCCAGAAAATTCAAAATATGCATTTCATTTACCATAAAATTATCTCAGACATGGTGTTTGAATCAAACTCGTTAGAACCATCATTTTCGAAAAAATTTTCATGTAAATGATAATTTAGGCTGGACTAATTTTCTTCAAAATCTTCGTGTCGTATCGTTGAAAGACATTAAACTTACATACCAACTTTGGTTTTAACCGACACAGACTGACAGACACACATACATAATCAAATTGGTCTAAAAGTTTTTTTTTTTTTTATCCAGGGGACTTCAAAAATATTTCCGGTGAAATCTCGACATTGAATTTTTGGATGGAGTACATTACTTCCTCTACGTAGTAAGAAAGTAAAAATGAATGAAGATTTTCACGGTTCATCAGGAAAACTTTTAAAAGCAGTACAAGATGCAACTATTAATACATTCGAGAATAGTCGAGAAAAGTTCATGTAATTATACAAAATTCAGGGACTGGTGTTTGGGTAATGAAGCAGACGTAAATGAAAATTCTTTGTTGGGGTATTTTTATGAAAAGTCGAAAAGTATTAAAGCTTCGAGTCTTTAGAATAAGTACTTCTTGGTGAGATCAACTGTTTTGTTTTTTTAATGCATATTATTATCAAACAAAATAAAATATAAATGATCATCATTGAAGTATATTTTACGTTTTGTTGAACCCGTATGTTTTTGATAGCGTGTTTTGTGTTTTGTTAGCATATAAAGTATAACATTGTTGTCTAGTAACTACAAACGAAACCATCACTGAATTATTATTGTAATAGATAAATATTATACAGAGATTTTGACGCTCTCTCATTACTTATACATTATTTGAAAAAATGACAGTTAAAGAAACAAATATATCACAGGATCGATTGTCGCTTTTTATTACCACGCTGGTTTTTAAACTCGTCTTCTTAATTGTCTATTGGGTATACATTTTGCAAACGATTTAAGTTTAACTTTCAGTTGAGCTATAATAGAGACTTTAAACTTAAAGCAGAGTTCAAAACTGGATGCCAATGCAATATCTACTCGCTTTTAATTAAATCCCCAACACCAGACATGCTTTACATGGAAAACTGTTAAACAAATAAATCAAGCGCGTATGTTTACGACTACACCAATTGTTGCAGCCCATTCCGTTATGTCCAACAGCTGTTCCACATGGATTTACCGCCAAATCTGTGCTTTAGAAGTGCGGGCAAGAGGACCTTTATTAAAACCAGGAAATTGCCAAGTATTTACTAGCAAGCATTCTCTTTATTCTTTTATCAGTATAGACAAATAGATATAGCCTTAGGGCTTAGTTTGTGGGATAAACAATTCCAAACCATTAATCCAGCATCAAGTTTTATTACTTTCTTTACTGCGTATGGTAAGCAGGGGAAGTTTAAAAATTCTACCTCTAGATTTCATCGGAAATATATGTTTTGTGGGCCCTAACTCCAATAAAATCATCTTTAGGTGTCTGTCTCTGAACAGCATAACTCGAAAATGAAAAGTCGGTTAAAAACCAAATTTGGCATTCAAGTTTAATGTCTTTCAAGGATATACAACACGAAGATTTTGAAGAAAATTCCTTCACCCTAAGCTACCCTTTACATGGAAAATTTTTCGAAAATATTTATTTTCTTGAAAATGGCTTTAACGATTTTGATTAAAATGTCATATGTTTGATATATTTTGATGACAAATGAAATGTATATCTTGAACTTTCTGGCTATAGCCCCTGCAGTCGTATTTACTCTGGAGGACTTTTGCATAACTGGTAAACCGTTAGAGATAGACCAAATCATACTATACAAAAAACGTAGATCTTACTAAAATACACAATTTATGTCCCAATAAATTTTCTTGTAGGGTGAACCATTTCGGAGATATTCCTTGTTATGTGTGTGAATTTCGAAAAGCTTAAAACTTTCGTGAAATGGAACATCGTTGTTCATTTTTTTATATCTTAACTGTGCATAGAGAACAGAATCTCAAAGCTTTAAAAGATTTGACTATCGCTCAAAGCCTACTGTATTCTAATATTCCCCTTGTACCTACAAGGAAATAAGCAATAAGACAAATTGTACAAATGTTTATCTCAACTAACACGAAGAAGATATAGGAATAAGAGTTTGTAAAAATGGTTAGTACAAGAGCAGAGAAAGTCATGTGAGTGCAGAACATCAGATTTTTTAGAAAACCCTCCACTCCAAATTACCTATTACATGGAACATTTTTCAAACATTTCGATTTGTTCAAATATTACTAATGATTATAATTAAAATCACATGTTTAAGATATCATTACAAATGGAATGCACATCTCGAATTTTCTTGCAGTAACCTCTGAAATCCTCTCCATTATAAATAAGTTTTGTAAATTGGTAAACCGTAAGAGATACACAAAGTCTTACTGCACAAAAATTAAATCTCGTTAAAGCACACAATTAACGTCTAGTAACCTTTTTTGTGGAACTAACCATTTCCGAGATACTCCTTGTTATTTGTTTCAATTTTTAAATACTTATACTTTTCTCATATAGGAAATCGTTATTCGTTTTATGTTCTGTCCATGCAAAGAGAATGGAATATTTCAAAGCATCACATAGTGACCAGCTCTTCAAAGAATTGACTATTACTTAAGTCTATTGTTCTCCCCTATTCCCATTGTATCTACGAGAAAATATGTAATAACACCATTCCTACAACATTTATCTCGATTAACCTGAAGTAGACGAAGAATAAGCATTTTTAATTTGTTTACTCGGTATAGTAATTAGGGGAAGTAAAGAAAATACCAAACTTGGTATTTAAGTTCTCCATCTTCCAAGGATGCAACTCAATTTTCAAGATAATCCCCAACCCTAAACTATCCTTTACATGGAAACATTTTCGAAAATTGTTACTGTTCCAAAAAGGGCTCTAGAATTTTGATTCTAATACCATGTTTAAGATATTTTCATGACAAATAAAATGTAACTTCTTCTAGATGGCTTTTGTTAACTAGAAACCGGAAAGGCTGATTTACAATCACCCGGCAACGTCAACCATAACGACAACGACAACGGGAACGGGAAGCAAGGCGCACTCGATATTTTGGTTCACAACATCTCGAGGTAACGGAAACGACAAGATACATTATTGGTCAGATTATCGATAGAAAGTGGAAGTTGATATTGCGCATTAGGAGTTCATTTGTTTCTAACTGACCAATGACATATTTTTTAGCTTGTGACTAGAGAGAGCTCTAGCGGCCACCTTGAATAATTTCTACAGCGAAGAGTGTAATACGCACAAAATGAATCTAACATGCCGTGTTGGTAATGGGAACAAAAAGTTAAAACTTGGCCAAATCTTCTTTTCTTCTTTCCCATTTCCGCGTCCTGGGAGAAGTTGTGAACACTGTCATTCGAATAAACCGGGGAGCTGATTACTCAATCAACAAGTTGTGCCACGTTGCCACACACTCTCACCTTTAAACGTGATTATTTAGCTAACGGTGCATTTAATTAAAAAAGTTATTGGATTTTTTGTTAGTTTACATTCACTCTCTCACCTCCTTCAGTCTGGCGGATTATTTCACTTCCACCCTGCATGCATTTCAACTTTTTCGTTGTGGTTATCGTTGCCGTTACCGGTGGTTGTGAACCAGCCTTAAGAGATAACTTCTTACACAATTAAATTACACAATTCATATGAAATATATTTTTTGTGGAGGTAACCATTTTCGAAATATCCTTAGTTATTCTTCGAATTTAGCAGTACTGATGCTTTTCTCAAACAGAAATATATTTTTTAAACCTCTTAGCTATGCAAAGAGAACGGTATATCATAGCCACCATATAACGACCAGCTCGTAAAGGATTTATATCGTTTAAGCCTACGGTATTCTCCTATTCTCGTTGTATCCGTAAGGAAACATGTAATAAAACAATTTCAGGTTCCAGTTAATATTACTGAGGTTCAATATGGCGGTTTAGCTGAACCTTGAGAAAGGCTTACGTCAGTGATTTCAGGGTAGGTGCATAATAACTCTGAGTTAATAAGGAATAGTTGGCGATCATTGCGTGTTTTGGATGCGTTTTCCCGTTACTTTGAGTGCTATACTCTACTTTAAAAAAACATAGCTTGGATACGCTCTGCGGCTTAGGGTCCTTAAATATATTTCAGTAAACTTATTAAGAGGTCGAAAGGTAGGTGAGTTTGCCGCAAATGAGTAAACATTAGTGCAACATAGGCATAGTTTAGCCAAATCAATTTGTTCATACAATGCTAATTTTTATACATATTGTATATCGTTAGCAATATTCACTAAAGCTTTGCTAGCGAACTTCACTCCTTCGTGGACGGAAACCTTATGACTTGTGCGCATATATGTTTGCGCAACTTCTCCCACCATCAGCCTTTCAGGTGGAGAGTTGCCACATAAACTCAGGCTATGAGCGAAACAAACCGGATGTACATCACGTGTTTGGGCACGCAGTGTTGCAACATTGTGGCGGGCTTTACGAATTCTTGTCATATTATAACGCTCTGGTGACGTTCCCATTTTCGCTAATAATACAGCACACTAATGTGAACGAATAATCATCAGTTAACACACTTTGTCACACTTTGATTTCCAACTATTCGGTTCTGAACAAGACGAAACAATAAGAGATGTGGCAACCATGTGCTGCGTATGCAGTTGCCACGTTGTGCTTTAGCAGACGAAAACCATTATAAGATTAATGAAAACGGTAAAAGCAAACGAAGTATTTGTTTCCAGTGGTTCATATAGAAATGCTTGTGTACTTAGTCATTTCATTTGATAATAGATTTGTTGAAAATTAAAAAATAGAACTGAAACAAACTTTCATGGTTAAAGCTGGCAATGATGGAACCTATTCCCCTCTCACCCGCACCATCCCTTTCCTCTACCTGCTACTTCCGGTTTGTATCGCTCGTAGCCTGCACCTCAATACAGGGGAAGTTCTCTTCTCGTGCCTTATGACCTATACCTTGTAGTTATGCAATTTTCTCATTACAGCTTCTGAAAGTTACATTAGTTATGTGTAAGTTAAACCGCTTTTTGACATTTATTGTTCTAAATATTATATGTGCAGTGCTCGTAAGTATATTTTGCCCAAATTTAGGTGGGTGTTTAATAAATAATAAGGTATTGATATGAAACTTGTAGTTTGTCAATTGCGGGGTAATTAAGAATAAAGAAAATTAACCCAAATTCTCAATTAATATGAAATAGATAGAAGAATAAGTGTTTTTAAAAGTGGTTTGTAGAGAAATGCGTAGAGAAGTATTTTTCTGTGGTTTAAAGATACATTTTCTGTTGTCCTGCTTATGCAGTACTCCAAAGACGGAAATGATGCTAATGAAGGATAATTTAGCTAGTTACTGCACACGCCTACATAAAGAAGGCGCGTATACATACTCCAGTACGCACGCACGCATAGCAGAGTGCTGGGGATTCCGGCTGGGTTCCATATTGCACTAAAGCTCTCCATATGAACGGGTGATTCAAGCGCACTCTAGTGATAACATCGTAATGTTGCAGTGTTAATGAGAATGAATGTGTTTCAATCACGCGCACTTCCTAAGCATATAGACATACGGTTTCAGAAACCACCTTTTGATCAACAACGTGTTCATTACTAACGGTGATCACTTTATACCATTTTGAGGAAAAACATATAACTGATGACTTTTGGCGCAATCTTACCTATATACAGGGTGTTCCAAAATTAGACCGACAAGCTATGAGAGCTGATAGATTACATTATTTTGAACACTTTGTTAAGGAAAGTTTTTTGCTGCGGTGCTTCATTTAGGCGCTAGAAAAGTTAATGTCATAGATTACTGCCTCCCACCCAGTTTAAGTATTTACGTCAAAATCAACAATGCAAATTAGTATTGCATTTATCTTAATAAGGCACACAATCTTAACCCAAGAAACAAACACAGAACACATAAATAAAACACAAACATCTCAGCTTTACTATTTGCGACTAACACAAAGAGTGCATCGGCGTGTCCTATTCTGTCGTACTCTTGCAAAGACGCCAGCCATTTCTCTGGTTTAAAAGCTTGTCGGTCTAATTTTTAATGGTCAAGCTGTGATTAACTGTAAACAATGAGATGTTAGGGGAAATATTGTATTCCATCGAAAAATTTGCTGTCAAGATTTCACCGGAAATATAGGTTATGAGGGCCCATAAACCCAGAAATATGCATTCTTAGAAAAAGATCCGTGTGTGTGTGCGTGTGTGTGTGTGTGTGTGTGTGTGTGTGTGTGTGTGTGTGTCCGTCTGTGGATAGCATAACTCAAAAACCAAAGTTGATATTTAAGTTTAGTATCTTTTAAGGATGCGATACAAAGATTTCGAAGCAAATTCCTCCGCCCTAAACTACTCTTTACATGGAAAATTTTCGAAAACATCGATTTCCTCAAAAATGTCTAACGATTTTGATTAAAATGACACATGTTTAAGATATTTTTATGACAAATGAAATGTATATTTTTAATTTCCTGGCTATAGCTTATGTAGTCCTGTTTACTCTGGATGAGTTTTGAATAACTCGTAAATCGTAAGAGATAGACCAAATCTTAATATACAAAAATGTAGATCTTGCTAAAACACACAATTTATGTCCAAATAACTTTTTTTGTAGAATGAACCACTTCGGAGATATTCCTTGTTATTTGTGTGAGTTTCGGGAAAGTTAAACTTTCATCAAATGGAACACCGTTGTTCATTTGTCTATATGTTTAGCCGTGCAAAGAGAAGGGCATTTGAAAGCTTTAAAAGATATGGCTTTTTCTCAAATCCTACTGTATTTTAATATTCCTCTTGCATCTACAACGAAGTAAGGAGTAAGATAATTTCTGTAAATGTTTATCTCAACTAACACGAAGAAGATATAGGAATAAGAGTTTGTAAGAATGGTTAGTACAAGAGTAGAGAAAGTCACGTGGGTTCCACAGATTTGTTTTTATTTCCACTGTTAACGATCTACATCCCTAACTTCCATTAAGATGCTGTGGCGGTGATTACACACTCTTAGCCCGGAGAACGGAAACGCATAAGAACCCTAGGGCGCGTTTTGAATGACAATTATTTTCAGGAGTAACGTTGTCAGAAGAGAATGCTGTAGTGATGAAAATGCTTCACGATAGCTGCTTAAAACAACACAATGAAAGAATATAGGTATCATTATAGGCTGGGTTTCGAAGTTTTAAGTTCTATAGTTGCATAAAAACAGTTGTAAAATGCGCCATTCTGCTATTAGCTATTAAATTATCCTTCTAAATATCACTCTCCTTTGATTAATTCCTATCCGCCGAATCTTCAGGATAGCGCAAGTTCACATCAAACAACACGTGCATAACAATTAATTGAAATAACTTAAAAGTTTTAAACAATATCTATATGCTAAGTAAAACCTTTCTAACATTACATCGTATCTCGTGAAATTAAGAATACGAGAAAACAAATCATATACACAATTCAAACATTTTAAAATCCTTTTAAACTTATCCTAACTACACCAAACTTCAAAAACACAAGAAGTCTTCTTGTATATAACACAAACCCTGAATGCTCCTATATCATGACGGAGAATGAAATTACATTATCTTTGATTCCTTATCTTGGTAGAATTCCATCAGGAGTACGTCCCTGGTTCCTTTCAGCTTGCTGTTCTTAATTTCTTCTCCTTTACTTTCATTAGATTTTCCTTTTGTCTGTTTAGTTCCTAGTTTGTTACTGTCTTTGCTGTTTACCAATAATTACTTTGGTAACATCCTTGTTTGTATTTTTCTGTTCCTTTACAGAGTAAGCTTCTTGCCTTTTTTTGTTTAGAAACAGTTTTTATGGATTGCTCTTTTTCAGCATCTTTTTAGCGGTCCCTTTTATATCTGCTTGTTCATCACTTGATGTATTTCCTTGCCCAACATGTGACTTTTGTTTATCTTTAATTTTTCTTTTCTTGTCAGTTGGTTTCCGGTCATCGCAAATGTAGCCAAATGGACAAATGCAGCCTGTTCCGCAGATTTGAATCCAAACGCAAATACAAGAACGGCACATATTAATATAAATCCTACTGGAAATGCATAATGGGGATTGACAACTTCAGACAGTTCCATTTTCCACGTCCTCTTCTGTTCAACTTCTCTGTTTACGTGAACACTAACCGTTCCACTTTCAGGATATACCCCTTCTGGCTGTTCCCAAGTCTATAATAATTTCTTATATCCAACGGAATTACTCTTAATACCGTTACAAAAATTATAATTATATATCTTTCTCTATTCTTGTATAAGCTATTCTTACAAACACTTTATTCCTCTAACTACTTCATGTTAATGGATATAAACATTATAATTTATAAAGGGATGGAAAGTAAACCGTGGTATGAAATGAACCACCTCAGCATTCGCCCAACCGACAAGGGGAAACCACGGAAAAAGCCAAGTCAGTGTCCACGGTCGCCAGGAATGTTCTTTTTTACCTGTTTACCTTTCTCTTATGTATAACTTACACCCCCTAGGACTTACAAGCCAGTGGCTAGGATCAGACACCTGTCGGGGAGCACAGGAACTTATGGAGCGGACAGAGTGAAGACCTGAAAGCGGGTGGTCAGCCAAGCACCAGGTATGATAGTGAGGAAGAGGATTATATGAAATGAAGGCTAAATAGATTATTGGAAAGGTGAAAATGGAGCAATTGGTGGAATGAGTGGCGGGGGAAACCTTAGAAAACCCACCCTGATACCCTTTCGTACGTGACTACCGCATGCGGGTCCCTGGGATCCAACCTGGGCTACTTAGGTGGTACGCGAACGCTCTAACCGCTGGGCCACGGCGCCACCTTGCCGGGGATCGAACCAGGGATCTCCTGAGTACAAGCCACACACTTTGCCCCTGCGCCAGCTCGCTCGGTCAGAAGGGTAGTTTGTGTGATGTTTTGAAAATCTTCGCGTCGCATCCTTGGAAGATGTTGAACTTGAATACCAGGTTTGGTATTTAACTGTGTTTTCCTTTTTGATTTATGCTGTTCATAGACACACACGGACATACACAAAAGCACACCACGGACGTTTTTCTAAAAAATCTGATGTGTTGCACTCACATGACTTTCTCTACTCTTGTACTAACCATTCTTACAAACTCTTATTCCTATATCTTCTTTGTGTTAGTTGAGATAAGCATTTGTACAAATTATCTTATTGCTTATTTCCTTGTAGGTGAAAGGGGAATATTAGAATACAGTAGGGTTTGAGCGATAGTCAAATCTTTTAAAGTTTTGAGATCCCGTTCTCTTTGCACGCTTAACATATAAAAAACTGAACAACGATGTTCCATTTCACTAAAGTTTTAAGTTTTTCGAAACTGACACACATAACAAGGAATATCGCTAACAGTTTACCAGTTATGCAAGTCGTCCAGAGTAAATACGACTACAGGGGCAATAGCCAGAAAATTCAAGATATACATTTCATTTGTCATAAAAATCTCAAACATATGACATTTTAATCAAAATCGTTAGAGCCATTTTCAAGAAAATCAAAATTTTCCATGTAAAGGGTAGTTTAGGATGGGGCTATTTTCTTCAAAATCTTCGTGTCGCATCCTTGAAAGATACTACACTTAAATACCAACTTTGGTTTTTAACCGACTTTTCGTTTTTGAGTTATGCTGTCGACTGACACACACACACACGCGCGCGGTCTGACCTTTTTCTAAAAATGCTTTTTGTTTTATTCAAGGGGCCTCAAAACATATATTTCCGGTGAAATCTCGACATCGAATTTTTGGGTGAAATACAATACTTCCCCTACTTACCAGTAGAGAAAGTAAAACGTGTTATTTATTTATTTTGGATTCAGGGAATCTCAAAACATGTATTTATGTTGAGATTTCGATTGGCTGGAATACAACACTTCCTCTACAGTTACCGTATGTAGTAGAGAAAGTAAAAAAAGTGATGACTCCGTTTTTTAGTTTCTCACAAAAGACGTTAAGTGCTGTTGTACTTAAGGGAAGAAGGTTTTGGCCTCGGGTATAACAATGCAGGGCACTATACGCGGGACAATGGGCGTGGGTGGTATACAGCTCGATGGACAAGCACACACACTTGATATGGTGCTCTGGATATTCTGGTCTTGATGAACTTCTGTGTAACAAAGGATGGTTAGGAAGTAACCCCTGATTTTATGCAAAACTGTGTGGATTCTAGAATGTGGCTTGGGAATATCATTGCGTAGGAACCTGGTTAGTACATAATATAGTGGTAATTTAGGTACTGTTATGGCAGTATGGAGAGTTATTGAAGAATCAAAGAAACATGTGTGGATTCTTGAAGAAAAAAATAATTGAGAAAGCGTTCTAATAAGCCATATGGACTATAGCGAGCACGAAGTTAAAACTGCTCATAGCTGTACAAATGTTAGGTATCGCACTCATATGACCTTCTCTGCTCTTATACGAACTATTCTTAGAGAAGGTATTCTTCAATCTCCTTCATATTAATCCGGAAATGCACGGTTAAGGCGCGAGAGAGTTTGAGAACGAAAGGTTGTGACAATTTGTTAACATTCATTTTGGTATCTTAATACGGAAAGTATGCAACCCTTTAGTTATCTGTGTACTGGTATGAACTACTTGAGCACAATAACATCCCTGCGCATGCGCTAAATTCCTCCATAGAGTCCTTAGTGAGCATCCTACTGCGTTACTTGTGTAGTTTCCAGAACAGTAATGACATATACCAGAACACAACTGCTGAAATGGCCGACATGAGCTCCAGCACATTTTGATGTAAATGTGCGGAATCACCTCAACATCGCATAGCCAAATCGATGGATTGGTAGAGGAGGACCAGCTCCATGGCCAGACGTTCGCCAGATCTGACCTTACGGCTTGAGTCCACGAGCGATTAAAAATCTTCAAAGACAACCGCATGTATTGGGTCATGTGCATGAGGCTCACCACCGCCGATATAGGATCTGGAGTGACGTAGAAGGTACACAGTTCGATGCCCGTTTGTAATGTAGACAGCTCGATGTTGGGTTTATTGACGAAATGTAGACGTACACCCATCTCACACTTCGATGCTCTTTGGCGTCCAAACTGTACATTTCCGGACAGAGGTTCCTGTTTGAAAACCGATCAGTTTGCCATCCCGCACTATATACTAAGTGTTGTCGGTGTTTTTTACCATACGTAGCAAAGGAAGTAAAAATCCATAACATTACGTCAAAAGGTGCACTTCGATTTGAAAGTGAAATTGTTATGTTAAACAACAGAGAACAAATCAGTTGGAAATAGCTCAAATGCGTGTAGTATGACCCCTTCTTGGTTGATATGAAAAAGATTTACTACATCGAGGAAAACTTAAATGCTGAAAAATATAGTGGATGAAATTAAATATTATCTACTAGACAAGTTCCAACAATGGAGAATGAATACTAATAGATTTATGAAATTGGTCAGGGTCTACAGGCCACGTGGGAAATGACAGGATTCCAGAGAGACAGTGCAGGAAGAAACACCACTTAATCTGAGTGTAAGACTACAGGAAAAGTGAGAATGGTCAAAATGTTCATATGATAAATCTTTCGATTGGGGATATAGGAAGTTTACCACTATGAGGTTTTGTGGTTTAATTCACAAACAACACTGTCCAGGGTGTGGTACATATGGATAGTAATATCCGAGGTTGTTTGTTGGCCTGATGTAATACGACGTCATATTAAACCTTTGTGGTTTAGGTATTTTCCATGGCTGTCTAATTTAACCTCGATGTCCTTGTGCACAAGTATTCCACCATTAAACAATAAAGGTTTCGACCATGCTGACTGGACAAGGTATACCTTTCATTGATATTATAAACGTTTTCATGAGAAAACAAAGAGTAATGAAACTTCTTTCATTAAAATGTTGTTTGGGGTGATGACGGTTCCATAACAGCAAAAGGTGACAAAATGGTTATATTATCCAGTTTAAAAGTGGATATACAGGGTCTTTAATACGTATGGTAACCGTTCCTGGGCCCTCTCCACTGCGTCGGATAACCGAGAGTCGCCGGTAAAATTTTGTCGTCAGATGTGCAGTAAAGTCCTTATTGTAATTGCTGGGAATGTTGACCTGCTCTGAAAAAGGCACCATGTCTGATAAAATGTCGCTCAATCGGCTAAGCTATCTAAACCTCGTACATTAGGAACTTAGTGACAAAATTATGCAAGAAGTCACAAGGATAGGCTCTGATTACAGAAGGTGACAGTATTTCTATTACGGACTCCAGTATCTAACAACGTCTCGAAGTGTGTATAACGCAATTAATGAGTAGAGGAGATTAGACAGTGTGGAGGCAAGTAATATGCGGGGAAGTAAAAGTGGCATGCGGTCTTCAATCGAGCGAGATAACCCGAGTTTATCCGAGTAGCACCGAACATTCGCGCAGCTCTCGTTGGTAAGCTTTCGTTGCGTTACGCCTTAAGTATACTTTGTAAAAGGCTGAGTACAGAAAGCCACGTTCGTGGTCATGCAAACAACATAGAATTTTAGTCATTACTAGCAATTTGCTCTATAAAAATCTGACTGTCGCTTTTGCATACCCTGTTCCTCTTAGACCTACAAGAAAATGAGTAAATGTGTAATGAAAGCATTTTTAAAACGGTTTGTAGAAGAGTGAGTAGCCAAAATAACGCGCTATCAACGCAACAGATTTTCTCTTAAACGTACCTTGTAATCTGCAACATATTGTGTATAAAAACTCCACTTTAATACGAATATTCCCACCAGGAGTTATTTGTCTCTGTTTACAATGTCAATAACATCGGTATTCTGTCTTTGCTTGTTGATATATTTCCAGAGTGAAACATAAAATGTTGCTGCTAAGCGCTGTGCTAAATGTTGGAAAAATTCTGCCACAGAGAATAGAGGTTAACATGATAATTTATCTCTTTATTAAGCCTTAATAATGTTAGCCAACAACGGGCTCGCAGAAATAAACACACCTTCTCTAATATTGCTGGAGTAAATGTGAATTTATGAGCAGTAGATGCACTGAATCTGTCAGCCATTAGCCTGGGGCGTAATAACCTACGAATCAATAAACGTCATCGTTACACTGATTGGTTCTGTGGCAGTTGTTCATGTCACGTGATTACAAGGTGCTTTTTTAGTTTTGAAGAGCTTCAATTCTCTATCTAGGGATAGTAATACTCAACAAGTATAACATAGCATAGTAATGACTCTTTAAAAAATGTCCGATTAAAAAATATCTGCTCTGTTGCACCCATATGACTTTCTCTACTCATTCTTATATAAAATATCCTTACAAACGTTTATTCTTCTGTCTACTTCATGTTAATTGACACTAAAATTTCTAGAAATGGTTTTATTAATTATTTTCTTATAGGCACTGATGTATTTTTAGACGTGGCGGATGACCATACTACGGTCTGCACGAGTGACGTCATGCAAATTGTATGTATCTGTTTCCTACTTGAAATAAACAAGACACTGCTGATAATGCGCACCATCCCGTGATGTTTACTACACGGAAGTCGGACACTATTCTGGCACCCTTATAAATACAAAAGTGAAGTTGACCATAAACCACTGCGCAACTTCAAGCCATTCACCGCGACTAAAAATCCTCTTGCACATGGGAGAATATAGTAGGCTTAAGCGATACTCAAATCTTTTGGGAGCTGGTCCCTATGTGATGGTTTGAAATTCTGTTCCAAGCTCTATTTAGAACTTGTCAGTGATACGCTCTTTGAGTTGACCCCTGATAGTTTTGTCCAAATGCTGTGTCATTTTCCTAGCTGTGTGCCCATTCTCTTGTGAACGTTTCCAACACATTCCAGCTTTTTCACTTCTACGCGCCCATATCAGCAAGCTTTGAAACCTTAGAATCGCCATCTCCTAGGAATTGGACATACGTCACACTTTATTTTCCTTGATGTACTGCACTCACATGCCTTTCTCTACTCTTGTACCATTCTTACAAACTCTTATTACTATATTTTCTTCGTGTTAGTTGAGATAAACATTTGTACAAATTATCTTATTGCTTATTTCCTTGTAGGTGCAAGAGGAATATTAGAATACAGTAGGCTTTGAGCGATGGTCAAATCTTTTAAAGCTTTAAGATTCCATTCTCTTTGCACGCTTAACATATGAAAAAATGAGCAACTATATTCCATTTCACGAAAGTTTTAAGTATTCCGAAACTGACACAAATAACAAGCAATATCTCCGAAATGGTTCACTCTACAAAAAAAAATTATTGAGACATAAATTGTGTATTTTAGCGAGATCTACATTTTTGTAGCGTAAGGTTTTGTCTATCTCTTACGGTTTAAGAGTTATGCAAAAGTCGTCCGGAGTAAACAGGACTACAGGGGCTATAGCCAGAAAATTCAAAATATACATTTCATTTGTCATACAAATATCTTAAACATATGACATTTTAACCAAAATGGTTAGAGCCATTTTTGAGAAAATCAATATTTTGTTTTCCATGTAAAGAGTGGTTTAGGGTAAGAAATTTTCTTCAAAATCTCCGAGTCGCATCCTTGAAAGATATTATTTTAATGCCAACTTTAGTTTTTAACCGACTTTTCGTTTTTGAGTTGTAAGGTTCACAGATACGCACATACATAGACCTTTTTCTAAAAATATTTTTTGTCAGGGGTCCTCAAAATATGTATTTCCAGTGAAATCTGGGCACTGAATTTTTGGGTGGTATACAATACTTTCCCTAATTTACAATAGTTAAAAAGGATTTAGAATACAAGAAATGCGCGTATAACGATAATTTATATATCAAATTAAAGAGGAAAATACACATTACAAAACTGCACAAAAAAGACTAAAACAATGATTTTTTTTGACAATTGTCACCATTTAGTCTCCCTAAGTGTCTTGTACAATATTCTTTAAGTGTCTCCAAAGAAATGCAAGTCTGTTGCTCAAGTGCAATTGAAGGCTAAATGGTGCAGTTAAAAACGCCTGGTCTTTTAGGTGGGTAGATTATAAACATTGCTTTTATTTTCATTTCTATAAAGTCCTTGCTTCTATGAAGTCCTTCGTTGTCAATTTGACTTCATTAACAAATGCAATCACTGAAAGTTTGCAGAGTCAAAGTATATCGTATACCGTCCTCTTTAATCAAGTGAAGGTGCGAAACGTCCTGGCACATGTGGTTGAATAAGCTACTCAGTGCAAATGGAATTAGCTTCATTTGCTTTTCCAGCAGCGGCCTTCATTTCGAGAGTAATTAGGCAGCTACTTCAAGTTAGGATGATTGACAACCTTCGCAGGGTTAACTTGTGCCAACTAACCTTGTACTTTGCCTTGGTTAGCTGTACACAAACACATGCGCGCACGCACGCACACACACACATACACACACACACACACACACACACACACACAGAATGTTATATTCACAATACTTTCCCTACCCTCTATTGTTATTGAGTGATTGCTCAGGCGGTAACGTCTAGCCCGCATTCGAGGGGTCTCTAATACTCAGATTCCTTCCCTTCCCGTTGATATCCTTCAGGTCTGGTTGTCATATACGGACAAATGGTGCGGATGCTTGCGCTGTGCCCTGGTCTCACTTGAAACAGCTGCGTGCCGATGCTCAGGCTTCTAGGGTTACTTCGTTGCCCTTTGGGTAGTTATGAGGAGCATACATACACACACACACACACACAAACGCGCGCGCGTCGACCTTTTTCTAAAAATGCTTTTTTTTTTTTTTTAAATTTAGGGGACCTCGAAAATATATTTTCGGTGAAATCTCTACATCAAATTTTTGGGTGGAATACAATACTTCCTCTACTTTGCTATACGTAATAAAGTAAAAAGTGGTTAAATACCAAACCTGGTATTTAACTACAGCCTCTCCCAAAGATGCGATACGAAGATTTCCAAGAAAATTCCCCACCCCAAATTATCCTTTATATTTTCGAAATTTTCGATTTTCTCAAAAACAGCTCTAGTTTGATTGAAATACCATATGTTTCAGATATTTTCATGACAAATGAAGTCTATATCTTGAATTTTCTGGGAATAAACTCTTAAGTTCTATTCATTCTGAATGACTTTTCTATGGATGATAAACCGTAAGACATAGACAAAATCTTACTGCACAAAAACTTTAGAAGTTGTTAATGCTCGCAATTTATATCAAATATCTCTGTGGAGAGATTTTCGAGATATTAGTTGTTATTCATTTGAATTTTCCATTACTTACCTCGGACAGAAGTCGTTCTTTTTTTTTCCAACCCATGCAAAGAAAATGAAATGTCAACTGCAGGCTGAGGAGTAATTGCTCCCGCCTTCAGAAACAAACCTTCCTTTAAAGCTAGCAAAATATCATCTTTGATGACAGGATGGAATGATAGTGAAATGTAAGTATATAATCAAGTGAGGTGGTGCAGGCAGTAGCCCCTATGTGTTGCATTCTGGAGGTCTTGGGTTCTACCACCTCGGTCGACCTTTCTGACACACGTTTTTCTTCTAGGGTATCCACTGTTCGGTAGACGAATCCTGGGATGTTTCCTTTCATCCCCCCAAGTTCCTCCACCTCCGTTTCACTTCACCCTACATTCGCTATGCTCTATGAGGATTTACCCATGTAGATAGGTATCTCGGTGCTGTATGGCAGTGAAAAAGGGTGCTCTCTGTAAACCTCCGTCTCTCAGCGAGGTGGTCTCTGGTAGCTTCCCAGTGGGATGCCTAAGCCTGCAGAAGGGTGAGAGGTGCCGGGGAGTTTCAATCTGGGGCTGATGGGGACCCTGTCCTCTGTTATGTCATAGCTTTGGGCTCCCTTCAGAGACATCCCCTTGTAGAACACAGGTACAAAAGGCCACCTGGGTCGCTGTGCCGAAGTACACCCCCTCCCCCGCGCTGTCGTTTGTTTCCCTTGCCTTACCTTATCTTACGTTAACACCTTCAGGCCCAGTGATTTCAATTGGAAGCCACTCCGGTATTATTTTTCCCCTTGCTACCTGAGCAGTGGTTCCAAATGAATCCATTGTGGATGTCTCAGTAACATGCTGCCATTTGTATCTTATTTTTTAAGCTTCCAGGATCTGCATTTGAAAACGCCAATTAGTCTCTTGTTGGGTCGTTTTCCAGTGGTGTGCTGGCATTGTGTGCCATGCTCACTTTTAATGTATTCTTTGAATGCATTGACATATATTCTGGATCTGCAGCACAATTGCTGGAGAACATAACATCACTGTTTTTATAATCCAATATTAGTTTAAAAAGTGAGTATAGTAATTTACTAAACAGATGTCACACTTGGTGCTACCTTACATCTATCAACAGGCATACCGTATCACCGATTATTTAACCTGGGCCCACCCCATGCAATCCTAGGCGGGATAAAGCAAGCGGTACGTATAGCAACACACTACCAACAGCATACTTCCTGCTGTCTTAATGGCAGACAGCAGATCCAAATGGCTTGTGCAGTTTGTTCACCAGCTCATGGTTCCTGGAAGGAATGCAACCAACCTGTATGTTAGTAAAAAATTCCAGGTACACAGCGATATTTGAAGCTGAAGTCGCGTTTCTAGACACGCTTACGATAGTAATACCAACCTTGGAATGTATATTCACGCTAGATTAAAACAGAAAAATGGTTCAAAATAGCGGAACTTAAATGTTATTTTCAGTTCATGCGTATATTTAGCTTATAAAACGTAAACGATGCTTTTCAGCTTCTCCGTGTTTCTTCCTCTGATAATGTTCTATATTTTTCAAGAACCCTGTCAGTATGTTTTGGTCTCAAGTGATATACCCTCGTGAGTTATATCGTGAATTTCCTGTAAGGACAAGTCACTTGTTTGGCTTTCATTTTACCTTGGCCCAATATAGTTGTATGGGATTGAAATAATACATGTATGGGGGCGAGCAAACGACAGTGTGCCCACCCCCCCCCCCAAAAAAAAAAAAAAAATGCGTCCGCTTTAAGAACCTCTTTAGGTCCGTGTCAATAATCCTGTAAAGATGTATTTTACATAGAGAACTGTCACTCTGAACCCCTTCGTTCTGCAACACAATATTACAGGAGATTTCACAGCACTCCTATGTGGGGGTTTATCTATTCTACTTTTTCATTACTTCCGACATAAAACTAGTGACCCATACAAGCTTATAACTGAAATTAGCAGCGAGTAAATATAGCGCGAATAATATTGGAGGTAAGCTGGCAGCGTAACCAGCAGGATAACGTTTGCACGGAAGTTTCTTAAGCTCGGTTACAGTATGTAGAATGTCTTTCCTCTCCCCTTCATTCTTCTAGGCCCATGAGCTGGTGAACAGACAGTAATTTGTCGCCCGTATATCAGTCGCATGGCAGTATATATCTATATTTTCCGTGTTGTTAAAATAAATGTGGTTTGTATCAAAATTATTTTTCTGCTTTTTCTGCTTGTACGCGATTATTTATTTTTAACTTCATTTTTCCTTCACTCCCACATTTAGCTTCGTTTAATTTAAATATCCATGGTTTTATTAGCATTACCTTAGATCAAAGATACGTAGATAAAATGTAGTATGGGTACGATATACATTATAATTTGTACTACGCTATATGGAAAGATAATAAATCGCAATGTGCAGGCATACAACTTGTAATTCGATATGCACTGTCAATAATTGTAATTGTAATAATTAATAATAATAACAATAATATCTTTGACAAGTATATGATATTTGCTATAAAATACACGTTATTATCACATAAGTTGCTTTCATTCTCTTCTTTATGATCAGTTTCTGAATCTGAAGATTTCATTTTCAGTTTATCTTCAGAATTGGAATCATCTGATTCATCCAAGGATAAAGCATCATCATCACAAAGTAGATGATGCATTTCTTCCATATACTTGGAATTTTGTAGATCATACTCGTGTTTTTGAGAAGTAATAACATATTATTTGCAATGGCAAAGCAATATTGCACAACTAACTAGGAAAAACAAATATCAGCAATGTGTAACGAGAGTAGGAGCACAGAGTTTGGTTGATCTGTGCAACATGTAACTGTTGGTTAGTCATTCTTGTAGCTAAAGAACTAAACAGATAAGGTTTTTGCTGCAGCAAACAATCAAGTAAGGCGCAATGCTAGATATCCTAGTCAGGCGATTTCATAAGTGTTTTCCTTTGAAAGCAATACGATTTAAATAAACTTGGAAGTCTCTAAGGCCCTTTGTGATCAACGGAAGGTTAAGAAAGTAAATGCTGCTCAAGTTTAGGTACCACTTACCAATAGCTGTAAATAGAGCAGACCTAAAATGCTAAGCCCTAGGTCTACAGCCAGCCACAAGGGCATGTTCTCATTTGCGAGGCTCCTCTGTTGCGACGTAACTGGGAGTAAGTCTGATGCCTCGGGGTAAGTCAAGCAATTAACAGAGAGCTTCCAACAGGAACACCTCTCCGAGTTAACTGCTCTGCTACATTGTGCGTGCCTCCTGTGTCGACTTCCTTTGTGTCCTTTCGGCTCCAACTGATATATATCTGATGTGTTGTACTCACATTACTTTTTCTACTCCTGCAATAACTATTCTAACAAACTCTTATCCTCTATCTTCTTCGTGTTAGTTGACATAAACATTTGCAGAAATTATTGCTTATTTCCTTGTAGGTGCAAGGGGCATATGGGAATACAGTAGGCTTTGTGCGATAGTCAAATCTTTTAAAGCTTTGAGATTCCGTTCTCTTTGTACACGTAACATATAAAAAAATGAACAACGATGACCCATTTCACGAAAGTTCCAAGTTTTCCGAAACTCACACACATAACAAGGTATATCTCCGAAATGGTTTACCCTACAAGAAAATTTATAGAGACATAAATTGTGTATTTTAGCAAGATCTACATTTTTTGTATAGTATAATTTGGTCTATCTCTAACGGTTTACCAGTTATGCAAAAGTCGTCCAGAGTAAATACGACTACAGGGGCTATAGCCAGAAAATTCAAGATATACATTTCATTTGTCATAAAAATATCTCAAACATATGACATTTTAATCAAAATCGTTAGAGCCATTTTCAAGAAAATAAAAATTTTCGAAAAATTTTCCATGTAAAGGGTAGTGTAGGGTGGGGCTATTTTCTTCAAAATCTTCGTGTCGCACCCTTGAACGACATTAAACTTAAATACCAACTTTGGTTTTTAACCGACTTTTCGTTTTTGAGCTATGCTGTCCACAGACTGACAGACTGACAGACACACACACACGGACCTTTTTCTAAAAATGTTTTTTTTTTGGATTCAGGGGGCCTCAAAACATGTATTTCCGGTGAAATCTCGACTTCGAATTTTTGGGTGGAATACAATACTTCCCCTACTTACCAGTAGAGAAACTAAAAGTAATTTAAATTGTATATTTTAGCAAGATCTATATTTTTGGATAATAATATTTTGTCTATCTCTTACGGTTTATCAGTTATGTAAATGTCATCCAGAGTAAGAAAGACTACATTAGCTATAGCCACAAAATTCAATATACCGTATTTTATCGCGTAATTCCCCCCCCCCCTTTTTTTTCTCGAAAAAATTTGCTTGAAAACACTGGGGAGGGAATTGTGCGAGTGGTGCTTCTAGGAATTCAGAAAGGAAGGGAAACCATGTAGTATTATGTAAAAGTTATATAGGTATGCAGTAATTTGGGAATGAACTGGATGCATACCACGGTTTCGTGTATTGTTTCATTGTTTCTTTTCTCTGACTATTCTGCGGTGTCACTTTCGTCACTATCATCACTATTTTCATTTCTATCTGGCTCAGATAACACATCTTCATTTTCACTATTCCACAACATGTCATCAGAACCATTAATGGCACAAGAAATAACAGTTTTTGTTTTAAAACTCTTCCTAACAATATGACGACTTGTAACTGACTTAGAAACACTCCTGCAACTTCACATTTCAATTTTACGATACGTTGTGACAATGGCAATACGAGTATTTTTGTGGTAAGCACTCCGTCCATTGTTGTACCGCTGCGTCGATTGTTTTCCATTATCAAGTCATTTGAAGGCCGCTCCAACAAGAACGAACCAGGAGACGGAATTATGCGATGTTTAATAGGTAAATAATTGTTAGTGATGAAAAATCATAGGGGAGGGAAATATGAGAGGGGGGCCTTATGTGATAAAATATGGTATACATTTAATTTGCCATAAAAATATCTCAAACATATGACATTTTAATCAAAATCGTTAGAACCATTTTCAAGAAAATCAAAATTTTCCATATTAAGGGTAGTTTAGGGTAGAGGAATTTTCTTTAAAATCATCGTGTTGCATCCTTGAAAGGGATTAAACTTAAATACCAACTTTGGTTTTTAACCTACTTTTCAGTTTTGAATTTTGCTGTCCACAGACTGACACACACACACACACACACACACACACACACACACACACACACACACACACACACACACACACACACACACACACAGACACACACAGACACACACACACACACACACACACACATTCATACACAGGGACCTTTTTCTAAAAATGCCTCTTTTTTTTTTGGGATTCAGGGGACCTCAAAATACATTTCCGGTGAAATCTCGACATTAAATTTTTGGGTGGAATACAATACTTCCCCTACTTACTAGTAGAGAAAGTAAAAATATGGAGCATTATTTAGTGGACAACCGTGACTAATCAAAACCATTAGAGACAACATTTTCGTAAAATGTTCCATTTAAAGCATTGTCTGGGGTGGAGTTATTTTCTTAAGAATCTCCGTGCTGCATTCTGGGAAAATGTTGAATTTAAATATGTAACGAGTTTGATGTTTAACTCATTTTTAGCTTTTGAGTTATGCAGTTCACACACACACACACACACACACACACACACACACACACACACACACACACACACACACACACACACACACACACACACACACACACACACACACACTCCCTCTCTCTCTCGCTCTCTCTCTCTCTCTCTCTCTCTCTCTCTCTCTCTCTCTCTCTTGCGTGCTCTTTTTTCTAAACATGATTTTTTCTTTGTCTTCTTTTTTAGATTCAGGGCGTCTTAAAACATGTATTTCTCATTTCTCGGTATAGAATTTTTGGGTGGAATACAATACTTACCTTAGTTTAACTATCTCGCAGAGAAAGTAAAAAAATAACTTTTTGGATTCAAGGAGTCTCAAAACAGGTATTTCCGGTGAAGTTTCGGTATCTCAATATGAAATGGATAGAAAAATAGTATATTAGAATTGTTTGCACAAGATTGAGTAGAAAAAGCTATACGAATGTGACACATAGTGCGTTTTGTTTGTTATTCTATGGTTTAGAAGAACAGAGAAAGTCACAGGGAGGTAAAGTGGAGGGAAGACGTGTCTTGTGGTTTTTCTCTATCAGATCATTGTCTTCCTTTCCTAAGATCCGGGAAGGGTTTAGGAGGCGTCAGTTTATTTTGTGTGTGTGTTTTGGACAAGAAAATTATCCTTCTATGTTTCAAGTGGCATCTGGGCAGGTGACCAGCGCGGTCAAGGTCAGACATTAAAGCCACAACGCCACAACTCCAAATAGAGTAACAAGGAAATGACACCTCTGTGGCGGTCCTGTCTTCAATTTCTTGCGGGAGTCATGTTTCATGCGGAAACGGTGTCAATATTTTTATATGGAGCGCTTCTTACCTTCGGGTTTTCTCCAACTCACTCTGTCGTAGTTCTCTTCTACTTTAAAATAATCTATTTATTATAGCTTACAAAAAAAATTTGTCTTCTTTATTGCACTCATTAAGGGCCATTATTGTGCCAGGGGTTGGATTTTAATGATTTTAAATGTTTCAAAAATTCTTTAAAATTAGTCCAAAATAAGAGATTAAAAATATCTGAGAGCACTCATACCACTGTCTAAACAGGTACAATGGGAGCAGGACACAGAAGGATGAAGTGGTAGTCAAACATTTTAAGACCTGGTCACCATGTGATGGCTTTAAAATTCCGTTTTCTTTGCGTGACCAGTGTGTCGTGTCGTAAAGACCCTGTGTGTTGCAGGGAAACATTTTAATTATTCATCAGTCACTTTTGAATAGCACAGATTGTGTTAATTATTCATTTATTTACATAAAATTATATGCATATGTGCCACTGTGCTTCATGGCAGGTCATTACGACCTTCGAATTCTGGAAATTTCTGTTGTATGAGTTCTTCAATGGATAAAGGTTTCAAATCATTGTTAAACCACAATCTATCACACACACAACACTTCAACCCAATGGATTATTTACAAACTCACGATTGAAAATGTGTGCAGTCTTGAATTTATTAAACTCAGAATAGTGTAAACTATCACTGATAGGTGCTAGAGAAGGTGGCTAAGCCAAGGTGCTGGTTGCTGGTTGATTGTCATTATTTACATCATTCAAACTAGCACGTGTTCTACTCCTTTCTCTACTATCTCCTTCAATTTCAGATCTACCTTTGATTTTTTTTTTTTTCCTCCCACATTCTGAACTGTCACTTCACCCACATGTTTTCTCTCACGCAAAGTTCTTGCTCTTTCTGCGCCTGACTTGGGCATATTCACAACAAATATTTTATATTTTAATGAAGAAAATAGATTATAAACAACGAAAACACTAAACAATACTTGAAATGCGTTGGTTATACACACGTGTTTCAACGGATGCTCTCTTGATGACTAACAGCTCAACCCGTAAATATAATTTTATACAGTATAAAATTAACATAATTACTTGGTAATATAATTTTTAGTGGAATATAATACTTCTTCTACATGCTGTAAGTATGTAGTAGAGAAAGTAAAAAGCGGATAACCGACTTCCTATTTGAGAAAAGTATTAATTACTTGAACATCCAAAATAATAACAAGGAATGTTTCGAAAATGCCTATCTCCACAAACAAAAATGTATTTCAGTTTAGCAGTTGTGCAAAAGTCGTTCAGAATGATTAATACCTCAGAGGATAAGCCCACAAAATTCAAAATGTGAATTTCATTTGCCCTAAAGTATTTTAAAACATATGATTTAATCGAAGTCGTTATGTCTGATGCAACGTTTTGTTGAGTGAACCATTTCGGAGATATTCCTCGTTATTTGTCTGAATTTTGCAATACTTATACTTTCCACAATAAGGTTGCTCATTTTTTATATCTTAGGCAAGCAAAGAGAACGGAATTTCAAAACCATCACATAACGATTAGCTCTTTAAAAATTTTCTATCCTTTAAAGCCTATTACATTCCCATATTCCCTTTGCATCTATAAGAAAAGCACCAGTAAGATAATATCTGCAAATGTTTGTCTCGATTTACAAAAGAATAAGAGTTTGTAAGAGGAATTAGTACAAAAGTAGAGAAAGCCATGTGAGTGCAACACATCAGACTTTTCTGGATATCTTTGATAATGTAAACTTCTGTAAAATGGTACATAAATCAATCTCACGAAGTCCAGATATACGTAGTCAATGGTACCTATACTGATCCAAAAAACAAAAATTTTTAAGTGCACAAGAAAGCAAAAACAAAGGAAATCTGGGTCCTAGTCATGTGAAATGGGAAGGAAGCACAGAGCAGAAGATTACATGTTAGCGAGGCAAGGTTATAGGAAAAAGCTTTTAGAACTATTTGCATCTTCAGACTTAATTAAGAAGTCTCCTATAATTAACTAAATTGTATCGTCCTTGCTTTTCACTCTAAACCTTCTGGTCTGTCCACATCATGGCTCACACAATCCTTTGTTATTTTCATCACCTGTTGTAACGGGAACCTCAGTAGGCTATGGATATTGTTGGTTTCGTCAGAGATTAATGTTGGTTGTCCCTCGAAGCTTCCTGTTGTGTTGGTGTAAACTATATCCAAGGTATTAGATGGCTAAGATGGCCATGTAGCACTTACAGTAGTGTATCAGATAGACCATATCACATTTCTACAAAATGTTCTTTTCGAAGGACGGCCAGAAGTGTTTTCAATGCCAAGTCCTTTTGCAAACGCTTCCCGCAAACCATGACAGTGACTCAGCGGAATTGCGATTACAAGGGTGGCCGGAGCAGAAGATTAATGCTGCAATATTTCTCACTAGGTAGAGGAACTATGCACTCAGTTCAAAAAATAGCTCTTCTTTAAGTTTTGACATCAGTTACAATATTACATGAAGTCACAAGTATGACCAAAAATACAAAATAAGTCTGGTATTCTTTAAATGGCTAGAAATATATAAATTCATTTGAAATAAGATATACTTATTTGCCAAACATTGATCCCTTAATTACCTTAGTGTTTGTTGCAAAATTATAAACATTATCATCCGTGCTTCATTGCTGACCACGTCGATCATCCTGAGAATCTAGTTTCCTTCCACAATGCGGTCGCAATTTTGCATTTGTTGATGTGAATCACGTGGCCGGCATAGCCTATTTTGCTGCTGTTTATGTATTTGTTGTCCATGGAGGATATACACAACGGTAGGTGAACCAATCAGCTATTGTTTTGTGACTTATGTTTGTGTCCCCAGTAGAACAGTGGATAAAGGTTTGCTCGTACGAAAATGCCTGGGCATAGCTAAATGTAACTTGAGTACTTGGAGCAAGTTCAGCAACCCTTTTTCGCCCTAAAAGCCCTTCCTATAAATTTCTTTCGAAGTAAATCGGTTATTAATCTAGTAGGACTGATATTTGTTTCATAAAATGGTCGAATTTTACTGTGCACTGTCCCAAATTCTCCATGTCAATGCCTAATTATTATGCAGTTGCAAAAAAAAAAGAAAAAACAGACCACTGAAATGTACTGTAACACTATTAACTTTTCAATGATTTTATTTACACTAATTTGTACAATTTGTATGACTTCACATACACCAGTTACACTCAAACTTTTCGTTCAATTTTACAGTTAGCCCTTTTCAACCCAGTTTGTTACTTTTTTCTCTTAGCAAAGTCTCTCTATAATATGGCAAGCTTTCTCCATGGAGATCTTAACCAATGTTATAGTATCTTTAAGAGAATGGCTTGGGAAATTACAAGAAAAACCGTAAAAACTCCATTACACGAAAGCAGAACATATGTATCATGTGGCCAGATAGAAGTTACTGGCTGAAATCGGCCATCACTATGGCAGCGGCTGGACGGTCAAAATCGATGGACGAACAGGGCATATGAAGTTGAGCTTTATCACGCAACCAATAGTTCTCAATCATAAGGAAGGAATTATTTGCGCTATATAGTTTCCTTGTAAGTAAGAAGGGCACTGTAGGATAAAGTTATAAATATATAAAGTGTTCAATTAATTGACATTCTCTATCCACTATCGCTTATTTTATATAACTTGCACACAATTTCCCGGGAAAGCTTATTTTCTATTTACAGTGAATCTCAGTGAAGTTGATGGAATGTTACCCGCCGGTCTGTGGGACTGGTGCGACAACTCCTGGTCTCGACAGAAACTGGACATATGCTCTTCAATTCACTGTATGCATTACTCACCCTCATACAAGATGCTGGAAATGCTAGACATCTTATACATATTTCACATCTTCGTATGAAAGTATCATTCGCACAAATCACTTCTTCTGGACTAATGCACCTATCTTGTGTTTACAATGTTTTGTTTAAGTTCTTTAAGAGTGAGGATTAGGGGCATACATTTTTAGTGATCCCAGAAATAAAACTGGCAACACGTTAGACCTGGAAAAATACACGATATCTAATCATAAGAAAAACTTTCTCAGAAATGATTTCATTACACACTTGGTTGTAGATAAAATGAGGATAGAGGAAGCTGATTTCATAGTTGCATGATTCAATGGGCTTCCCTATATGCTGACCTTGAAATTTCATGCTGTGTCCAGATAACACTTCAATGACAATGCATTAACAAATTCAAAATGATAATGCATATTTCGGAAATGTTTGATGTACACACTGTGTTTATTTCAAATAACCGAAAAAATTAGAAAAATGCTGTTATGTTAGTGTGCCTGTGTGTGTAAGTAAACAGTATAACACAAAAATGTAAGTTCTTAATTACCTTTTATCTTCAAATTTAGTAACTTCCAAAGGTACGTCACAAGGATTTTCAGGAAACTTACCCACATCAAAGGCTATTCAAGATGTGTTATTTTTTTTTACGTGTAAATGTTTCCAATATATGGTACTTTAGTACAGATATTTCGAGGCTTTTTTTTTTTTTTCAAATCAAAACTTTCGAAGTAAAAGATCGTTCGGTGGTAGGTTTTTTTTTTTTTTTTGGGGGGGGGTGGGAGGATGTGTCGCATTTTTGTTAAATCCACAACCGCAACGAAAACTTTACTTTTATCAAGTGTAACAATAGGTAACATTAGGTATTGTGACTTGTTAAATCAACAACGAAGAAAGAAAAGTTTGGTATACGAATTGTGATTTATATTTGAGTGTTAAAGTAGAATGAAAAGAAATGAAACTCATCAAAAACGACACAAGGCGAATCGTGTAGCAGAAAAAAATTAACATGGATCCAATGCCGCGCCCGAGATATGAGCAAGAGGGTCAAATAGCCTTCTGACTGAAGCTACGCCGAGGCTGATATTTAAATCAGTTATAAAAGTGTTTAAATAAGTTATATTTATAAATTAAAATAAAATACCGCTTCAATACCACGCGTACAGATAACGATTTCAAAAATACATTTTGGAGAGAGGGGTTTAGGGAGCCTCAAAACATATATTTCCAGTGAATGTGATATGCATGCGGCTCTTAGACGACCCAATGCAGTCTGAGTGAAAAGCAGCAAGCACGTGCGACGGGGAGAAGTAGCTGTTTAGGGGCGGGGACTGTGAACTACTATATAGCGTTCCACTCTTAGAAGACAGTATGGAGTTAAATGGGACATCTCTGTCTCTATCTAGCGCATACAAGTTGCCATTAGCCGCGTCCTTTTCTACCCTCGCTCTGTTGCCAGATTACTTATAGCATGGTATAAATATTCATTTGTTATAAATTTCAGGTTTGAACACATCCTATGCAGAATTTTTTTCTCTATCAGGTTATATCCTTTTCAGAGTCATTATACATTTCTATAGGGCCAAATTTCTTCAGAAAACGTTTTTTTTCAATAGAAGTCCGATATTTGCTGTTTCTACACTCATCACGCACTAACAAACTAACTGCTAGAATGAATCTATATTTTTTTCTTAGGTAGAGTAATCCATAGTGCCTACTTTGAATTCTCTATGTTTACCCAGTTAAGTGTTATAATTTTTTAAATTAAATGTTTTCGGAAAATTTTATATCTGTGCACTGCAAAAGTTACGCAGTGTGAAACTTTTTTGTTATTGAGTTTACATCAGGGAACCAGCGAGAACAAATGCTGAGGAAGGTTGGAGAAAGTTTTTAAAATAAACCAAAAGGCAGTAACCTCTTTCTTTTATCCAGTAAGGCAAACAAAAGGTATTCATCTATTCAGCGTCAGGCCTGACACAGAAGATAGTATAAGGAGCAGCACTAACATTAGTTCGAAAGAAGCCGTGTGTGTAACTGTGAGCTGTTATTGCGTTATTTGTTTAATATTTTTGTAAATATTTGTAGTTATGGAGGGGGAAGCTAGGAAGAGACGATATGTTGGTAAATTAAGAAGTAAGGAACGCCAAATAATTATGAATGTGTTAGATTATTTTTGAAGTAAAATGAATGTAAGTAAGGCGGTAAAAGAAACAGCTAAGGCTATCGGGTGTTCAGAAGCAGTAGTGTGTATGATTAAAAAGGAACTAATGAAAGGACCTCTATGAACGCCATCGAAAAAGAAAGCAAAATGGGCGGAACTACACAAAACGCTAGGTTAACGCAATATGATTGAATAGTGCAAGGTGGAGTGCGGCGAATTGTTCATTCTTTACAGTTTGCAAATATTCCGCCCATGCTGAATATAATTTTGTCACGATTCAACAGTGATGAGACCCTACCAAATTTCTCAAGAGCCACTCTGATTTGGGGTTCGAATATGAAAGAAGGGGTAACAAGTGCATATTAATAGATAGAGACGATATCGATATCATCAGATGGCAACATAAATATCTAAAATACGTAAAAAGGTTTAGGGACCAGGGGAAATCAATTGTTTATACAGACGAGTCATTTGTAAATTTAGGTCATACAGTAACAAAGGCGTGGAGGGATACCAAAGTTAAAAGTGTCCGTCTCGTCAAGCAGCAATTGAAGGACTAAGTACAGGACTCAGGCCACCTCGAGTCGCTCGCGGAGAAAGATTCGCAACTAGTACATGTTGCAACACTGCGCTCCATTTAACCTGTACTGTCTTTTAAGGGTGAAACGCGCTTGCACGGATAATACAGTTTGTTTACACTGAGAGGCACTGGTTTGAAATGGACAGTAGGACCGCCATAGAGAAACTGGCAGTTAGTTACATTTCAACGTCTAAGTTAATAGCGCAATGCTACTGCATACAGAACCCAGCAGTTATCTCTCGAGTGGGAAAGATGAACGAAAATTCTCGAGCAGACAGGATGCAGAGACAAATGCCTCCTTCCGTAACAAGGCCACTATTGTGATAATTGATGAGAATATCATCCCTCGGCGAAACATCCACGCCGTTGGTCCAAGCAAGGCACTTAAATCCTTCCATCCAAACAACTGTGTCACTCTTCAAAGTTCGTGGTCTCGCAATAATGGACCGCGTTATTGCATCAAGCATGGCACTCATAGCTCTTCCCTTTGATGAATCCCATTCCTGCCTTAGTGTCTGCCTATACTCTGTGCAGTAGAGTCGTTATCTTGCGAACAGTGAAGGCATGCGCACAAGGGGCCACTGGCACATTACCTTCCTTTAATTATTAAGCACCTGTAATTTCAACTGAGATGTCAACTAAATATTATATATAATTACAATTAAACTAACGATTGTATTTCTATTAATACCCCAATGTAGTGTATCGGTTTCTCCTTTTAGTGTTGGGTAAAATTCACTTGGCTCGGGAAATTCTATTCTATAAGTCTGAGTACACACATATCTGAACTTTGTGAATTTTTTGTATGACTCAGTGACTACCTAATTTAAAATAAGGTAAAATTGCGTTTCCTTTTGCTCGTTCTTCAATAACTTTTTACTTTCTCTGCTACGTTTAGTAAAGGAGAGGAAGTATTGTACTACACCCAAAAATTCGATGTCGAAATTTCACCGGAAATATGTTTTGGGGCCTCCTGAATAAACAAGAACTTTTAGGAAAAGGTCCGTGTGTGTGTCTGTGTCTGTGGACAGCATAACTCAAAAACACGTCAGTTAAAAACCAAAGTTGGTACATAAGTTTAATGTCTTTCAAGGATGCGACACGAAGATTTTGAAGATAATTCCTTCACTATAAACTACCCTTTAAATGGAAACTTTTTCGAAAATTTTGATTTTCTTGAAAATGCCTCTAACGATTTTGATTAAAATGCCATATGTTCGATATATTTTTATGACAAATGAAATAAATATCTTGTATTTTCTGGCTATAGCCCACGAAGTCTTATTTACTCAGCATGACTTTTGCATATCTGGTAAATCGTAAGAGACAAAATCTTACTATACAAAAAATGTAGATCGTGCTAAAACAGACAATTCATGTTCAAATATATTTTTATAAATAAAAAATTCCTTGTTATTTGTGCAAGTTTTGGAGTACTTATACTTCTACAAATGGAACATCACTATTCTTTTTTTTTTTATATGTTAATGCAAAGAGAACGGAATTTGAAAGTTTTAAAAGATATGACTAACGCTCAAAGTCTACTGTATTCCCATATTCCCGTTGCACATGCAAGAAAACAAGCAATAAGATAATTTCTGCAAATGTTTTATCTAACAGGAACAAGATATAGGAATAAGAGTTTGTAAGAATGGTTAGTGCAACAGTAGAGAAAGTCATGTGAGTGCAACACATCGGATGTTCAGAAGATGTTACTGTAGAAGTCGGTGATATTGTTATAGTATCAATAGAGCCCACTTTTGAAAAGAAAAAATACTACCAACCAAACTATCTTCTTACTAAGTACTGTGAATTCGTCGAACCTTTGTAGGCTTAGGTTCTTTTGAAATACCCATTCAGTCGACTGACTTCTCTTTTCAGGATTATGACAATAAATCCAGGAATCATTACAAGTAACGATATTCCAAACCAAATTTGAAGCATCACCTTGGAATTTTTCCAGAGTTTTTCTGCAGCAATCAATGCCTGATTGTTTTGGTAGTGATCATTTTATATGCAACCCATCGATGAACTGTTGATGCAGAATGTTTTGTATTTGACTCAAGACAACGCCCAATCTCGCTGGAATAAATTCATAAGGTGTCCGTCGATCTTCAAGTATTGCTCAAATAGCAGCAATATTTTCATCAGTAACAGTAGTTCTTGGACGTCCTTCACGAAATTCATCACTAACAAAACAGCGATCTATTATGATTTCGCTGTACCAATTATAAATTGTTGTCTTAGACGAGGCTTCTTAGCCAAATACATTTCTAAGCCGTTCTTCACATTCTTTAGGCATTAGTGACAATTTAAAAATTTAAATGATAAAATAATAACCTAGTATAGCAAATTCCCGCTTTCCCATCGCAGTGATAGTGCGCTTGCCTCCGGCGGAGGACCCAGGTTCGACCACCGGTACCGGCATGGAGATTTTTCCCCCGCTAGGAGGTCTGGCTCGGGGTGCACTCAACCTCGTTAGGTCTCTGAGAGGCCGTTTGAGGAGCTGCTTGATAAAGAAGTAGCGACTACAGGTTGCGATGGCCGCATAACCGGCCGGGAGGACTCGGGGCGCTGACCACGTCCCATCCCCCGGTTCTGCACCCCACTCATGACGCCTACACGGGACGCAGCGGCTGGGAGGTAAGCCTTGGCCCGTGAAGGACTCGCACTAGGGGTTCCTCTTCTTCTGATTATTATTATTATTATTATTATTATTATTATTATTATTATTATTATTATTATTATTATTATTATTATTATTATTATTATTATTATTATTATTATTATCATTATCATTATCATTATCATTATCATTATCATTATCATTATCATTATCATTATCATTATCATTATCATTATCATTATCATTATCATTATCATTATCATTATCATTATCATTATCATTATCATTATCATTATCATTATCATTATCATTATCATTATCATTATTATTATTATTATTATTATTATTATTATTATTATTATTATTATTATTATTATTATTATTATTATTATTATTATTATTATTAATGAATAAACTACACAGCAGTCATCTCGAAAAATATTAGAAAGGGGCTGTCAGATATAAACAAATGTCATTTGTTTTTAGAAACAGGGTATTCTGGAAATGTTGAGTGTTGGCCATGCTGCACCAGATTTTCTCTCCCATATACTGTGAACCTCTGCCATGTGCGATACCTCACTCAGCTGAGTATTGCATGTGTACGTGGGTACGTAGGTATCATAGCCGACGAACGCGTTGCGACTTCCGGCAGCAGGTAAGAGGCAGGCTGAGCAGGAAGCACAGTGGCGCCCCGAAGCGTGTAATGGGTGCGTGTTCCGCTAGCACTGACCTAGAGACGCTTCCTGGGGGACGTTGCACCTCTCCTTAATATACTAGCTGAGCATCGCAGCTAGCTATGTAGAACGTTCGATCTACGATCAGAAGCGAAAGCACTCCTATATGTTCAGTTTACCCTTAATGGCACACCGAAGTAAAAAAGGTGATTTCCTGAAGTATTGAAGCTGGATACTTAATTTTTTGCACGGGCATTACTAGCAACCAAGGAAATGTGTGTACCAAATTTCATTCGAATATCTAATCAAATTCCTGATATATTAATTAATATACAGGGTGTCCCAAAGTTAGACCGACATACTTTCGGAGCTGATAGATAACATCATTTTAAACATTCTTTGTTAAGGAAAGCTTTTTGCTGCGGTGCTTCGTTTAAGCGCTAGACGAGTTAATGTCCTTACTGCCTCCCGCCAAGTTTAAATATTTACGGCAAAATCAACAATGAAAATTAGTATTGCATTTATCTTAGTAGGGCACATAATCTTAATCCAAGAAACAAACACAGAACACACAAACAAAACACATTATTTACAGTTAATCACAGCTTTACTATTCAAAGTAAATGTTGGAACGCACACCCATTGCGATTAACACGAATAGTACATCGGCGTGCCTTATTCTGCCGTACTCTCGCAAAGACATTAGCCATTTCTCTGGTTTAAAAGTTTGTCGGTCTAATTTTGAATAGTAAAGATGTGATTCACTGTAAACAATGAGATGTTTGTGTTTTGTTTATGTGCTCTGGATTAAGATTGTGCGTCTTACTAAGATATATGCAATACTAATTTGCATTGTTCTTGGATAGGTGTCCTATTTTAGGGTAGTAATAGACACGAGACCGCCTCCGTAGCGCTGTTGGTAGCGCGCTTGACTCTGACGCGGAGGACCTGGTTTCGATCCCCGGTACCAGCATGGGGATTTTTCCCCCGCTGGGAAGTCTGGTACGGGGTGCACTCAAACCCGTTAGGTCCCGGGGAGGACCAATTGAGGAGCTACTTGATAGAGAAGGTCGCATAACTGGCCGGGAGGGTTCGGGGCGCTGACGCCGTCCCACCCTCCAGTACTGCACCCCACCAGTGACACCTGTAGTGGGCAGAGGGGGGGACGTAGCGGCTGGGCGGCATGCTAAGGCCTTTCCTGGGCTGTAGCGCTAGGGGTTATGTATAATAAACACACAACCTGCTAATAAATATGTAGAAAAGACAATTTTAAATATGAATAATAGATAAAAATGTATAATGTAAAGTTATTTGACAGATGAAGTGTAATAATTTAAAAAATTATCATAATTATTGGCAGGATCTAACGATGTAATATCATTCATGTCCCTACATCACCTCCTTATTAATGTAGGAATATAATGACATAATTACATGTTGCCACAGTTGGTAGTATGATTGCGAAACGTTAGTCAGTTGTTATGATTATTGCAAAATCAGCAACGGAAAAATAAATATATTTTTGAGTTTGGAAGAGTAGTTATTCATTATTAAGTATAATAACAGGCCAGTTTGAACAACTTAACTAATATTTCCACACTTATAATATATTTATTTTTCCGTTTCTAGTCATGCTACCAGCTGCAACAAAATCTATGTCATGTTGTTCACGTCCTCTACAGATTTTTTAAGAAAACAAAAATGTTCATATAAAGGGTGCTTTGGGATTGGAGGATTTTCGTAAACGTCTTTGTGTTGCATGCTTGGAAGACATTGTTTCTAAGTTGTGCTGTTCACAGACTCAGACACACATACCTTTTTCTGAAAATTCTTTCCTTTCTTAGCATTTAGGGAGTCTCAAAACGAACATTTCTGGAGAAAACTCGGTCATGAACTTTTAGTGGAATATGCTCGTTGCTCTCATTAATAAGTTCTATCCGGATTGATCTTTGCATACTTTGTCACATCTAAAATATGTCTTCTGCGATAAATGCATATGTATGTATACGGTTGTAATGTTGGTACATAAGGAAGCGTTGAGATCACCTGCAGTACGCTTAGAGGTAATAGCAAATACCGTTACCATGGTCAGTGTCACAGAACAACCAAGAGTGTGTGAGGTTAAATTTCATTAGTTTTCATGGCAGTCTTGATAGTGATCGTTGAAATTTCAACAGCTTTTAATTGTTGTGTCTTATAATTTTGCTGTGACTCAAATTTCTCTCTCCCGGGTTCAACTCCAGGCTGGAGGATGGGTAATTTTTAGCCAAGATTATTTCCCATCCCTAGATTCTGAAGGTATGCATGAGAGGATGAATTTAATGAGTAACTAAAAGTAAAGCAACCCAAATATTAACACTGAACATCATTGCTATTGATATAACCTTAAATGTTAGAAGCAGCATATAAATGAAATACCTATTACGTTAAAATTTCTATCTTACATCAAAGCTTATATTCCTGGTAGTGTTCACGACTGTATGGTTTCAGAGGGAAATCAAAGAACTTCAGAAATTCTTAGAATGAGGATAAAAATGGGCAATCAAATCTAAAATCTTGCTAAGCAGAAAATAACAGGTGCCTCAATGAAACGAAAATGTTTCATTCCTTCTGTAAATGTTGTTGGATAATGTTAGCAACACTGAATCTGTGTCAATTGTTCGCCTATTTTAGGCCATTGTTGTTATGGAGTGACCGAGCGGTTAGACCGTTCGCCTATCATTGTTCGACTCCAGGGACCCACATATGTCGTGGTGGACGAAGCGGCCTTGGGAGGGTTTTCTCCGGGTCCTCCTGTTTCCCCCGCCACTCATTTCAGCAACTGTTCCAGCATCACCTTTACGATCATCCATTTCAGCTGCATTTCATATCATCTTCTTCCTCACTATCATATCTGGTAGAATATTGAGAAAGGATTTGGCCTTTCTTGGAATATAAGTTTCAAATTTGCCATAAATTAAAACCAATGCAAAGAATCGATCGGATTGAATCTTGTGACTTTTCAGCCAAAGTTGAAAACTTTGATTTCTAAGGAAGCTATGGATATCCGACGAAGCTCATTTCCACTTTAGTGGCTTTGCGTCAACTCTAAATCTCTAATCGGATATTGCTTGGCCTCCCAGATTCCCTGATCTGTCTGCGACTACTTTCTGGGAGGAAATCTGAAGAGTAGGGTGTATTTAACTCGTCCACAAAACGTTGAAGAACTGGAAAAAAAAAAAAAAAAAAGAGAGAGAGAGAGAGAGAGAGAGAGAGAGAGAGAGAGAGAGAGAGAGAGAGAGAGGATTCGCAGAGACATTACTACGATTCCAGTTGAAGTTAAAACATTCATTTGACAATCTGCATAGGAGAATGGCGGAATGTGATCGCAGAAATGGAGATAATCTTCAAAAAATAGAATAATGATCTTCATAACATAAAGCAGCATTTACATTATTTACATTAATGTTAAATATAAAGGGAAGTAATAGATATAAGCAACTCCAAGAGGTAAGAATATATTAGATAAGGTACATTTGTTCGCGGTTTGTTTATATTTGTTTCATTTTATTTTTGTTTTAGTATGTTAAATTGTATTGTTTATTTTCTAAAATTTTTATTTTCTTGAAAATGGCTCTAACAATTTTGATTAAAATGTCATATGTTGGAGATATTTTTATGACAAATGAAATGCATATCTTGAATTTGTTGGCTATAGCCCCTGTACTCGTATTTACTCTGGATGACGTTTCAATAACTGGTAAACCGTAAGAGATAGACTAAATCTTACTATACAAAAGATGTAGATTTTGCTAAAATACACAATTTATGTCTAAAGAAATTTTTTGTAGAGTGAACCTTTTCGGAGATATTCGTTATTACTTTATGTAAGTTTTGGAGAACTTACACTTCTGTCAAATGGAACATCGTTATTCAGTTTTTTATATGTTGACTATCGCTCAAAGCCTACTGTATTCCCATATTCCCTTTGCACCTACAAGTAAATAAGCAATAAGATAATTTGTGCAAATATTTACCTCAACTAATACGAAGAAGATATAGGAATAAGAGTTTGTAAGAAGGTTAGCACAAGAGAAGAGAAAGTCATGTGAGTGCAACATCAGATTTTTTAGGTTAGTATGTTTGTGTGACGTCATTTCCTACTGGTACCGTATTAGTTACGTCATTTCTTACAGGTAGCCTAAGTATTAAAGACCAGTTTTAGCGTTGTAGCCATGGAAATTGATAAATGAACTGTAAATTTAGCTTACACTATCAAATATACCTTAGCAATGATTAAGTTACGTATCAAGTATTGCAGAAAGATATTTTACGACTATAAAGGGCAGCACAGAAACACGTAGCAGTGGTATAATAAGAAAGAACACGAAGAAGAGAAACTATCTTTGCTTTTAACAGTCTTGTTGCAGATGTATGTTTTCCAGAAAAGCACCTGGCATGTTTAAACCATGAAACACCAAGATTTGCAGTTGTAAAGAAGTTCTCTCAGTGCGCTGTTATTGCCCTTTTCCCTTTGTTCTTTCCTTCTGATTATTTATCCACTCGATGATGATTCTATTGTGTTACTATTTTAAAGAGCTTGGCGCGGTTGTGCAGTTTGTGGGTGCCGTTAGACACAAGTGTTCGTTTGAAGGTTAGGATTATCCGATGACATGCCACAAACATCTGGTCACTTTAGCAGGGTGCAGACTTTGAGCAGCTGCTTGCCCATGTATGCAAGGCTTCCTTGTCCCCTCACAAAACAAGTCGGCGGCCAAAACAAAAGGAGCTGCTCGAAATACGGTTATATCACCTTAAAGTGGTCCGTTAAGAAATCTATAGCCATATTCCTGCATTAAGGGACCCTGGGAATGAAATTTGAATTTTCAATATGTTTATAGATACAAAGTCAATACTATACACATTCAAGGATGTTTGTATTATAAACTACCATAAAAAGTTTGAGAGGTAGAACTGAAACTGAAAAATCTGATGTGTTGCACTCACATGACTTTCTCTACTCTTGTACTAACCTTCTTACAAACTCTTATTCCTATATCTTCTCCGCATTAGTTGAGATAAGCATTTGTACAAATTATCTTATTGTCTATTTCCTTGTAGGTACAAGGAAAATATTAGAATACAGTAGGCTTTGTGCAATAGTCAAATCTTAACATATAAACAAATGAACAACGATGTTCTATTTCGCGAAAGTTTTAAGTTTTCCGAAACTCACACACATAAGAAGCAATATCTTCGAAATGGTTCACCCTACAAGAAAATTTATTCAGACATAAATTGTGTATTTTAGCAAGATCTATATTTTTTGTATAGTAGATATTATTTGGTCTATCTCTAACGGTTTACCAGTTATGCAAAAGTCGTTCACAGTAAATACGACTACAGGGGCTATAGCCAGAAAATTCAAGATATACATTTCATTTGTCATGAAAATTTCAAACATATGATATTTTAATTAAAATCGTTTGAGCCATTTTCAAGAAAATAAAAATTTTCGAAAAATGTTCCATGTAAAGGGTAGTTTAGGGTGGGGCTATTTTCTTCAAAATCTTCGTGTCGCATCCTTGAAAGACATTAAACTCAGATACCAACTTTGGTTTTTAACTACTTTTCGTTTTTGAGTTATGCAGTCCACAGACTTACACACACACACGCACGCACGCACGCACACACACACACACACACACACACACACACACACACACACACACACACACACACACACACACACACACCTTTTTCTAAACATGTTTTTTTTTTTTATTCAGAAGGCCTCAAAACGTATTTCCGGTGAAATCTCGACATCGAATTTTTTGATGGAATACAAAACTTCCCCTACTTACCTTTAGAGAAAGTAAAAATTCAATGCCACAGCTGGGATTTGAACCACAGACCCGCTAAACAGGCTGGTACTCTAACCATTAAATACTCTGACAACTTGCCAGAATGACATTGAATTCTGCAACTAATTTGTATTTTTCCCGGTACCACCATAAAGGGAGTCTATTAGATACAATCACCCCAATGGCGACTTACTATTGTAAGTACTTTATGTCCCAGGATTAAATAAATGACATATAAATTAATTAATAATAATTACCAGAGAAAGTTCCAGCAAAATCTGTTTCATAATTTTGAAGGAATTAATTACTCAATTTATTCTCAATGCGGAAATACCTTAATATTCAAAATATTCCATTGAAAATTAAAAACTAAAATATCGCAACAATTTTATTATTTTATAAACTCCAATTGCCCAAAAAATACCATAAATCTCTGCCAGGAAGAACAAATAATTCCTTTTAAAGTAATTTCTTTGCTTTGATGGGTATGGAATATATTTTAAACACTTTTTTGTGTACTTAATTTTATAAAGCTAAAACAAATTTTGAAATTTTGAAACCAAAGACTGAACTTGAAGTCACATAAATGGAGCACATGCTGGAATAATTCTAGGAGCATAGCACGAAATTTAAAATTATGGTTGGGGCTAAGCTACTTCACACCACCAGGTGTAAGGTTATTCATTCAAAATCCAAAAGACACGCTTGGAATCAAAACATTTCAAATACTAAATGTACGGTTTGGCCACTATTACTGCGTTATGCAGTGGCATTGTATTGCGGTTTCAGTCGAACCTCTTATAGAATAAATACTGCTTTTATATAGTTCATTCCACGTGACGCAGACGTTCCTCTCCGTCGAAGACGTCGACTTTAAGACCTATAAGATCTCGTGTTTGGTGTCCGGACTAGCTCTAGCAAGAGGTCCTAATCTACAGGGTATGCGTGAGTTATGGTAGGAATGGAACCAAACGAAGAATTAACCAACATGTCACTTTATTTGTAAATTTCCAGATTTGTAGAGAACTGCCGACGATATTTAAATAGAATGTAACTTTGTAACTTTAACTACAACGTTATAACACTTTAACTTTGTCACCCTTTAGCAACCGCCGAATTATGTATACGTGCTAGCTTACGTACAAATCCCAAGTTGCACGTGCGTTATCTCGACTCGATTCAAGATGAGTGTGTCTTGCGTTGCATTTGTTTTTGCGTGAGCAACACGAAGGAAGCGATTTCCATTGGCTAACTTGAGCACGTCATGGTAAGATAGGAATCAGCCCGCGGAATCGTTAGAGCTTTGTATATACAACAATTGTAACCTTATCACTCATTTACGTCTTCCCTTTAACTATTGACTAGAATCTCCTTTTGTTTCTTTCTATTATCAATGGCATATATATTGACATTATAATTTCGGTTTCACACGTTAATTTATAAATAGAAATACTGTATATCCGTACCTTCAATTAGTGCTTTAGTTACATAGTTCGAGTACTTACCACCTCTGCAAAGTACTGTATTAGATGTGTTTAAAACATTCAGTTCCTGCGGAATCCCATGTGGGGCATGAATGAAATTTCTGGAAAACGGTTTTGGAGCATAAAGGACAAGAAATATGTTTATCGTGATTGTAAACCTGTCTCCAAGAGCTGGGGGAAGGCTGCAGCACAGCTGCGCCCTCTGGAACAACCCTATTCACCCAGACCCTGCTCATGTGCCTTTCAGAGTATTAAAATATGAAAGCAGGGCACTCACTAACAAACACAGGCGCTTCAGGACATAAAAAAATTAAAAAGCAGACGGAAACGAGTATGGCGGATTAACGAGAAGGGGAGAGTTTCTGTAGCCTACTTTACATATCTTTCTGTGCATCATTAGCGGCATTAGTCTTGACTGTTAGAAACAGCGCTTCGCTTTAGGCACTTTGCATTCTGTTTACCACCTTAGTTGCTTCTCTCTACTTCTCGTGTATGGCACCTATGTCTTATTTATGTTTACTTTCTCTACTACGTAGTACTACCGAAAAATTCCATGTTGAGATTTCACCGAAAATACGTTTTGAGCTCCCCTGAATCCAAAAAAGCATTTGTAGAAAACGTTCCGTGTGTGTGTGTGTGTGTGTGTGTGTGTGTGTGTGTGTGTGTGTGTGTGTGTGTGTGAGAGAGAGAGAGAGAGAGAGCATGTGCGTGTGCGGGCGCGTGCGTGTGTGTGTGGTCCGTCTGGGTGGCTCAGATGGTTAGACACTGGCTTACTGATCCCAAGCTCGCGGGTTCAAATCCGGTCCAAACCTATGGTTTTTAAGTGTGCTTAAAAACGACAGCTCCATTTCAGTAGATTTACTGGCATGTAAAAGAACTCATGCGGAACAAAATTCCGGCACACTGGCAACGCTGATGTGATCCTGGCAATTGACAGCGTCGTTAAACAACAAAATCATTTTTGTGTGTGTGTCTGTCAGTCTGTGGACAGCATAACTCAAAAACGAAAACGAAGATTTTGAAGAAAATTCCTCCATCTTAAACTACCCTTTATATGGAAAAATTTTCGAAAAAATTTTTTTTTCTCAAAAGTGGCTCTAACGATTTTGATTAAAATGCCGTATCTTTAAGACATTTTTATGATAAATGAAATGTATATTTTGAATTTTACGTGTATAGCCTATGTAGTCCTGTTTACTCTTGATGGCTTTTACATAATTATGTGATAATTTCAAAGCATGCCTACAATAATTTACACAAAGAGAGAATTAATATGGGAATATTTATGTTTTTATTTGTTTATTTTCAGGTAACTTCAAAAAATATATTTCCGCACAGCTCTGATATCCAAATATGAGCTGAAACTCACGATTTTCTCGGGCTTTCATTCAGGTAGGTACATATACATTAAACTACATAGTTATCCTTAAAAACTGATGATAATGAAGAAGACTATGGTTATATCCTTAAAATTTCATCCTCTATAACTTTGTTGCTTAATTTTAACCATCTAGGTTATGTAATGTTTTATACAAAGGTTAATAAAATGAGTTTACTTCCTCTACTGGATACTTACATTTGTACAGAAAGAAGTGTGTTCCACCCAAACTTCAACACTGGGATGTTGTTGAAAATGCATGTTTTGATACTCCCTGAATCGACAACATATATGTGTAGCAAAGGGTGTGTGTGTGCCTTTGAACAGCATAACTCAAAACCGAAAAGTCGGTTAAAAACCAAATTTGGTATTTAAGTTCAGCATCGTTTAGTGAGTGCAACAAGAGAGTTTCAAGAAAATTCCCCATTCCAAATTACCTTTAACATGAAACAGTTTTATAAAATTTTAAGTTTCTCAAAAACGGCTCTAACGATTTTGATTAAGACACCACATGTTTTTTTAAGGTATTTTGATGAAAAATTAAATTTATATCTTGAAGTTTCTAGGAGTAGTCTAAGAAATCCCCTTCGATCTGGATAAAGTTCCATAGCTGGCAAACCGTAACGGATTGACAAAGTCTCACTATGCACAAATCTGAAAATTATGAAAATACCCAATTACAGTTACATTGAGTGAAAAATTTAATGCATGTAATGAATAAGTTATTTAAGTGAATTGCCAACGGTTTGGGGTTATAGAGTTAAACTGTTTCTGAATGTTAACATTAGAAACTGTAACTATTAAAATAATATATCTGCTAACTTCTAAAGTTTGAATAAGTTTAAGATTTAAAATAACTATTTCGTTAACCTTTAACTGGGGAGGTGTGCATGCATAACATTAATTAGGGAGTGGGGTGTTCACAGCACCCCCACATTAATGTGATATTGAGGTTAGGGGTTTTTAAAAATGTTGTTTATTAGGCATTCTATTTAATCTTTTATGAATTCAATTAAGTACAATTTCAATCACTAAGTTACTCCAGCGATTATCTATAATTGATAAATCAATAACATGTGTAAAATGGTTTCAAATGTTAGTGTAAATACTATTTTTCAAATGAATGGAATGAAAAAGCTTTAACTATTGTAAAATTATAGAAAAGTGTTACTAGACAAAGGAACAAATATATTTAAATCACTTAAAGCATTTCTGTCATAAGGCTCGTGGAAAATCATATTTTAACAATGATAATTTTCATCAGTACTAGATAGGTGGGGTGTTATCAACATCCCAACGATTAAAACTTGTGATGTACATTGTTGTGTATTTTTAAAAACACAATGGTTTCACAACAATGTGCGAATGAAGGTAATATGCTGCTCAACAGTGTGACCAGCATACCTCCCTAAATACTAGTCAACTTTTACATCTGGGGTGTTGTGAGCAGTTAAAGGTTAATAACAATGTGACGGACAAGTTGCGTAAATAAATTGCATAAATAAATGGGAAATAAAATTGAAATCAGTGGGTACTATATCTTGGTGTAGATTCCAGATGCCACGACACTATTATCAATGCATGCTTTATTTTTATTTCCTTTTCCTTTTTATTCGTTTTTACTTTCTCTACTGCGTATAGTAAGTAGATTAAGTGTTGTATTCCACCCAAAAATTCGATGTCGAGATTTCGCCGGAAATATATGTTTTGAGGCCCTCTGAATCCAAAATATGCGTTTTAGAAAAAGTTCCCTGTATGTGTCACAAAGATTTTGAAGAAAATTGATCCACCCTAAACTACTCTTTACATAGAAGATTTTTCGAAAATTTTGATTTTCTCCAAAATGGCTCTTAACGATTTTAATCAACATACATACGTTTAAAATATTTTAATGACAAACGAAATATATATCTTGAATTTTATGGTTATAGCTCATTTACTCTGGATGATCTTTGCATAACTGATAAACGGTAAGAGATAAACCAAATCTTACTATACAAAAATGTAGATCTTTCTAAAACACACAATTTATGTCTGAATACATTTTCCTGTGCAGTGAACCATTTTGGAAATTATTAATTTTGTTGTTTAACGACGCTGTCAATTGCCAGGATCACATCAGTGTCACCGGTGTGCCGGAATTTTGTCCCGTAGGAGTTCTTTTACATGCCAGTAAATCTACTGACATGGAGCTGTCGTTTTTAAGCACACTTAAAAACCATCGGTCTGGGCCGGATTTGAACCCGCGACCTTGGGAACAGTAGGCCAGCGTCTAACCAACTGAGCCACCCAGACCGACACCATTTTGGAGACATTCCTTGTTATGTGTGTGAGTTTTGGAAAACTTAAACTTCTGTCAAACGCAACATCGCTATTAATTTTTTATATCTTAGCCTTGCAAAGAGAACGGAATCTCAAAGCTTTAAAACATTTGACTATCACTCAAAGCCTACTGTACTCCCATATTCTCCTTGTACCTACAAGAAAATTAGCGATACTATCTACAAATGTTGGTCGATTAACATGAAATAGATTGAGGAATAAGTGTTTGTATGAGAAGTTTGTGCAAGAGTAGAGAAAGTCATGTGAGTTCAACACATCAGATTTTTCTTTTCTCTTTTAGTATGCTTTACTTTCTCAACTTTTTAGTGGTTAACCTTTATTCCCATTCCCAGTCTGTCTATCATTCCAATCTCCATCATCCTATTTCTGCTCATCCATCATCCGTGATATTCCAGACTTCCAAGGTGTTCTAAGCTGGCCCCATTTCCTTCTGTCCACTGCAGATTGCTGTACCATAATAATTAATCCGCCCGGCTGTATCATGCTTTTTGGGAATCGTAGTAAAAGTTCTTTTAAGGCGGTAGGTACAGGTATAAAAATTAGTGATACTCAATTAATTCCTCTGTATGGATCAACCATACAACATTGCTGTTGAAATTTTAAAACATAATACCTTTTTCATGCTAGATGAACCTAATTTCAATTTCACAAAATTCATTTACGTACCTATTTTATATATTCAAAATGCGGCATCTTATTATGCTGGGATCATGTTTATCTCTGATAAATCGAGTATTTTTAAATACATTTAAATTCTGCTGAGAAAACGTGCATTATAAAAGCGTACCTGCCACGCCTATTAATTCTGTAGACTATAAATGCTCGTAATTATCACAATATTGACGAAAAACAATTTATGATCAACTTTGAAGCATTTACAATTTAATTCAGAACACTTACCCACTCCTTGAGCGACAATTTTGACCAGTGCAGAAGCGTTAGTGAGACAAAGAGACTTGTGTTACCACAGCAGTGTCAAGGACAACTGCGATTGCAAGGATTAAAATACAACAATACAGGGTGAATTGTAGCTGTACGTGCAAATAAATGGCAGCTGTAATAGTATTAGCAGTTCGTTAACAGTTTTATAAGAAACAAAATGACAAAAAAATAAGCTAGACTTCTCATTTGTACAATACGGAAATTATGTATTGCAATTATTTATCCACCTTCCTATTATTTCTTTATAAAATTGTTAATCCTTATTCTGATATCGATGTTATTGTCAATATCAATTGCACGGTGTATAAAGGTCAGAAAAACCATGTGTACAGTTTCAAGATTCAAAGCACAAACACAAACCTGCAAAAGGTTACAAGGTATGGAGTAAACGGATGCAGGTCACGTTCAAACAAACCCTCTGTGTACCTGGTGAAGCGGCAAGGGGAGTGAATATATGTGAAGGTACAATACCGCCCCTCTGAAACAGCTACCGCCGTTGCACCCCCCTCAGGTGCTTTATGTTTCTGCACTGTCTACACACTTCAGCTGATTACAAGCATGAGCATAAAGAACATATAACCGCTCATAGCCATAGTAGGTCAGTCAATATGTGTCCGCTGCACTGTATATAAAATGTCTTCAATTTACATCCCTAATTTGCATTTCCGACGCTAGAGTCACACAAATTGTCTACCTGATATCGTTTATTACTTTCTCAACTACGCACATAACTCAAAATAATTTATGTCAAATATTTTTTTTGGAGTGGACAGAATTAACCACTCCCGAGGTATTTCTTGTTATACACTTGAATTGTCCAATACATATTTTTCTCAAATGGAAATTTATTATTCATTTTTTCCCCTCGTGGACATGAGATATGATGTATTAGAACGGGGGGAAGCACCTCTCCTACTGCACGGATCTATGTCGGCTACCACCTCCTCAGAGGTAGAGATGAGATGAAGGTATACCACAACCCCGGCACAGGACAACGAAGTCAGCGCCACAGAGACGTGCGGAAGTCTCTAACAAATGCAAATGCTAGTAGAACGAAATTTCATGCATTACGTAGCGACCAAATCTTGGAATCTTTACCTGAAAATGTTTATTTCAATTGGCATGAAGTAGATAGAAGAATAATCGTTTGTAAGGTTAATTTGTACTAGAGTAGAATGCAACTCAACGGAGTTTTGGAACTGTGTTCATTGTGGAATATTGTATTCCGTTTATTTATAGCCAAGCAGCCAACATAACTACGAGGAAACAACTTACATCAATACATCTTTGCATTACATGAAAGAAGTTCATAATGCAACGATGTCAGTCTTTCTGAGACACTTCAGAAACCAGGTTCACTGCTTCATCTGCTGATGAAGAGGTGATTCCACACATTTTATCCTTAATTTTTTGAAACAACAAGAAATTACAATGGTCTAGGTTGAGGCTGTATGGTGGAGTGTTCATGGTGCTGACCTTTAGGACATCCTGATACTCAGTTGTTAGTTTTGCTGCATGCGACGATGCGTTGTCAGGAATTAGATTTCCTTTTTGGCGCTGTTTACAAAGTTCTTCAAAAATTTGTTTACCAATTGGCAGTAACGGTATGTCTAAGGCTTAGGTTCTGTTCGAAAGACCCATTGAATCGTTTGACTTTTCTTTTCAGGATCAGAACAATAAATCCAAGATGCAGCATCAGTAACAATATTGCAAATCATATTTGAAATGCCACCTTGTTGTTTTTGATCAAGAGTCAGTTTATGTGGAATCCATCAACAGCAAACTTTTCTCAGGTCTAACTGTTGTAAAATGTTTTGGATTTGATTTATACCAATGCCCAATGTCGCCCAAATAAAGCCATAAGATGCCCGTCGATCTTTTTCAAGCATTGCTCGAATAACGACAATATGTTCATTAGTAACAGCAAATTCTTGCTGTCCTTCATGAAGTACATCACCAAGAAAAAACGAAAAAACCTGCCTATTTTAATTATTCAAAACGGCGGCACCTTACTATCTTGGGACCATGTTTATCTCTGATAATTATATCGACTGTTTTTGAATACATTTAAATTCTGTTGAGAAAACATGCATTATAAAAGCGTACCTGCCACGCCTATTAAACCTATACACTTTAAATGCTTGTAATTATCACAAAATCAACGAAAAACAAACTTTATAATACATTTTGAAACATTTACAATTTTATTCAGTAGAAAGAAAAAATAGAGGTTTTTCATAGTACACTTACCCGCTGTTTAATCGACAATTGTAACCAGTAGAGAAGTATTAGTGAGACAGAGAGTTATGTTAACGCAGCAGTGTCAAGGACAGTTAAAAGAAAACAACTGAAGAAGATTGCAAGGTTTAATATACAACAAAACAGTGTGAATTGTAGTTCTATACGTGCGAATAAATGACATCTGTAATAGTATTAGCAGTTCGTTAACAGCTTTAGTAGAAATAAAATGACATAAAAATAAGTTGGACTTCTCATTTGTACAAGGCATGAATGTATAAGTGGCACAGGTAATACAAAATAGATCTTTTTTACAATTTTACATCGTTAAGGCGTTGATGAAGATTTAAAATTGTAAAAAAATCATAGCCTGGAAAGTTCTCTAGTCAAATTAATTTTTGGGTTATTACAAAGGTTTTAGAAGTTGATAATCAACAAACTATTAGAGCAGATCGAACCAACTTCGCGGCAAACAACTTGCAAAGCATTAGAAAGTATCTGTCAGATATAAATAAATTGTATTTGTTTTAGATCCTTGGCATTCTAAAACAGTTCAGTGTCGCCATCGTGTGGTAGAGATTCACAAAGCTTTATCACGAAAGTTGGCTATAAATACGACGCACAGACGTTGCCAGGCTAAGAACTTAACCAACTGTAATAAATAAAAGAAAGGAAAGGGGAGAAATCGAGACGAACTAAGAAGACAGTGTCTGGTCTTTTGTACGAAGTGGCTATGTGGAACTAAAGGGGAAACGCAGAGCATGGGAGGACAGAAAAAAAGTAAACTCTTCCTTTCACCCTCCTTTCTCATCATTTAGAAGTACAGTTGTTGCTTTAGCTATGTAACACAAACAAGGATGGGGGAATGCGAGGAGCCTATTCATGCAACCTTACCATCCTGGAACGTTTATATATGGGTGGCCCAAAGAGTGGGAACGTAGCAGCGGCGGCTGAGCCAAGAAAAAACTACCACCAACATACAGGATGTATAGATATTTTGGTAAATGGTACCATCTCAGTGTGTTAGTTATTTTCCCCCTTCATCTAACAACACCCCCACAAATCAATAACAAAGTTTACTACCTGATGCTTCTTGCATAGTCGTAAATGAACAACGCCTCAATGTGTGATTCACTGGTCCAGAGAGTGTGCGGTCATTGGCCTTGCAAAAAGGACTAAGAGTTCCAATACAGAATTCATTACCGCGTTACAGCATTCTTTTCGTCCACTCTGCGTCATATTTTCTGTGTCTCGCCTACTTGAAGGTATTAACTTACATGAAAACATACTACTCTTATGTAAAATAAGTCTGCAAAAGAAGTAAATATTGCTGTAATATTGCTCATTACCCTGTTCCCAATTACCAGTGCAAATATCTGTATTTATAGCTCTAACGGGCTATATTTTATGGGGAAGAATCAAAGGGGAACATTGTAAATTATTTATTTTAAGATATGGAATATTTGTCTAATTCTAAAGGAAAGTATATCTGAGGGTAACATATACTGCATACAAAGTTGTAAACAACCTTACCAAACCTTCTTAATATATTAATTTCTTACTCATAATTAATCACTTTTTGATATGGTAATAACAAATGCTCCTTGGACCTTCCATCGTATTCCTCGCAAATCAACTTGCAATCTAAGAAACTGTTCTTAATTTTTACCTACTCTGAGGGGAAAAAAAGAACTATGTATACTCACATGACCTTCTCTACCCATTCTTAAACTATTCTCAGGGAAGCTTATTTAACTATCTCCTAGGCGCGCCATGGCCGAGTGGTTAGACCATTCGCCTCTCACCAAAGCGGTCCGGTTCGATCTAAGGCGACCACAAACTCAATATTGCATTTAAACTTTCAAACGCAAATACAATAACTTACATTAAATAAACCAATAAGAAAATAAATCTCTAACAAGTGGAATCATATCGTATCCTTTAGACATTTACAAATACGGATATTCAGAAAGTACCTTTTGAAATTGTAAATAAATACTGTAAAAATGTCAAAGTTTACCTTATGCTTGCGATAAAAGTGGCGTTTGATATTATAACAATTTATATTTCCAAATTGAAATCCGCATATTAAACACCAAACTTTCTTGTCCTTGTAACTTATAAAAAACTCTGTGCCACTCTTCATGAAACAGACGTCCTGACGAACCATACTCGCCACTGAATGAAGTGGAATGAGGCAGAGGAGTGGTCCTTTTGAGCCATGTTGTACATTTTGTATTAAGTTTCCTTGCTACCATATTTAATACTGCATTAGTATCGTATTTTCTTTTCCTTTATGAAGGTCAAACGTTTGGTTAAAATTGCGGAATCTTTACTCACGCTAAACTCCACAGTATTTCAAAAAGAGCGCAGTAAGGAGCGGAATCGCGTGCAGATTGCCTGAATAAGAATGAGCAGAGATAAGGAGCTACCGTATTATTCACAGGAAAACCTTATTTATTAACGTAGTAGATTTCAACCCGATGAAGAGAAACTGTGCGTGTTCGAAGGTTACTTTGCTGAAAATGGAAAAGTTCAGGTCGGCAAGGTCAAATTTAAAAGGACTATCGGGATACCACATGCTAAATGTGCCCCTAGGATAGAGAATATTTCTACAATTCGTAACCTTTGGGGTTTATAATGTGCAGAATTAAAAAAAAAAAAAAAAAAAAAAAAAAAAAAAACTGTTGCGGTTCACATTTTACCTTCTCTACTACGTAAAATAAGTAGGGGAAATTTGAATGTCGAGATTCCACCGGAAATATATGTTTTGAGGCCCCTTGAATCCAAAAAAAGGCATTTTTAGAAAAAGGTCCGCGCGCATGTGTGAACATAACTCAAAAACGAAAATTTGGTTAAAAACCACAGTTGTTATTTAAGTTTAATATATTTCAAGAATGCGACACGAAGATTTTGAAGAAAATTCCTGCATCCTAAAATACACTTTACGTGAAGTGTCTTGAAAATTTTGATTTTTACAAAAATGGCTCTAATGATTTTGATTAAAATGCCATTGTTTGATATTGTTATGGCAAATTAATATAGATAGATCGAATCTTACTATATAAAACACATAGATCTTGTTAAAACATACAAATTATGTCTAAATGCATTTTTATGTAGAGTGACCCATTTCGGAGATATTCCTTGTTATTTGTGTGAGTTTCGCAATACTTAAGCTTTTCTCAAATGGAAGGTCGCTATTTACTTTTTTATCTAAGGTCTGTGCAAAGAGAACGGAATGTCAAATTTTCCATATATGTAGTGACCAGCTTTAGAAGATTTGGCTATCACTCAACCCCACTGTATTCCAACATTCCCCTTGTACCAACAAGATAATTTCTGCAAATGTTTATTTCGGCTAACATAAAAAAGATAGAAGAATAAGCGTTTGCAAGATTAGAGAAAGTAATGTGAGTGCAACACACCAGAGTTTTCATTTTTGATATGTATAGGATCTTTCAAAAGTGAGTTTAAACATTAAACTGCTATAAATATTATAATATTTGAGATAGGGGGGAAAAATGACACCGTTGGGCAAACAACGAAGCCTGGGACACCATGCACAACATTGTGCAGATAATGTCTTGTAATATTGGCAATTTCTGGTGAGATGACATCTCTCACCTGCAGTGAGGTTGTTGGATGTATCAGGAATACACCTTCCTGCAACAACAAAATGGCGTGATTCAGATCCGGAGATCGTGGAGGCCATATGCTTAGAAGTTCTTACTGATGACACGATCGACAAAAATCTGCGTAATTAATTGATTTGCAGTGGTGTAAATGTGGGGTAGAGCGCCATCTTGCATGAAAACTATGTTTTCCATAGAGTCTAGGGATGACGAAGTGCTCAACATTCTGTAGTAGTGCTCCCCATGTATTGTAGCTGTCTGTCTTATTCCATGATCGTGTTCGTCGAAGATATATGAGTCCATGTTGAATTGTGAAGTGAAGTCACCTCATACAGTAACTTTTAAATCACAAAGACCTTGTTGAATTAAAGTTCTGGTGGTCATTTTCTGAACAAAGTCTGCTAGTATGCGTGTTAACTACCCTTTTAAATTAGGAACTTAGATATTCCTAAAGCAGTAGGCAAAATCACTAACGCTCAAATCAACAAAAAAGATGCAAAAGATGGAAAATGCAAAAAGAAACAAATGAAAACCAAATCCCATTGTTTGCCTAACACTCCGATTTTTTTCCTATATCAAAGTGTATATTATTTTTAGCATTTTAATGTTTGAACTAACTTTTGAAGTAGCCCATACATTAATGATCCGGAAAGTGTTACTCTATTTACGAGTTCACTGGCATTGCCATTTGCTTGGATATTTATAGTATAACTACTTCCCTTTCCGTTCTTTTTCCGGTTATACCAAGCAAGTCGTCCAGAGGTGTTTCAGTTTCTAAATCTCATTCTCTTCACTGTGTTTTAAAACTAAGAAAACCTTGTCTTTGCCTTTTGAGCCGTTTTATTTACTATGTTTTCCTATGTACGCTCTTTAACCAATACGTTTATGGGTATACTACTTGAAAAGTGATATAGTTACCATGTTTTATTTCCCATTATACCCATCTTGTCCAACATTTGCTTCGTCAACTGTTCCATATCGTAGTTTTCGTCGCACTCCTGGCACCAACTGTAATTATATAACTTTTCAAGTGCACATTTATTTCATTTAATTTCCTTCCAGCTATGGCCTTAACACAAATTATCACTATTACATTTATTTTAACTATTTTGGCTACATGAACTACCACCATAGCATTACAAACTCAAAGTTCCTCTCTGCCTCCTTAGCAACGTGACCTCAGCCAAGGAAATCTATTTTATTGGATAATTTCCACACGGTAACTCGACGTATCATTGTCACAGTATTATGGAGTTAACTAAATTTCCAAGTATTTCTAGTGGTAGTGATAGACCACCTACCTAGTGCAATGGGCCCGGGTTCGATTCCTGGTACCGGCGTGGGAATTTTCCACCACTAGGAGATTTGGCACGGGGTGCACTCAGCCTCGTTAGGTCCCAGAGGGGCCATTTGAGGAGTTACCTGATAAAGAAGTAGCGACTTCATATTGTGAAGCCCGCATAACCGGCCGGGAGGCTTCGTGACGCTGACCACGTCCCACCCTCCAGTTCTGCACCCCACTCATGCTACTAGGAGCCCAGTGAAGGGACAATGGGAATGAAATTTTGATCAAAAGTGGTCAAATATTCGATATTTATTTTTTACATTAAAATGTTCCTGGAACTCCTATGCATCTGGATCAGCTAACATCTTTCATATCCCTCACTCCATTGGTCATTACGGCCCAGTGCTCTTCCCTTTACGTACGTTCCCACATAAAGGCTTATTTTTCTCAAAAGTACATTTCCGCATATTCCATATGTAAGTCGCGCTTCAGGTTTGCTTCAAATTCAATGAAAATTTCCAAAAGTATTCATAAGTAGCAGCTAAACAATTCTATGATTCAATATTGATGTTATCATTAACATGAATTCCTAAAACATATTTTTTATGAAAAAATCAATAATTTTTAAGATTAAATTTTCTTTGTTATTAAAAAGTGCAGCATAATCAGCAAATATATTTGAAATATCTCTTCATACAATTGTTACCCATGTTTTAGAGTCTCAGTTCTGCGAATAAAAGCCAATTTCGAAAAGTCAGTATGTGCGTGTCAGATTTTGAAAATGTACCTATTAAATTCATAGAATAATTTATATATCATAAACGAATTATCCAATTGTAATGAAATTTGGTGAACATGCTATTCTTATATAACTACAAATACAGCAAAAATTTAAAAAAAATCTATCAAGAAATGTAGAACTTTCAAATTTCACTCCCAGTGTCCCCCTGAAGTTCTGTTGTGCTGCTAGGAGTCCAGTGTATTGAAGACTGAAAGAATGTCCAGTTTAAAAGCCTCGGGTCTGTGTTTGGGATCGAACCCGGGAACATTCCAGAGCTGGGAACCATTGCTGCCACGCTTCAGCCCACTGCGACACCGCAGGGTCTTATTATACCTAAGTAGCAGAGAAGTTAAAAATGTTGAAAAGCAGAATCTGCAGATTACTAATTCAACAGTCGACAGACGGAAGTTTAGTGTTCTCTTTAGATTAGAGCCAACATTCCTTGTTTGGCTTGTGACTGAATGAAATGAATACTGTACCTCACGACTGCAGAGACAATAGTTGTGAATAATTTACAGACGTTTGAGAATTCATTCTGCTCATAAATCTGGAATGATAACGTTACATTTATACAGACTCACCTGTTGGGGAAGAGGTTGTTGTCAGGCTTCCGTGCTCTTGCACTGTCAGCACTACACTCAGCACTTATTGGATCTCTTGCCATGAGTACTGTAACAAAGATTGGGCCTCCTTTAAAAGTTAATGCCTCATCTATGGCTTATTATGTACTTCAAGCAAGTACAGGACGTAATTCTTTTTAAGTAATGAATTCAAAAATTCTATACACATATTTCACTTGAAATACACGTTATGAGGCCCTCTGGATCCGAAAAAAGCCATTTTAAGGAAAAGCTCTGTGTGTGCGCCTGTCTGCAAACTGCAAAACTCGTAAACGAAGAGTGGGGACTGAAATTTCAAAGTTTTGTAATATATAAGCTACTGATTTAAAATTTTGTGTAGGCTATAAGCAGGTCAATAGTAAATGCTGTAGCAAGTTTCACATTTGTATGATTGTTACTTATAGAGCTATTAATTATTTTGTCAATCAATAATATAAAATATTAATTTTTGCATTCTCTTCTGGTAAGTATTCCAGCCAAAATTTAGAAGTGAAGATTTCACTGGAAATATGTTTTGAGACCCCCTGAATCCACAAAAAAAGAAAGCATGTTTAGAAAAAGGTCCGCGCTCGCGCGCGCGTGTGTGTATGTGTCTGTCTGTGGACAGCTTAACTCAAAAACGAAAAGCCAGTTAAAAACCAAAGTTGGTGTTTAAGTTTAATGTCTTTCAAGGATGCGACACGAAGATTTTGAAGAAAATTTCTTCACGCTAAACTACCCTTTACATGGAACATTTTTCGAAAATTTTTATTTTCTTGAATTAGGCTCTAACGATTTTAATTAAAATGCCATATGTTTGAGATATTTTTACGACAAATGAAATGTTTATCTTGAATTTTCTCTCTATAGCCCCTGTAGTCGTATTTATTCTGGACGACTTTTGCATAACTGGCAAACCGTTAGAGATAGACCAAATCATACTGTACAAAAAATGTAGATCTTGCTAAAATACACAATTTATATCTGAATAAATTTTCTTGTAGGGTGAACAATTTCGGAGATATTCCTTGTTATGTGTGTGAGTTTCGGAAAACTTAAAACTTTCGTGAAATGGAACATCCTTGTTCATTTTTTTATATGTAAAGTGTCCAAAGAGAACGGAATCTCAAAGCTTAAAAAGATTTCACTATCGCTCAAAGCCTACTGTATTCTAATATTCCCCTTGTACCTTCAAGGAAATAAGCAGTAAGGTAATTTGTACAAATGTTTATCTTAACTAACACGAAGAAGATGTAGCAATAAGAGTTTGTAAGAATGGTTAGTACAAGAGTACAGAAAGTCATGTGAGTGCAACACATAAGATTTTTTAAGTAGGTTTATAATGTTATGGGCTTATTTGTTATGATTATGAGTACAAAACCAGTTAGGTATTACTTTTGTAGTCATAGCACTATTTGCTAAGATAAAAATGTATTTCTATTTTCACATATTCTTATATAGAAATTAACGAAATATCTGAACATTTTATTCGTTTATTATTTCTTTTACAAAAACTATTTGCCATAAACTGAAAATAATAACTAGGTTTGTTGAAGTGTCTTTGCAAAACATGCATGTAACGTTTTGCTACAATGGAGTCAAAACTATTGCTCCATCATCATTTTATATTAAAAAATGTAAATTTGAGAAATATTGAGTTTTCTGAAAACATGCATTTCAAATATATTTACAGGCTACCTGTACTCTCAGAACTGGCTCGTAGTGTTACAATATGATCTCAAACAGTGAAACTCGACCCATACAAGGCTTGCACTGTCACGATACGTACTGTAAAGTAATATTTGTTTTAAAAAAGGAAGCCCAAAACTGTTTCAAAACAGGTATCACATTGGGTGCATTCTACCTGCACCGTCAACTGCACATCTGAGTATTTAAATGTGCACTGGCGCCTTAAAAATGGCGGAACTTGACATTTTATTTATTCACCTGATTCCTGAAGTTCCTAGGTACATTTTTGGTCTAAATTTAAGTTCCTGTGTCCGTTAAATTCAAAATGTGGTGTTCCACTAATACGACATGAAGATTTTAAAAAAATCCCCACATTCCAAACTACCCTTTGCATGGAAAATCGTAAGAAAGTTTCACTTTTCTAAAAAATTGTTCTGAGTGCTTTGATTACATTACCATGTTTTAATGACAAATAAAACGTGCAGCATGAATTTCCTAGGAACAGTCTCTGAAGTTCTCATTCTGAGTGGCTTCTGAGAGATTTATACTGCAAGATGTCACACTGAGAGAGCTGTTCAGATTGGTGGAAAACTGGCATATATTTGCAAAGAAAGATACCTACCATGTGATTTGAGCTGCCATACTTAGTAGTACAGAGCAAAACTTGCCGTAAAAATTGGTTAAGTTTACAGTGCTAGCTCTAAGTGTTGTGATCACTGCTTACAGGGATACCACCGAGGAGAAACCCCAGACGGAATGTTGATGTTACACTTCTTACAGACCCGTAGTATATCAATCGACAGAAATTATCCCCCAGTAAAAACTGTATTTCTTTGAACTGGAAAGTATTCCAACAAGGGCAGCTGGTTCCATATTTTTGTCACGAGACCTGGTCTGTCTTTCCAGTCATTTACACAACATTATATTAACTTTGAATAAAATCTTGAGGATGGACATGTTACGTGCCTTTATCCCTGTTACTGCTCAGAGTTTGGGAAGAACGTATACAAACAAAAATGTGGGTGCGCTCCATTTATGACAACTTCCACTCTTGTGCCTTCCATACAACTAAGATAAGTTTTTATTACAAATTTACAGTTTTATTGTATATACTTATACAAAAGTTTGCAGAAATGGCTTTATTACATATAAAACTCAAATCTTTTAAGAGTTGGTTGTTATGCGACGGCTTTGACGTTCCATTCCCTCTGCATTCCTGAACATAAAAAAAGGAATTATAACTTTATTTTTGAGAAAAGTGTATTTGAAGTTATCGAAACGAATGATGGAATATCTGCAACATGGTTATTGCCATAAAAAAATTATTTGACATAAATTTTGTTTTAACGAGATCCACATTTTTATGTAGTAAGATTTTGTTTATATCTTACAATTCAGCAGTTATTCCAAAGTCATCCAGAATGAAGAGGACTTCTGAGGATATTCCCAGAAAATTCAAGGTATATATTGTTCATGAAAAATATCTAAAACTCGTGCCATTTTAATCAAATTCGCTAGAGGCATTTTTCATAAAATCAAAAATTTCGAAAGTTTTTCAATGTAAACGGTAGTTTGAGTTGGGAAAATTTTCTTGCAGATCTTTGTGTCGCATCGTTGGAAGATGTTAAATACCGAGTTTGGTATTTAACCGACTTTTCGCTTCTGAGTTATGCTGTTCACAGACACACGCATCTATTTCATAGTCTCAAAATTATCCTCATTCATAATACTAATACAAAGCAAATAAAAGCACACTGCAACATTTAAAAACAAACTGTCTTGTTATTACAATCCTAAGGTGATTATTTTAGAAATTACAGCAACAGAGAGATTTGGATTGTCAAGAAACACACTATCCCACTGTCAATTTGCCACCACTAATTAGCTTACGAGGATCAGTACGAAAGTTTTGAGATGTGAGAAAATGAAAGTTGATCCACTCCAATTGGATGCAGGATGGGATAGCCCCATCCTTTGTGAGTAAATTGTTATGAGGTAGTGACACTCCCACTCCAGAAATTCCTGCAGCGCAACAATAAACAGCCAGGAGCTTGGAGCAGAGCAATTTCGCTCTATTCGTGCATGCAATTTTTTATCAGCGGGAAGAGAAAAGAGTTACATGGGGCCAGGTCAGGACCGTATGGTGGACGAATCGTAAGTTTGACTCTGTAGACTCCAGGGACTGAAAGGTAATGTTGACCGTGTGTGCGGACGCATTGTCCTGATAGAGAAGAATCTCTCGCAGTCTCGTGCGTGGCCGCCGTTCTTGAAACTTAGCAAACACTTTTGGCAAGCAAACTGTGGTGTACTAATTAAAGGTAACCGTGCTTTGTTCCTCCAGAGAAATGGTTGCCATAAGACGACCCTTTAGGAAAATGAGGCCACCATTTTCTTGTGGACACTAGGATTTTCAAAACAGTTGGCGATCCAAACTGTAATGCTGTCTCAATTTCTTTAAATATTATGCGATTATTTTCGTGAAGTGTTTTGCTCAATGCTACAATAATTTCCTCAGGCCTGCCAATGCCGGACACGCGCTTCTTTCCTCAGCTTTCAAAGATGTTTGGCTCCTTTTACATTCCTGGACTGCCCTTCTTCCACGAGGCGACCAAGGTATTGGGCCACCTATCGTCCCCCATTCTTCTAACGTCTCCATACCATTGAAGACCTCACCTTTTAATTCTCTCCAACACTTTTTCCTCCATATTCATCATCTGTCTCACCTATTCTTCACGCCTTCTTTCCAATCTTGATACTCTAGCACTAGTCTTATTCCGTCCATTTCCACTCAGCACAACAGTCCACCACAGTCTTTAAAATCCTCTTCATTGTACAGTTCAATATGGTTCTACTTCTCAAAGCCTTTTCCTCAACTCTTAAACTATATCACTAATGACTCTTTCTAGTGACGAAGTCCTACCTCCTGCTTCTACATTATGCATTGATTTTAACATATGGAAATTATTTAAATACTTGCTACATTTCTTTATACAATTATTAATCTTACCCGTCAGTAATCAGGTTATGAAGGTGTATACCCTTAATTACGTGAAAGTACAAGCCAGTAATGTTTAAAGAGTCGTTAATTTTGGCTGCACTCTCATTTGTCTGAGTGAACCAGCAAAGACAACTGAACACGGCATCGCCGCACAAAGTAGTAAATCAATCAGAATCGCATTACCAAAAGCAATTGGGAGGCGTGCTTAGTTCGACATGTGCAGGTTTAGAATCCGCTCAGGAAGATTTGCGTGTAATGGGTCTTTCCCGCCCATTGTTAGCAGCTTAGTTACACGTAATCCTGTTCAAATTAAGGCTTAATAAACTCCTGGCTTAGAGCCAGTTGCTTCCGTTCAAATGCACGGAAACTTGCCAGCGATTTACTGTTTCTTTGCATTGCTAATAAGTAGGTAAGCCCCCCTGTTTACCTGATAAACCACTGCATTAATCCGTCCTTGGTGAGGGAACTGGATATTCTGCCTGACCACCAGAAGAAGGTCAGCCCGAGGAATGTACTATGTAAACATTTTCTACTGTCCTTGTCATGTTTATGCACATTAGCGAGTCACATATCAGTGTTGCCAACTATTGTAAGCCAAAAGTCGCCAAATCTTAAATAAGAAAGTCTTTAAGTCAAAATGAATAGTACTATAATTAATTTTATGCACGACTATACCTTAATGTACTGCTATCCACCAATCAAAGGTGCACCCGTTGATAAGGACCCTGCTAATCTACCAATTAAAGGTGCACCAGATCATAAAGACACTGCTACAGAGGTACACCTGTTCATAACGACACTGCTAATCCACGAATCAAAGGTACACCTGTTCGTCATTGCCGGATCTGGTCGCCCTTTGGGTCTCTGCTTCAACTCTCCCTCACAGGGCTCGTGTTCGAGCCACAAAAGGCCTCTTGGCCTATCTTTTTGTAGAGGGCTTTGCTGTGCTGGTTTTTCACCTAAAACTACTACCGCAAAATATCCCTGAAGCAAACCTAGGAACTGAAAATAGATTTTCACAAGCATGAAGCAGCGAGCGGACTCATTAAAGCAACTCTAGCCAATTTAAAAATATAAGCACCAATGATTTTCATAATAAACTTGTACATTTTTAAACGGAAACCACGTATTATTTTTGCCACAGTTGATAAAGTGGAAAATTACATTTGCTGCATCGCAATAGATTAATTAAAACAAAAACACAAGAAATTGTAACATGCAGTTGACCTTGCGAAAGAGGTAAACCTTCATTTGTTTCCTTTTTTGCAACTGGAAGTTATTATTTCTAGCGCAATTGATAATAACACCGTTATAATATGCATTATAATACGTAAACCACATCAGCTCACGTTTCAGACTTAACGACGGGTTATTATTATTATTATTATTATTATTATTATTATTATTATTATTATTATTATTATTATTATTATTATTATTATTATTATTATTATTATTATTATTATTATTATTATTATTATTATTATTATTATTATTATTATTATTATTATTATTATTATTATTATTATTGTTATTGTTATTGTTATTGTTATTATTATTATTATTATTATTATTATTATTATTATTATTATTATTATTATTATATCCTCAACACCATTTTCATTATCTTCTTCTTCTTCTTCTTCTTCTTCTTCTTCTTACTAAGGCACTACAACTTTAGTAAAGTTTTGGCCTTCTCAACAATTTGTTTCCAGACTTTTCTATTTCGTAGGGCCATTTTTTTATTTTTATATGCTTAAATGAAGGTTTATTCCACCAAAAAATCCCGACTTTAGTATAGTAAACCTTTTGGATTTTCCTCCATTAATTTCCGCACCGATGACGTCGCCTCGCTGATTCTGTTTTTCTTAATCTTGTTTGGTTGTTTCTTTGTGCGCTTTATGACTAGTTTCATAGTTATCACATGCGTTTTCCTGTAAAAAATCAGAAAGAAGAACTACGTTTCCTCCATTTATGTCTCAGGTGTATGAAGGCTACACGTTCGAGCTAAATAAGTGAGATCTTTCGTTTGTTTTCGTTTTCGTTTGTTGCTTTCTTTTGTTTTTGTGGGCCATTAATTAGAGAATCATGTCATGCGACTGTTCAGCATGATCGGAGGATTCCATGTCTGAATTTTGCGTGATTACCATGTTTGTTTTGGAATCTGAGTCAACTGTTTTTATTATTTACTTTGTGGTTTGTTTGTTGTTCAGGTCAGGAAAGTTGGCAGCACCCAAATCTAGCTCGGCATTCTTTTTGCTTCTCTTTTATTGTTGACAGTTTGTGATATGACCTGAATCGGAGCAATGATCGAAGCTTCGTGGTTTGTCTTGGCCCAACTGCCTTGCAAGGTGCTCTTCTTGCTTACTTAAGAAATAGCTAGAACTTCCTGACGAAAAATAAATCCATTAATTGGTGTCATCGTGATTAACCTGCATACTGGGCCACTTGGATCGACTTACATTTGGCTCCTAAAGTTTAGGTTATGTGTAAAACCTGGTTGATTCACTCCTTCACGAATATGAACTGTAGATGAAGTAAGATTATTCCGAAGTACTGCAAGGACATTTTATGGCGTTTACATATTATCTCTTGCACCATGGCTAAGTATATTCCTGCATTTGAAATGTGCGAAACAGATCTTAAGCAGCTTGGATCAATTACCAAAGGCTAAAACAGATGTTCTGATTGTGATTTCATCGTAAGAATCTACGTATAACAATTATCCGGTCTTTAGAGAGCTCATTTGAGAAACTGAAGCTTAACTTTGAGAATGATTTCTTCTGGTTCTGCAGTTATTATAGCTGGAACTACATAAATTGCATTTCTGCATTTGGTCGTAGAATTCTTTTTGCAGCTTTGCATGCAGAGATAGTGCTGCAAAACCTCTGCGAGATTATGACCTCCTTTAGAATTTATTTGATACTTTTAGCGCTGATTTAACGTAACTTATTAGACTAAATCATAGCGTTTATTTGTTTATTTGAAAAGCTTCCTCATTTGAGGGCTGTAAAGAACACAGCGTACACAATTAACATGTTTTTAAAAAACGTTTCAGGATATAAAGTTACCTATAATAACTATAGAAAATCTATTAAATTAATATTCGAGGAAATATAAATATTTTCATGCTAAAATTCAAGTACTAGCTAAAAAGTAATGTTGTTAAGAAAATATTAAATGTCATTTCCAACGCCTTTGCTAAATATATGTCAATGAGTACAAAGGATTTATGGTGACACGTGATCTACTCTACCATGATTGCTCCCTCTGGCTCCTATCATTAGTCCAGTAACCTAGCTCTTTTTAGTTTATATTGGTTCCTGTAATAGGAAATAATGGATTCATAAATGACCTTTTTTCTCCTTCATGTACTTCTTCAGGCTGATCACATTGGGATTCAAAGCGAACAATCAAGGGTCACTCCGCTATCATCAGATGTCTTGTAGGCAATGATATCGATGCGCCTGCTGCTACCACTGTTGAACAATCTGTGTACTTCCTCATGGACCTCGAAACCTTTCTTCTTCGTACTAGTTGCAATTAAGCTTTGGATCTTAGGATGTCTACTGTTTTGCAACACTTCTGCGTATGGGCAATCACACAGAACATGTGCAAGTGTTTCGTGATCTCTGCCACGATGGTCACAGAGGGTATTGTTCTGGGACCTCCCCGCTAAGGAGCGTAGCTGTCATTTTGATGGTATCTCTCCATTTGGAGCAGGGAAGTCCGCAATAATCTCAGATCCATTTATTGGCAGGTGTGTAATCGCTTAACAGTTTAAGTCCTCTTCCTTTTTATGATAACTCGCTCCAAAGATGGAATTCTCCATATCTGAAATGTCTTCTGACTTTCCTTGCATCTGGGAGAAGACATCACTACAGGCTATAAAGCTTACTAAACACACACTTCATGTATTTATGTTGACACATTACTCTAGTACATTACACAAGTTATGGCCTGCTTTTATGATTTGATCTTTTAATTTATTTTCTTCCATGTTTACGCCGCCTTTAACATCTAAGGTCATGTGGTGGCTTTTCACTTATCTATCAATTGCTCATCAGCAATGAAGTTCACTCGCTTATGCGCTTGTCTAATTAAAAGATAGTAAACTAAAAACTTAAGTAACAGTAGCATCAATTATAGAATAAAATACTTCCAATACAAATATTATACGGATTTTAAATAGAATTGCGTATACTACGTCACTACTCAGAAGAGGAGTTTGGTATAGACATGAGAGAAGACAAAGTAAATGTATTTCGTATTTATCAATATTACCTTCATGGGTAGCCTAGTTTTGCTGTATATTTCATTTAAGATTAAACAAAACCTAAAGAATGAGATTCATCCAGGAAGTAACGACCGTTTACATTTTAATATATCCAAAAAATCTGTTATTAATATCATTTCACAAAATTAACGCTTTCTTTATTTCTCTATGCAAACACCTCCGTTATTTAAGTATTTTTTTAATCTGTCCACGAGCTTTAGAATTCCCACCACTGGTCTGTTAGTCTAGAAGTTCGTACACAATTTTACCAAGCAAAGAACGAGAAATATTTGGAAAACAAAGTTCAACTAATCTATACAAAATAAAATATTCTGTTTGCTAACGACGCTGTCAATTGCTAGCATCATATTAGCGCCACCAATCTGCCGGAATTTCGTCATACATGAGTTCTCTTATATGCCAGTAAATCTTAACATGGGGCTGTCGAATTTTAATATTTAAAAACCATCGATCTTGACCGGATTTACACCCGTGAATTTTTTATCAGAAGGCCATCACCTAACCAACTGAGCCGCCCAGACCCACATTAGTCTTGAAGAATTGTTATGTTCACATGACTCATCAAATCATCTGCGACAAACTTCGGAGTCGAACTTCGTCATGCACATTTGTTCGTCTATTGTTGAACACTCAAAGCCGCTTTCTCGCATCTCCACAGGTTTCTCACTGTCGGCGGGGTTTTTATCTAAATTTTGAACAATCACAGAATGCACAATAAAAATCTGTTTTGTCTGAAGCCCACACAACACTGAGGAAAGATGTCGATGTAATCATTCGACCTTGAATAGAAGCCCTACAGCGGGAACGCGCAAACGGATGCTACTTCCTGGATTATCGTCGTATATAAGCTTCAGTATCATTAAGAGTATGTGCATAAAAGAAAAATGGCAGACAGGAACTTTAATGTTGGTGATCTTTATGGTAATTCTCTCCTCGTGCTGCTAAATGCTATATTCAAAACAGCAGCATGCTACTATTCGTTTCAATATGTTTAACCTGAGTTTAACCTATAACAAAAATGTTGCAGGTTGAGGGGAAAAGGTGCGGATGACCAGGATGGCTTCCTCAACATATCGGTCAACGCCGGGCCGAAGCCGCCGTGTGGTCAACAGCTGGGGACCGATGTCACTACCAGCAGACTCTCCAGGACGCCCTGCCCCCGAAACCGAAGAGGAATATGTCGAATATTACCAGGACCGCATCTACTCAGCACAATCCCGCCAGCTATTCCCTCTGCAAGAAGACCTTGCTGACTGGATTAACAAAACACTCGGTGAGTTCTTACATTCCAAACACTATACGCTAGTATTGCATATGTGAGATAATATAATCATGTAGTCAGTGGAACTGCTGTGTGTGTAGTGTGTGAGTTCAATTCGATGTGTTATCTCCTGTTTGAAGCTATTTTTCTTTTAACAATTCTTATAATTGATTCATTGAAATTTTGAATTGATTTTAGACCGTTTCTTGGCCAAAATATTAGCCATTTTGTTTCCAAAAACACAGTGTGCAGGAACCCAGTGTAAGGCTAAAGGAACTTTAAGGGTTGATTAAGAATGACTCAATTGCCAGCTCTTAAAAAATGGTTTCCTGAAGAAACAGTTGAAATCTGCTCATGAAATTAAAAAGTGGGGAAATACACAATCAATTTTGATGGTGAAATTGATGTCATACATACATCGCTTCAAATTTATCTCCATGGTTATATAAATGCAAAACTGTAGTTATTCTAATTTGATTCTAAAGCTGCCCTCCAAGCTATTGGTTCTACTACTTAGCCGAAAATGATTATCAAAGAAATACGTGATATGGAACTGCTGTTAAAATTACTTAATTCGAGGTGTGTCCATTAAGTAAGTTTCCTTGGGGCTGTTTAAAAAAACAAAACATAACTTAATGGAAAGATCTATTGGAAGAGATACAGTAAGTTTTGAACTATTTTTCAACATATTCACCACTGGAATTCAGATAGCTATTATGTCATGGGACCAACTTTTGTATTCCTATTTCGTAGAAGCCTGCCACCAGGATTGGAACCTCTGTATGATAGCCACTTATGCCTCTGTCATTCTGAAAATGCTGACGCTCACCGGACGGGAATCTCTTGAGTTTTAAGAAACGATAGAAATCACTGGGAGCAGATCCAGACTGCGTGTACAAGATTAAACACCTCCCAATCAAAGTTCTGCACGAGATCTGTTGTCCTTTGAGCCGTGTGTGGTCGTGCAGCAAGATTAAATCGGCACTAAGCATCCCCCACCGCTTGTTCTGAATGACCCGTCGCAATTTCCGCAAGGTTTCGGAGGATTGTATTGATTACTGCTTAGTTTACGAGACTGTGCAACCCACGTTTCGTCACCTGTGATGATCCGTTCAGAAGCAGAAATGTCAACGCTGACACCGTGTTCTGTTGTCAGTTACTTCGGCACCTACCTGGCGCACAAGTTCCTAAAAAGAGGATGCTCCGTGACAATTTCATATAAAAAGGAGCGGCAAATTTGTGGGAAATGACTGCCGAGTTCCGTAATGGCTAAGTGACGGTTTTCCATAATGTGTTTCCGTACTAGCTCCACAAGGTCGACTGTAATGATGACATCCCACTGCGCCCATCATGCATAATTTGTCGACCTGCTGAAAATTGTCTGCGCCAGTGACGCACCATCTGCTCATAGCGTTATACCCATAGATACCGTGCACGAACTGGAAAATGGTATTGGTGACGCCGCCTATCTTGGTGTGGAATTAAAGGAAGAATTGTTTGGTGCGGAAGACCATGTGTATTTCTTCAACTGAATTACTTAATGACAACAGAAGTTTCTATTTTGTTTATTGCACGAATCAAGAAATCAAAATTTAAAGAAATGAAAGCCAAGTCACATTTTCAATTAGCATTGCGCATTAAATTCTCGACAACTTCAATCGCAGACGCATCTTCTTTGTCCAGTTCATTTACTATTGATGCAAGTGTTTCAAAATTATTTGTATAATATACCACGGTTTTAAGTCAGGTACCCTAATACGTAACTATTGGTGTAGCAGGCAATGGAAGATCGGGATTAATATTTTTTTTAAATATTGTGACAAAAACAGCAAAATTGCGTCCGGTGCGGTTACTTTTGTATCACTTTATTGTCTTTTAAACTTTTGCACAAATACACAGATCTCTTCTACTCACGTTAACACAGTCTACAGTCTTTCGTGATATTGCAACTCCTAACAGTTCTCTTCTCGTAGCCTTGACTCAGTCCTTTAATTGTCTTTCTTCTCTTTCTCTGTCTCGCATACACTAACTCCGACGATAATCACTTGACGCTCGTTAAAACTTCTTCACGACCACACACGCACGCACAGCAGTCTCACACTCATTTACACATTGAGCGACTCATCTCTGTAACTTAACTCTGTCTTTCTCTCTGCTGTTCCCTCGCCTCCTTATACAAGGTAGAAGGGAAGTCATTACATTCCTTCTAATGTGTGCTTCATAGAATCACTACAAACAAAAAAAGTAATGGCATTTTGTTCTTTTTTCAGCCGATATCTACAAACATAAATGCTTTTTGATCCAACTTGGATGCGTAATCCCACAGGAATGTACGAAGATAACAGTATGTTACTTGTAAGATGCGTAGAGTAAAATATGCTTCGGTAGTAATTATGCGACATCACACAGGGTTACGAAGTAATTAACCACTTAAAAGACATGAAGGAATACTCCAAGTAGCTTTTTCACACGTGCAGTAAGCCGACAACGTTGCGTTAAAGTTGGTCAGGGAATTGAACTGGTTTGTGGGTGTAAAGAGGTCTGACACTTTCGTTTAACTAATGTTTTGGGAGCTAACGCTTGTGATTGGCCTACACTCGCGCAGTAAACATGGAAGGACAAGTTCTCAAGAAGCACCGTTACTGTGTTTGTGTATGTACTGAGCTAGGGAAAGTGACACTCACACAATCTGCAGTGTTGCCAGCTTGTTTTCGAGAAAACCAAAATATATCCGTAGGAAGAGGTCTGAGACAAAAACGTAAGATACAAAATGTGTTCCAAATACCGAGATATACCACTGGTTTAAATTAATGTAATGACTTCCCTTCCACCTGCTTTAGCGAGAATGACGGCACACGGACCTTTCGCGAACTTCTTCAAACAAGCTGACGCCGGACACTTCTCGAATCCTCTGGAGAAAACCCCTTTTGGTTCTGCCGCTCTGATAGTTGTCACAAGGTTGCTCGCGTAAGTGGTGTGGGGAAGCTTGACCACGCCGTGCCTATTGTTGGTGACGTATTCACAAACAGTCGCGCGAGGAAGCCCCTTTGTTTATTTGGCCTGGTATGTTGTGTGAAGTAGCTTAGCTCTGACCGTCATTTGTTGTGAGCTCCGCCGGCAACATATTATCAGTCACTTATGGGTATTTTACGAACACTTTTTGCCATTAAAGACTAGCTTTTCCACATTAAAGGATTCCAATTGCTTCTTACAACTATGCAGAACGTGAACGACAAAAGTTAACATGAATCATGTGTAAGTACACTTAGACCTTGGGCAGCGTTCTTCATGCATGCTGCGGAGTAAAGCATTGACTATTTGGAGAGTACAATGTGATCCTTTACTTCCTCCACAGTAGCCTTCAGTAGAGTCCCAAGCTATTGTTATGCCTGTCAAGGACACGGCGGTGTCAGTCTATACCCAAGGCACCATCCCTAATGTAACAAGGGTTATGAATGATGGTCAGTGTCAGACTGTCTCTGTCAGTATGCAGGCGTGTGTTTATATAACCTGAGAATGTTTTTTATTCAACCGCGTGTATTTTTAAAGTAGGTGGTAAACTACACACAGGTTTGATATGTTACAAGACTTTCTCTAACCGTTCTTTAACAAACTGTTAAATAAAAGTTTACTCTTCGATCTACTGCATGTTAATCGTGATAAACATTTGCAGAAATGGTTTCGTTACATAAAATCTTTTAAGAGCTAGTCGCTATTTGATGACATGATCACGAGGGGAAAAATCTGATGTGTTGTACTCACATGACTTTCTCTACTCTTGAACTAACCATTCTTACAAACTCTTATTCCTATATCTTCTTTGTGTTAGTTGAGATAAACATTTGTACAAATTACCTTATTGCTTATTTCCTTGTAGGTCCAAGGGGAATATTAGAATACAGTAGGCTTTGTACCATAGTCAAGTCTTTTAAAGCTTTCAGATTTCGTTCTCTTTGCACACTTAACATATAAAAATATGTTCCATTTCACGAAAGTTTTAAGTTTTCCAAAACTGAGACAAATAACAAGGAATATCTCCGAAATAGTTCACTCAACGACAAAAATTTATTTAGACATAAATTGTGTGCTTTAGCAAGATCTTAATTTTTTTGTATGGTAAGATTTTGTCTATCTCTTACGATTTACGAGTTATTCAAAATTCATCCAGAGTAAATACGACTACAGGGGCTATAGCCAGAAAATTCAAGATATACATTTCATTTGTGATACAAATATTTTAAACAAATGACACTAATAAAAGTCGTTAGAGCCATTTTGAAGAAAAAAATTTTCGAAAAATGTTCCATGTAGAGGGTAGTTTAGGGTGGGGCTATTTTCTTCAAAATCTTCGTGTGACATCCTTGAAGGACATTAAACTTACATACTAACTTTGGTTATTAACTGACTTTTCGTTTTTGAATTATGCTGTCCACAGATAAATAAGCAGAGACACACGCGCGGTGCGCGTGCGCGGACGGACTTTTTTTTCTAAAAATGCTTGTTTTTTCTTTACTCAGGGGGCCTCAAAACATATATTTCCTTTGAAATTTCGAAATCGAATTTTTTGGTGAAATACAATACTTCTTCCACTTATCAGTAGAGAAAATAAAAAAGAAACGAATATCGATTTTTCATTTGAGAAAAGTACTTCAAAATTTAAACTAATAAAAAATATCTCGTAAATGGTAAAGGCCACAAAAAGTTCGTATCGAGATAAATTGTGTGCTTTAATGAGACCTATATATTTTGTTTACTAATAATTTTCTATTTCTTTCTTAGGATTTACGAATTTCACAAAATCTTTCAAAATGAAGAGGACGCCACAGGCTATTTCATGCGGTACTTAGACCAAATTGTTAAAAGGCATTTTTGAGGAGAAAAACGAAGACAACTGTTCCGTGCAAAGGGGAACTTGTATTGGGGTACTTCCCTCAAAATCTTTGTATCTTACCTTCGGAAGATACAGCATTTAAATACCTCAGTTCATCATCATCATCATCGTCATCTTCTTCTTCTTCTTCTTCTTCTTCTTCTTCTTCTTCTTCTTCTTCTTCTTCTTCTTCCTCTTCGTAGGCTCTACAACTCCATTAGCTGCATGTTTTGGCCTTCTCTACAATTTTCTTCCATTTCATAGTTCCCTAATCAGCTCAGTCCAATTTCTTATCTGCATGTTTTTAGATCTCTTTATATATTGTCGCTCCATCCGTGTTTATGTCTGCCTCTTAATCTAGATTCGAGAGGACTCCATTCATATTCATCTGACATGCTATACAAATGCCCAAACCGTCTTATTTTATAAAACGTATTATTGTTTGACTTTTCATGCACTCGTCATTTTTCACGGTCCTCCGTTGCCTTCAGAACGTGTAATTATTTATACTGAGATCTCTGCCTCAAATTTTTGCGTAGAATGTAATACTTCCTGACCGCCTCCGTAGAGCAGTGGGAGGTCTGGCACGGGGTGCACTCAGCCTCCTTAGGTCCCCGAGGGGCCAATGTAGGAGCTATTTGGTAAAGAAGCAGCGACTCCAGGTCACGAAGGCTGGGGAGCTGACCACGTCCCACTCTACAGTTGTTTCCCACTCATGACGTCTGTAGTGAGCAGAGGTAGAGGACGCAGAGGCCGGACGATAAGCCTTCCCTTGCGAAGGACTGTAGCGCTAGGGGTAGTATAATACTTCCTCCACTTATGTAGAGGGAAACTGTAAAATGAAACAAAGATTTACATTGTTTTTACAGTACTCCAAAGTGAACAAGGTATACGATATTTCGAAAACAATACATGGACTAAAATTGGCAATAATAAATAATTGCACCAATTCAAAGTATTCAATAATAAATTAAACATATGAATTTGTGCCCTCGAAAGAACTGGGGACATTTTCAATATCTTTTATGGATGACTGAGTTAAGTATGAGTTATATTTATTTGTTTTCTCTTTCTACTGCTTTCCCCAGATTCAATTCAACCAGTCCGATATTGTAGCCTAACAAATGCATGGTATCATTCCTATACTCACTGCGGAGAGACTTGAAGATCACACGGTATTATAGCAGTCTTTAATAATAAAATTCAGTTGCCTAAGTACTTCTCTGTGTTTACCAGGTCTGTCTGCACCTTTAAATATTGGATATATTTAAGGTGTTGTTGCCAGTTCTGAGTTATGGCCACTAATCACGTCACAAACCTTGTAATTTCGTTTTGCTCGCTCTGCAATTTGTGTTCAATTTAAAAGGAGAAAATAAATATTTATACGTCAAAGTCACTTACCGTAACTAATAACACACGTAGAGCCTAGCATCTGCACGTACTAAATATAACAGTACCCAGCTGCAAGGAAACCCGTTTTAATACACTTGACGGCATCACCATTATTCCTTCTTCCATTTACGTCCCTGAATTTCCATTTATGTCCCTGTATTTATGCTTCTGCTTTTAAGGAAATACGTCTGCGCGAAGTCAAACATTTCATTGATGAATTCACCGAAAACACAAGTTCTTAAATAATTTGATGTGTTGCACTTACATGACTTTCTCTGCTCTTATACTAACCATTCTTACAAATTCTTCGTATTAGTTGACATAAACATCTGCAGAAATTATCTTATTGCTTATTTCCTTGTAGGTGCAAGGGGAATATTAGAATACAGTAGGCTTTGAGCGATAGTCAAATCTTTTAAAGCTTTCAAATTCTATTCTCTTTTCAGGGTTAAGATATGAATAACGATGTTCCATTTGACAGAAGTATAAGTTATCCTAAGCTCATACAAATAAGCCACATCTCCACAATGGTTCACTCTACAAAAAATGTATTTAGACATAAATTGTGTGTTTTAGCGAGATCTACATTTTTTGTATAGTAAGATAATGGGTTTATGTATACATTGTATGTTGTGTTAAGAGTTGCTCTGGAACATCCCCACTTCATTCCTGTTAGACATTTTAACAGTGAAAGGCACCTCTCTGCTTTTTGTGTTACATTTTCTATTTGTTTGATCCATAAGTTTGGTATCAAATATAACTTCCAAATATGTTGCTGCCTTTGTTTCCGGTAATTGTTGATCCTCAATTTAGTTTTATTTTTAATGGTTTCTTCGTTAGTGAGTCTGATGGAAAAGTCCATTTACTGCAGGGGACGTTAGACATAGACTAACAGGTAAAGGTGACGACAACAAATAATTCCTTCCTGCTTCGCTTCCACAGCAGTGTAGCCACTATTTTTGTTACACCCCAGTTAGATTAAACCTTCTTTATACCAGAATTTCATGTTGGCTTCGAGCGTTTACCTTCATCAAATTCCCAGCCTCCCCTCATAATTAACACTCTGAACACCACCCCTTGCACTTCCCTCATGGTAGGTTACTCTTTGACTAAGACGCCCAGCGTTCCTGAAACATATAGGTTCAAAGAAAAATTTACGTTTGAATTTGATTGTTGGACTATAGATGCAAAAACTTTCTTTCAGTAACTATAAAATCCACATTGTATTTCTTCTTTCACATAAAATGCTCCACTGTTCAGAATTTAAAACCTACATTTGTTAGACTAAGGAGAATGGGCAGTATAAATTTACAAAAATCTGATGTGCTGCACTCACATGACTTTCTCTACTCTTGTACAAAAAACTATTTGTACAAATTATCTTATTGCTTATTTCCTTGTAAGTGCAAGGAGAAAATTAGAATACAGTAGGCTTTGTGCGATAGTCAAATCTTTTAAAGCTTTGAGATTCTCTTCTCTTTGCACACTTACCATATAAAAAAATGAACAATGATGATCCATTGCACGAAAGTTTTAAGTTTTCCGAAACTCACACACATAACAAGGAATATCTCCGAAATGGTTAACCCTACAAGAAAATTCATTCGGACGTAAATTGTGTATTTTAGCAAGATCTACATTGTTGTGTAGTATGATTTGGTCTATCTCTAACGGTTTACCAGTTATGCAAAAGTTGTCCAGGTAAATACGACTACATGGGCTATAGCCAGAAAATTCAAGATATACGTTTCATTTGTCATAAAAACATCTCAAACATATTACATTTTAATCAAAATCGTTAGAGCTATTTTCAAGAAAATAAAAATTTTCCATGTAAAGGATAGTTTAGGGCGGGGCAATTTTCTTCAAAATCTTCGTGTCGCATTTTTGAAAGACATTAAACTTAAATACCAACTTTGGTTTTTAACCGACTTTTCGGTTTTGAGTTAAGCTGTCCACGGACTGACACACAGACACACACGCGCGCGCGCGGACCTTTTTCTATAAATGCTTGCTTTGGATTCAGCGGGTCTCAAAACATTATTTCCGGTGAAATCTTGACATCGAATTTTTGGGTGGAATACAATACTTCCCCTACTTAACAGTAGAGAAAGTAAAAATACCACAATATTTTAAAACTTTGAATTAAAATCTTTGTTGCCAAATGGCAACACTGCACTGTGGGGTTAAATTGAATTTTATGGTACATTTTCAGCCTATTCAGCCCAGAAGGATAAACTCATCAGAATATATAAAAGTTTAGGCAATAATGAGGCTAAAATAGCTTCTGTGATGGAAATTTCTTCAGTTCTTTTATCTTTCCTGTATAATCATAAAAAGACACTCCCACACAGTGTGAGTAAATGAAAGGTGCTGACGTATTTGCCCCTTTCTAGGGTCGATTATCTCACGGATTCTTTTGTTTTTCCTTATCTCCCTCTCTTGTCCTTTTGATCCTCAGGCAGAAGAAGTGGTGGTAGGATCTCTTCCCCCTTAGTCGATATCCGGAGGAGTCCACGTGTATCTGCAGCGTCTCCGCGCATGCGTATGGACGTACATTGATTTTTCTTTCTATATCCAGTAAGACAATGCTATGCATTGTGAACTATAATAAGAGAAACAATTCCATTGAAATATGACGCTAATATTAATCACAGGCTGTTTGGTTTATGCTCATGTGCATTTTACGGAGAGATTATTTAATTGTGATTATGACTTGTCTCTAGAATGTGGTTTTGCTGTGTTTTGGGTAACTCTAGAACCACCAAGCATGGGCAAAATTTACCCGCACACTTTTCTTTTAGTAATTAAGTCATGTGGTTTCTTTTTACTTTCTCTGCTACGTTTAGTAAAGTAGGGGAAGTATTGTATTCCACCCAAAAATTCGATGTTCAGATTTCACCAGAAATATGTTTTGAGGCACCTTGGATCCAAAACAAGCATTCTTAGAAAAAGGTCCTTGTGTGTGTGTGTGTGTGTGTGTGTGTGTGTGTGTGTGTGTGTGTGTGTGTGTGTGTGTGTGTGCCTGCGTGCGTGCGTGTGTCAGTCTGTGGGCAGCATTACTCAAAAACGAAAAGTCGGTTGAGAACAAAAGTTGGTACTTAAGTTTAATGTCTTTCAAGGATGCGAAACGAAGATTTTGAAGAAAATTGCTTCACCCTAAACTACTCTTTACATGGAAAATTGTTCGAAAATTTTTATTTTCTTGAAAATGGCTCTAACGATTTTGAACGATTTTGATTAAAATGCCACGTGTTTGAGATATTCTTTGACAAATGAAATGTATATCTTGAATTTGCTGGCTATAGCCCATGTAGTCATATTTACTCAAGATGACTTTTGAATAACTCGTAAACCACAAGGGATAGACAAAATCTTACTATAAAACACAATTTATGCCTGAATAATTTTTTTTCTTTTGCAGAGTGAACCATTTCGAAGATATAACTTCTTCTTTGTGTATATCTTGGAGAACTTATACTTCTTTCAAATGGAACATCGCTATTCATTTTTATATGTTAACTGTGCAAAGAGAACGGAATTTGAAAGTTTTAAAAGATTTGACTATCGCTCAAAACCTGCTGTATCCCCAAATTCTCCATTCACCTACAAGGAAATAACCAATACGATAATTTCTGCAAATGTTTATCTCAACTAACACGAAGAAGATACAGGAATAAGAGTTTGTAAGAATGGTTAGTACAAGAGTAGAGAAAGTCATGTGATTGCAACACATACGATTTTTCTATTTGTCTTTCACCTTATAAAGCACTATACTGTACATTTACCTGTGGTTAGCATTTTAAAAATGAGATATAAAAGATACAAATTTTATTCTTAAGGGCATATTTTGCCCTGGGTTGGTACTACCACTGGCCATAATTTTTGTGTAAATTACATTTGCTAATCTTAAATACGAGTTTTACGTATATTCTTGAGAGTAATTGCTGACTTTCATTTTAATTATTCGATTTATAGACTATTATAATTAGTCTTTTGTTAGAGTAGAGCAAACGTCTTTCTTGTAAGCAAAAGTTTCCTTATTAAGCTTTTGAGAACGGCGGTGCCGTGGCCGAGTGTTCAGACTATTCGCCTACCACGTAGGCGGCCTGGGTTCGATCCCAGGGACCCACATGTGGTATTCGTGGTGGATGAAGCGGTGTCTGTGTGGGTTTTCTCACTCATTCCAATTCCTCCATCGTCGCCCTTCCAATCATCGATTTCGTCTGCATTTCATACCATTCTGTTCCTCACTATCATACCTGGTGCTGGGCTGACCACCCGCTTCCAGGTCTTCACTCTGTTTGGTCCATAGATTCCTCTGTTCCCCGACAGACATCTGACTCTAGGCACTGGCTTGTAAGTCCTAGGGGTATAAGTCCGACATAAGGGGAGGGTAATCTGGTAAAGAAGGAAGAAGATGTTTTAGAGTACTTTTTAATTGAGTTAATTATTTTCAGCAAATCAGCTATTTATACCGAAGGCTCTTAGCAAAGTTTCCTTTTTGTAACTTGTCAAAGCAGATTTATTGAGGTGTGAGAGAATCCTTCAGTCAGAGTGTAAATCAATTTCAAAAGAGGACAAAAGTGAACAGATATCGTAGAAAAGAGGCTCCTTAAGTAAATTTTTGAAGTACAAAGGCTTACAGAACAAAAGATCTTTTTCAAGAACGCGGCAACTTTACCCTCAAAGAAAGAGAAAGCGTTTGGGCAGAATCTATTTAAGGTATCTTTAAAAGAGGACTAAGAGGGGGAAAAAATATGTCGACTCGATTGCTGGGTCTATAGATAGGAATCTGAACTGGGTAAAACATAAAGGACACGTCGTTCTAAATCATTGGAGTTATTATGAGTAATTATCTTAAGATATCGGATTTGTATGTAAATGCATAGATCAATTCCCGTCGACCGTCCTCTTTGGGATTTTCGTTGTTTTACTTGGTCGATAGGCAAGCACGATTTTCTTACCATAATTTCCCTTTCATTTCATTTCCTTTTCATCTTCCAGGCATGTTTTTAGTTTTCATGGCGTGTGGCGGTGCCAAACAGATAGTATAGATGCTTACTCAAAAGTAAAGAGCACTCCTAGTGGACTGGTTGAAATGAAATAAAAATCATGTTCTCAGTTCGTTTGTTAGTTCACTGTAACTTGATCATTTAATAGTATTTCTTGCCCTTTCGCGGGAGAAAAGTAATATTATAAGGATGCACTAATGAATATTGTAGGTAATGGTTTTATTACAGCAACAAATACTAATTTAAAATACAGGAATTGGAAGGCATTTGTTGATTCTTATGTTTAATATAGATGAAGTAGCAGGCATACTCTTTCTTAATGTGTGTGGAATGAGTAGACTTTGTCTGCTTTTCATTTTCACTCATCTAATGTCTGTCACTCAACTAATGTAATCTAGTTCAATTTTCCTTGTAACTTCACTTTCTTCATGAGGTAGCGGCGGAAAGAAAAACGCACAACGTAGGCTCTTCTTTTGTACGGTTCAGCTGCTGTGCCTCCAACACAAGACGTCTCTAATCTCTCGCGGCGAAAGCGCTCACAGTGCGTCACACTGTCATCGTAAACTCACTCAAGAAGCATACTTGACATCTCGTCAGAAACGCACTCTCCGACTCATATTCAAATGGCTAATAAATTTGTGAACGCTCTGCATTATACACTAGCTGGAATTGTTCACATGATATCCTTGAATATCCTAGAGGCGGGGAGAAGGAAGCTTACAGAACATTCTGGTTGGCTGTTAATAGTGGTGCTGGTGTTTATGCTAGATGAGATTTCCACCATCCCTGTTTATCTCTTCTATCCTTTGCGTCAAAATACTGACTTGTTCAGAATATTAAGGCATGACTTTGTATAATCACTCTTGTACAAACTAGTCTTGCAAATGTCTATTCTTCTATTTATTTAATATTAATAGAGATAAAGATCATTTGTAGAAATGTTTTATTTAATACATATTTCCTTAAAGATACAAGGGCAATATAGGAATGCAGTAGGCTTTCACCGATACTCAAATCTTTTAAAAGCTTGTCGCTACGTGATGCGTTTGAAATGTTACTCTCTTTGCAAGGCCGGGAGGAAAAATGAATAACGCCTTTCCATTTGAGAAAGACATATGTATTTGGAAATACAAACCAAAACAAAGAATATCTCGAATATGGTTATTATAGGAAAAAAAATAATTTGTCACAAATTATGTGCTTTAACCAGATGTACATTTCTGTGTTGTAAGATTTTATCTATCTCTTACAGTTATGTAAAGGTCATTTTGAATGAAGAGGACTTCAGAAGCTATTCCCAGAAAATTTAAGGTACACATTTCATGTTTCATGAAAATATTTTAAACATATCGTATTTTAATAAAGCTTATTAGACCAATTTTGAGAAAATCAATATTTTGGAAAAATGTTCTCTTTAAAGGGTAGCTTGGGGTTGCGGGATTCCCTTGAAAAATCTTAGTGTCGCAACTTTCTAAGATGTTAAACGTACCAAGTTTGGTATCTAACCCACTTTGCGTTCTCATGCTGTCCACATACAAACACACGGACCTTTTTCGAATTTTTACTTTCTCTATTACATATAGTAAATAGAGGAAGTATTCTGTTCCACCCAAAAATTCGATGTCAGGCCCGTGTGTGTGTGTGTGTGTGTGTGTGTGTGTGTGTGTGTGTGTGTGTGTGTTTGTGTGAGTCAGTCTGTGGACAGCATAACTCAAAAATAAGTCGGTTATAAACCAAAGTTGGTATTTAAGTTTAACTTCTTTCAAGAATGCGACAGGAACGTATTGAACAAAGTTCCCCCACCTTAAACTGTCCCTTACATGGAAAACTTTTCTATAATTTTGATTTTTTTCAAAATGGCTCTAACAGTTTTGATTAAAACGCCATCTGTTTGAGATATTTTTATGACAAGTTAAAAAGCACATTTTGAATTTTCTGGCTATAGTCCATGTAGTCCTGTTCACTCTGGATGACTTTGGCATAACTGGTAAACCGTAAGAGATAGACCAAATCTTACTGAATAAAAATGAAGATCTTATTAAAATACACAATTTATGTCCAAATACATTTTTTGTAGAAGGAACCATTTCGGAGATATTCCTTGTTATTTGTGTGAGTTCTGGAGAACAAACCTTTCGTCAAATAAAATATTACTCCTTTTCATATGTTAGCCGTGTAAAGAGAACGGGATCTCAAAGCTTTAGAAGATTTGACTATGCCTCAAAGCCTGCTGTGTTCCCATATTTTGCTTGCATATACAAGGAAATAAGCAATAAGATAATTTCTGCAAATGTTTACCTCAACTAACACGAAGATAAAGGAATAAGTTTGTAAGAATGGTTAGTACAAGAGTAGAGAAAGTCGTGTAAAAGCAACAGTTTTTTTTTTTTTTTTTTTTTTTTTTTTTTTTTTTTTTTTTTAAACAAAGCCTCAAAGCCTGCGATTTCCGGTGAACTCTCATTATCTAATTTTTGAAGGAATACAATACTTTACCTGCTTACCGAGTGGGGTGGCTAGACGGTAACGTCTGTGGTCCGCATTAGGGAAAGTCCCGGATTCGATCCCCGTGGTGGACCTTCCTGACCCTTGGATTTTTTGGGGGTTTCCACGAGTCGTCAGGCGAATGCTGGGATGGATTTCCATATCCTCCAAATTTCCTGTCCCTCCATTTACTTGCATTAATCATTTCATTTCACTCCGTTAGGCTTCTTTCAGTGTTGGAAGCTTCGGCCAGCGTCGCGGCACACACTCTGGAAATCTCGTTCCCCGGATTGGAAGACGAGCCTACTGGTTTCTGGGCCCCCATGGGATGGTACAAGCCCGAGGGGGGAGGGGAGCCGGTTTCCGAGTCCCAGACCCCACCCCCTTGGGAGTACGAACCCGAAGGGGAGGGACAGCTGAGCCAGCTTTCGCCGGGGTGCTTCTAAGTGGGAAAATGTAGGGACCCTGCCCCCTTGCTCTGTCGTGGCAACGTTCCGTGCCCCCTTCGGATCCATTCACCTCATCTATCCTCCCGGGGGTTCCCCATCAGGACATAGGCACAAAAGATCGTCTAATTTCCCCTTCGCAAGTTGTCATTGAGTCATTGTCATTACCTGCTTACAATACCGAGTAGAGATAGTAAAAACATGACCAGAGCGATTATCTCAACTTCCAACTCGTTTGTCAGTCGGATGTTGATCTCCTACAAAGGCAGCAGTGTAGCCAATTTCCAATTCTTACACTTCGTTTCGGAGGACTACGTTATAGCAAATGACAGGATGAATGTGTTAAGGATGGTAATTGTGGAACAATTGACGGAATGACGGAACAAAAAATTACAGTACTCGAAGGAAGCCTGCCCAAGCGCCATTAAGTATGTATGCTACAGAGCTAGTTTGCTTGGTAAGAGGCAAGCGCTATTCTCCGGTAGGCATTTTAAATATCTACAACCTGCCATATTTCTGGTGTCGTACTCCCTTTACCATACCTTTAGTGGTGGCGTTAACTTGAAAAATGTATTTGTTTCTCAGTTGACAGAAAAAAAATATATATCTCTTCGTAGATATATTCAATTTACTTGAAATTTTGTGTGCTTATTGTTATCATAGCTATCTAAGTACTGTATAAATTTCAATGTTTGATACTAAATGGAAGTCGTTTTACAAGATGTTTCATCCATTAATAAAGAAACAGATAAAGGTGGAATGGAAATTCATAACACCAAACTTTATATGAACTGTCTCATGTACATGCTTAATAATCTGAATCTATAATATTTGCATCTTGTGCTTTAATTATTTTTGCTTTCTCTACTACGTATAGTAAACTAGAGGAAGTATTGCATTCCACCGAAAAATTCGATGGCGAGGTTTCACCGGAAATATGTTTTGAGACCCCCTGAATCCAAAAAAAGCATTTTAGGAAAAGGTCCACGTGAGTGTGTGTGTCTGTGTGTGTGTGTCTGTCTGTGTGTGTGTGTGTGTGCTTGTGTGTGTGTGTCAGTCTGTGGACAGTATAACTCATAAACGAAAAGCTGGTTAAAAACCAAAGTTGGTATTTAAGGTTAATGTCTTTCAAAAATGCAACACGAAGATTTTGAAGAAAATTGCTCCACCCTAAACTACTCTTTACATGGAAAATTTTTCGAAAATTTATTTTTTTTAATATGGTTCTAACGATTTTGATTAAAATGCCATGTTTGAGATATTTTTATGGAAAATGAAATGTATATTCTGAATTTTCTAGTTATAGCCCATGTAGTTCTATTTACTCTGGATGACTTTTGAATAACTCGTAAACGGTAAGAGATAGACCAAATCTTACTATACTGTCTTTCAGTTCTTCCAACGTAGGTGGGTTGTTCCCATACAATTTATTCTTTAAGTTCCTCTATAAATAAACATGACATGCTGTAAGATGTAGGCATCGCACTGGCTTTACTGAAGATACAAAGAGAAATTGCAACTATTTCAGAAGATGAATAAATGCGAGTGAATGACAATTTTCTTAAAAGGTGTGACAGATGTGTGGCGGCACAGGTACATCATTTTCAACACCTCCTGTGAAAGGTGTGTGGTTATTGTAAATATCATTTGCATGATAAACCAACGCGCTTGAATTTAAAGGTGTGTGAATAGTTGACTTCGCCGGCAAGCAGCTGCCCACTCGCCGCTAGAACCCTCCGTCGGCAGCGCGGATCACAGTCGAAAATATGGCACTGTAGATGAGCGATTAAAATGGTATTTAAAAGAAACAAAGCAATCAGTATTCCAGTTCATATCATTTACTTTCATGAGGAAAATATTCTGATGTCTTTATTACATATAAATCGACTACTAATGGATGGAAATGAAGTAACAACGAACTGTTACCCCAGTCAGTGAAAAATGTGACGGTAGAAGGGATGTTGGAGACACGGTGAGTATTTTAGTGTTCTTGCAGCGTCAGTTAAATTTTAAAATGGACTATGCGCATGGCTGTACCGAGTTGCGTACCAGTTTTATAGAACATACTGCAGTATATAAATTATCACAGGAGCCCCGGATCGATTTAACCTATCATATGCATCTCGTTTCAGAATCAGTAATTAGAAAATGTCGGAGTTGCAATTAGAAGTTGACTACGGTCAATTAGAGACACGCCTTCGCCCAAAATGTACAGTATGCGGTCACGAGTCTTGAATGTTAATAAGAGCAACTAAAACTATGTCACGTACATTTTATACAGCACACATAATAGCAGGCGTCATTTTATTAATTCCACTAAATCAAGCAATGGAATCTTAAACTACGAAAATCTGATGTGTACACTCACATGCCTTTCTCTATTCACTCTTAAGTCTAAAAATAGCTTTGCAAACGCGGAGAAAATCATCTGATGCAATATATCATATTTTGTGTTTAGAAGATTGTGTTAGACACCCGTCACCAGTTAAGAATTAATCAACATCAATTTCCTATAGCATCTTTTGAAGCTACTGAAAAGTAAACACACACACACACACGCACACACACACACACACACACACACACACACACACACACACACACACACTTGAACCTCTTTCTAAAAATCTCTGCTTTTGGATTAAGGAAGTCTCAAATCATGAATTTCCTGGAGATCAAAGCATTGAGTTTTTGTGTGGAAAACAAGTTGATAGCTGGTGGAGAATATAGTACTAACAACTAGAAATGCAGTATATGTAATTAGTTGAGATGAGTTACAATCCAAGAAACTAATGAAAATAAACTTAGAAAGAATTCTGATGTGTTGCACTCTCATAACTTCCTCCACTCTTGTACTAACCATTCTTACAAACTCTTATTCCTATATCTACTTTGTGTTAATTAAGATAAAAATTTGCAGAAATCATCTTATTGGAATACAGTAGACTTTGAGCAATAGTCAAATCTTTTAAAACTTAGAAATCCGGTTCTCTTTGCACGCTTAACATAAAAAATGAATAACGATGTTCCATTTCACAGAAGTATATGTTCTCCAAAACTCACAAAAATAACAAGGAATATCTCCGAAATGGTTCACTCTGCAGAAAAAATCATTTGGACATAAATTATGTGTTTTAGCAAGATCTACATTTTTGTGTAGTAAGATTTGCTCTATCTCTTACGGTTTACCAGTTATGCAAAAGTCATCCAGAGTAAATAGGACTACATGGGCTATAGGCAGAAAATTCAAGATATACATTTCATTTGTCATAAGATATCTCAAACATGTGACATTTTAATCAAAATCGTTAGAGCCATTTTCAAGAAAACCAAAATTGTCGAACAATTTTCCATGTAAAGAGTAGCTTAGGGTGGAGCAATTTTCTTGAAAATATTCGTGTCGCATCCTTGAAAAATACTAAACTCAAATACCAACTTTGGTTTATAACCGACTTTTCGTTTTTGAGTTATGTTGTTCACAGACTGATAAACACACACACACATACACACACGCGCATGCGCCCGGATCTTTTTCTAAAAATGCTTTTTTTTTCAATGCATGGGGCCTCAAAACATATTTCCGATGAAATGTCGACATAGAATTTTTGGGTGGATTACAATACTTCCTCTACTTTAATATACGTAGTAGAGAAAGTAATAATTTAAGCTTATATCTACACTAATTTGTTTTGGAAATAATATTACTTTTAAGGGAACAGCCAAATAAAAGACGCATATTGGGTTGCATGGAATTGTGCCGATAGAATGCGCAGAGATTACCTTGGTAAGCAAATACTAAATCGCCTCTGCCACGCCCCTTACCTAGTTCTAGCACTCTCCCCTTTTCTCTCAGCCACTCAGGTGAAACAGTTCCGCACTCCTCCCCTTTCACCGCTCACCTAGGCCCGACTGTTGTTTATAGCCTAATACTTTAGAGGACCTGAAGTCAAATCAATAAGAGCTCAACCCAGCTACGACAGATAGTAAGGAGATTTTGCCAACATTAAATAAAGAAAAACACTATAGAAAACTAAAAGTCGTGCACTTAACTTCATCTATTGTGTATTCAGCAATGGTTGATTACCTAAGCGCAAAGAGGCGTCGAAATACGCACAATTAATTTTAATTTTGTGCTGTTAGTCAGACAGACCTTATGAAGCTTTAGTGCCATTGTATGTGCGGGTCTTCTTTCTATTAAACCATGCAAATCCTGAAGCGCTCGATCACCATTTCTTCAAAGAGCTCCTCTGTGTCACGTAACTTCGCGTGATCCAAGTTCAGTTCAAAGAAGTAATTTTGAATGATAGCAAGGGACTAAATATATCCGCCCTGCCAGCGACATGTCGATCTTAAAGAAAAGATTGAGTAGACAGTTTCCCTCAATTTCATTTATTAATGTAAGGGATGGTTTCACCAACCGATATTAAAAATACTCCAACTCAGAGTTTACTAACTTTTAATTAAAGGTTTAAATGTTAAAACTTTTGCGTTTCAACAAGCTTTTACAGTGACGTGTAAGTTAACTTTGTTTAACGCCAGAGGAAACTGAGAACAACAGCTTTCGAGATGGCGGTGATCGATGCACTTTTGTCTACGCATCGCAGTGCTATCTGTGTCAATAAAAAAAGCTAGTTTGGTCCACGCCATGCGATGTTACTCATTATTTGAGGTTAGAATCTGATGGCAATCCATATGCAGAGGAATTACTGGTTTATCGCTCGAAAATAAATTATTCTAGACAAGTTGCGACCTAAAGGCGATCTCTTGTGCCTATGCCCATAACGGGGCACCCTCGGGAGGATGAGTGAGGCGAATGGATCCTAAGGGCGGCCGGAACGTTGCCACAACAGACCAAGTGGTAGGATCCTTACGTTTTTCCAGTTAGAAGCATGCTGGTGGAGGCTGGTTTAGCTCCCCTCCCCCTTCGGGCTTGTACCATCCCTTGGGGGTTTCAGCTGCACACTGTTGTGGTAGTGTTTATTCATTCGTGGCAAGTATAACCCCCTCTTAGCCGTTGCAGAGAGGGAGAGAAGGAAAGCAGATTCACCTATGCACAAGATTTGTTCATGTTTCCCCTCATGACCTATAATAAAGTTTATCTAAATTAACGAAAAATATATGAATAAGCTTTCTTAAGAGCAGTGAGTAGAGTCACGTGAGTACTGCAATCATGTCCCCCCCCCCCATTTATATGCAGTTTTTAGCAGTTAAGGTCGTATCGGTGGCTTTGCCTTTTTAGTGATTACCATTGGCCAATTACGTTCAGTCGTAAATATTGCGTTAATCTTTGGGTTCTCTTTGTAAACAAACATTTACACTCTCACTCATATTTGCAGATTCTAGGAATTCCTGGCAAACGGAAGTCCCAACCTCCGGCCGGGAATTGAACCGGAAACCTCTGGATTTGCTAGCATGCTAACAATCAGACTACAGAGGCAATAGCTGAGGCATTTATTTCAACCGAAATTTTTTGATTTCTCTACCACGTCCATCGAAAAATTTGATATCGATGTTTCACCCTAAATACATGTTTCGAACCCCCCTGAATCTAAGGAAAGCAATTTTAGAAAAAGGTCTGTGTATGTATGTGAACAGTGTAACAAAAACGAAAAGTCTGTTAAAATTAAAGTTGTTATCTAATTTAATATCTTTCAAGGATGGGATACGAATTTTTGAAATAAATTCCTGCACCCTAAACTACTCTTTAGATGGAGCCTTTGTCAAAAATTTTGATTTTCTCAAATGTGGCTGTAACGATTTTGATTAAAAGTACCACATGTTTAAAATAGTTCTATAATATATCTTAAATTTTCTGTGAATGTCCTCAGACACCTTCAGCAGTGTGGGTGACTTTTGCATAACTAGAAAATCGTAAGAAATAGACAAAATCTTACTAAATAACAGGTATAGATTTCATTAAAAGACACAATTTATATCTGATGCATTGTTTTGTAGTGAACTATTTCCGAGATATTTTTTGTTATTTGTCTGCATTTTGCAATACTTTACTCTTCTGAAATGGAGGTCGATATTCATGTTTATCTCTTGACCATGCAAAGGCGTCACAGCGACCAGCTCTTAAAACATTTGACTATTAACTAGATAGGGGAATAAATGTTTGTAAGAATAGTTTGTACAAGAGTAGAGAAAGTCATGTGAGTGCAGCACATCAGATTCTTACAGTACCACTAAGCTTCATTTATCTCTTTCTCTACTTTCAAGCAAGGCTTTTGTGGACATACTGGCTACGGATGTTATTCTGTCGCGTTTTGTATTCCGTTATAGACATCCAAAGCGTAAGACGCGCAACCCCTGAGCTGGAGTGTGAAGGTATGAATTATTCATGTCTCCAGGTAATGCCTTATCGCCATGAATCAGCCGGTAGAACAAGGTAAGAGTATCTTATAAAACCTCAGGCAGGAATCTCCCGAACAGTAAAGGAAGGATTCGCGTGCTATGTTTCAGCACTGGGGGTGCATAAATTAATTCATATACTCTCGCTTTCTACCGCCAGTAGCCACTGTTTCAATATTTCATATTGCACCAGCAATAATATTCTCCTCTTCTTCTTCTGCAATCCAGGGATTAGGCTCATGTCCTCTTCCCTCCTCACTCCATCTTTTCCTCGGGCAACCAGCATTTCTTCCTTGATATTTGTAACTACTGTGACGGGATGTAATAACAATGCGCGTCTGCCTGTGGCGTGGAGGACCCGGGTTCAATCCCCGGTACCATAATGGGAATTTTTCCCCTGCTGGGAGGGCTGGCACGGGGTGCACTCAGCCTCGTTAGGGACCAATTGAGGAGCTACTTGATGGAGAAGTAGCGGCCCCTGGTCGAGAAGACCGCATAACCAGCTGGGAGGGCTCGGGGCGCTGACCACGTCCCACCCTCAATTACTACACCGCACCAGTGATGCTTGTAATAGGCCGAGGTGGGGAACGCAGCGGCTGGGCGGTAGGCCTTGGACCTTCGTGGGCCTGTTGCACCGGGGTTTGGTTAGTAGTAGTAATAAAATTGTTAATAATGATCATAGTAATAATAATCCCAGCCAAATAATAATAATAATAATAATAATAATAATAATAATAATAATAATAATAATAATAATAATAATAATAATAATAATAATAATAATAATAATAATAATAATAATAATAATAATAATAATAATAATATGAATAGCTATATGAATAACCATGTATGGCAATAATATTCAGCAAAGCCATACATCTAAAATCTTCCACTTATCGAGCGGCTGCTCTAACCACTGAGCTACCATGGTCAACTTGCCAGTATGACATTAAATTCCCCAACCGATTCGTTCTTTTCCCGGTTAGACCACAAGGGAATCTCACATCAGAGATAAATACCTCAAGGGCGACTTACAATTGTAAGTACCTTATGTCCCGGGTTTAAGTGATCTTTAAATGGTAATTATTACTTATTTTTGCCAACAAGCTTACTGTTTTTAAACACACTAGCCGTGTGTGGGCAATGTTTAAGGGGTGGCATCAGGACTGAAAAATTGATATTTAGAAAAAGGTCCTTTGTGTGTGTGTGTGTGTGTGTCTGTCTGTCTGTCTGTCTGTCTGTCTGTCTGTCTATCTATCTATGTCTATCTATCTATCTATCTATCCATCCATCCATCCATCCATCCATCCATCCATCCATCCACCCATCCATCCATCCATCCATCCATCCATCTATCTATCTGTGGACAGCATAACTCAAAAACGAAAAGTCGGTTAAAAACTTTAGTCGGTATTTAAGTTTAATGTCTCTCAAGGATACGACGTGACAATTTTGAAGAAAATAGCCCCTCCCTAAACTACCCTTTACATGGAACATTTTTCGAACATTTTGATTTTTTGAAAATGGCTCTAACGATTTTGATTAAAATGTAATATGTTTAAGAAATTTTTATCACAAATGAAATGTATATTTTGAATTTGCTGGCTATATCTTATGTAGTCCTGTTTACTCTGGATGACTTTTGAATAACTCGTAAACCGTAAGAGACAGATAAAATGTTACCATAAAAAAAAAAAAAAAAAAAAAAAAAAAAAAAAAAAAAAAGAATGTACATCTCGCTAAAACACAATAATGTCGCAATAATTTTTGTAGAGTGAACTGTTTCGGAGATATTCCTTATTATTTGTGTCAGTTTCGGAAAACCTAAAACTTTCGTGAAATGGAATATCGTTCAATTTGTTATGCTAAGTGTGCAAAGAGAACGGAATCTCAAAGCTTTAAAATATTTGACTATCGCACAAAGCCTACTGTATTCCCATATTCCCCTTGCACCTACAAGGAAATAAGCAATAAGGTAATTTCTGCACACGTTTATCTCAACTAACACGAATAAGATATAGTAATAAGAGTTTGTAAGAATGGTTAGTACAAGAGTAGAGAAAGTCATGTGAGTGCAACACATCAGATTTTTATATATTGGATACATTTTCTATTATATATATTATATATTATTATTATTATTATTATTATTATTATTATTATTATTATTATTATTATTATTATTATTATTATTACTAAAATTTCTAGATTTACAATCTAAACATAACAAACATGCCATGCCATGTGCCAACTCTCATAACCAACAAATCAAATTATGAAAATATGCTTATTTTAAATCTATAAAATCACTTGATACTGTGCCAGAGAGTAAACTAATTAGTTATATTCCCATTCTTGACGAGTTAAAAATTGAATTTTCTTCATATAGATTCCATGATTTCAGAAATCTTGATAATGGCATATCAATGTTTGTTAGGCCCTTTACTGTGGATGTGATCAATGTAAGAATTAACTTGCAATATGAACTCATAAATCTACAAACAGATGTAGTGATAAAAAATGAGTGCATAGGCAAAATCTTAAAAATATAGATCTCCTTAAAGCAAACAATTTATATGAAAATTTTTTTTTTCTGGAGGTAACCGTTTTCGAGATATTCGTTGTTAATAGTTAACCTTTTCTCAAATGGGAAGCTATTTCTTTCTTTTTTCCCCCTGCACATGCAAAGAGAATTGAAAGTCAAAGCCATCATATAGCGACCAGCTCTTAAAATATGTGACTATCGGTTAAACACATTCCGTAATTTCTGTCGTACATACAAATAAATGTATAATAAAATCATTTCTACAGAAGTTTATCTTAATTAAGTTGAAATAGAACCATAGGCGTTTTTAAGAGTGAGTAGTGAAAGTCATATAAATGCAGTAGTTTCATGCCTATAAGCAGTTAATACGCATGGAACAGTTTCACTATTGTGCCCTTAAGTATGCTCTGCTCCATTGTTTTATTTGATGCATTCAATACACGAAAGTCACATACAGAATTAGAAAATCAGCCATTTGGTAGAGATAAACCTCTCTTAAACTACCCTCCCTCATCACTGGAGGAAAATTAAACCCGCACTGCGGCTTTCCCTACTCGAACTAGCAGTCACAGTTTATGAATAGGGAAAGCCCCAGGCCGTTGTCGATAAATTAGAACTCGCTAGATACACCATACTGAGAATATCTATCAGTTTCGCCCAGTGCTGAACTACATATAGTAAATAGGGAACTAATGTACTCCCCCCTTAAAGCTGGGTACCGAGATTTTAGCTCGGAAATACGTGTTTTGAAACTCCCTGTATCTTAAAAACATACTGTAACACGGATGACAAAATCATTTTATTGTATTCTAAAATTGCATTATAAATACAGTTTTCTTTTTGTGGTTAACACAGTCTGCAGCCTTCCGTGCTATCAAAACTCACAGCTTTTACTTCTGGTAATCTTGCTCAGTCTTTTTAGTGTCTTTCTTCACATTCACTGTCTCTCACACATTAACTACGATGTCCGCGACGCTCGTCAATCTTCTTACGACACACACACCCACAGCTGCTTCACACTCACCGGCTATGATCGTAGCTATAACTCTAAACTAACTTTGCTACTGTCTTGCGTTCTTTAATACTGCGGATGACTTCACACGGACCTTCAGCAAACTCTTTCAAGCATGCCAGCAGTGACGTAATCAGATCTTTCTCGATTCCAAACACGCGCGGGAATGACTCAACTACAAGTCTCGAGAAGACGCTAGAAAAGGTCCCTTTGTTTCTGCCGCTTCCATTGTTACAGTCACACACTCATAAACAGTTGTGCGAGGCAGGTTAATCTTGAACGGTTCTCTAAGGATGCAACATGAAAATTTACAAGAAAATCCCCCACGCTAAATTACACTTCCCTATGAAAACAAAAATCGAAAATTTTAATTTTCTCTAAAAACTGCTGTAACGACTTGGATTAAATTGTCAAATATTTAAGATATTTCATGAGAAATGAAATTATATCTTGAGTTTTGCATAGTATTGTAAGAGATAGAGCAAATCTTACTATACAAAAAATCTGATGTTTCACTCACATGACTTTCTCTACTCTTGTACTAACCACTCTTACAAACTATTATCACCATATCTTCTTCGTGTTACTTGAGATAAACATTTACAGATATTATCTTATTGCTTATTTACTTGTAGGCGCAAGGGGAATATTAAAATACAATAGGCTTTGAGCGGGTCAAATGTTTTAAAGCTTTGAGATCCCGCTCTCTTTGCACATTTAACATATAAAAATATGAACGATGCTCCATTTCACGAAAATTCTAAGTTTTCCGAAACTGACACAAATAACAAGGAATATCTCCGAAATGGTTCACTCTACAAAAAATTTATTCAGACATAAATTGTGTGTTTTAGCGAGATCTACATTTTTTCTTTGGCCAGATTTTGTCCATCTCTTACGGTTTACGAGTTATTCAAAAATCATCCAGAGTAAACAGCACTACATAGGCTATAGTCAGAAAATTCAAAATATACATTTCATTTGTTATAAAAATATCTCAAAATCGTTAGAGCCATTTTCAAGAAAATCAAAAATTTCGAAAACTTTTCCATGTAAAGGGTAGTTTAGGGTGGATAAATTTTCTATAAAATGTTCGAGTCGCATCCTTGAAAGACATTAAACTTAAATACCAATTTTGGTTTTTAACTCACTTTTCGTTTTTGAGTTATGCTGTCCACAGACTGACACATAGACACACACACGCACCTTCTTCTAAAAATGATATTTTTTTTTTATTCAGGGACCTCAAAACATATTTTCGGTGAAATCTCGACATCGATTTTAGGGTGGAATACAATACTTACTATACGTAGTAGAGAAAGTAAAAACTGGCCATTGCTTGTTGAAGATCTGTAAAGAAAATAGAGATAAACTTCAAGATGCCATTAAGAGAAAGTTTAATGACCTTAAAATAAAGTGTAATGCTGAGGGCCTTTCAAGTAGGACCGCCTCTTGATCTAAACCAGAGAAAAGTATATACCATATGAAAAGTAATGGAGAACCAAAGTTGGAAGAATTACAGCTGATAAAGTAATCTGGAACTAATAGCACGAAAACCAAGTTAATTGAAAGCAAAACAACATAATCAGGCCAAACTTTGTAGTTTTCATTATTGATCCAGTATTAAACAAAAATTCAGAATATGTTTTACATACATCTGAGCAGGAATGTCCATTTTAGTGTATACCAACTTAATATATATCAAAAAGCGTAAAATACCTGGCTAAAACTCAACCCATTGTTCACCAATAACACAAGCTAAAAATTACTACGTAGCTTTGGTCTGAAAATTCCACTCCATTTCGCACAATTAATTATTTAATTATCTGTAGTGATTACGAAAGCTCACAAGACCACTTAAATGTTTCTCAGTAATAATCGTAGTACCTACAATTCCAACATAAGAATAATTACTTAACATTTTCACGGCCTCATAAAATAACAAAAGACTGCAGTTCATGTGATATTTATTGGTATCCTCTCTGACTTCGATCATGGAATAATAACATAGTTAAATGTATTTCTTTTGTTATGCGTGTCTTGTGTTTTCTTAGTGAGTTTGTGATAGTAAATAAGATTATGTTGAGTGAAACTGCTGTCATATCTTCCTAATGTGAGTTTCTCCTTAAATAGTGACAAGATAGCCCTAGTACGACAACGTGAAATTCTCTCAGCTGCATTAACGGGAAATCATTATTACAAACTGTGGTATTAGTGGTTATTCAGCAGTGCTTTTGCACAGATATAGCCTTTATAGTGTCCTGAGAATTTTAATTAACTCTTTAAGTGTCTTGTGTAATATTTTAAATACCTCCAAAGCAACGCAAGACTATTGAACAACTGCAACTAAAGACTGAATGCTGTGGGGACAAACCGTAAAATCATAGACAGCGCCGGGTATTTATAGTAATGACGATCTTGTAGGACTCGGGTTCGTTTCCCGGTACAGGTGTAGGGATTTTCCACTGGAAGACCTGGTCCGGGGTGCACTTAGGTCTCTGAGGGGCCAACTGAAGAGCTACCTAATTGAAAAGTAGCAGCCCTTGGTCAAGAAGACCTCATAACCGGGGCGCTGATCACGTCCCACCTCCAATACTGCACCCCACTCTTGAACCCGCGGTGCGCTACGGTCCGCATAGGCTGTTCTGCCACTGGTTACTTCATGTTTATCACATAAAACAAATCTTAGTGTTCTCAAGACCTCTGAGATATTAGGAACTAATAAGTAAATTAACACATGACAGTACCATAAATTCTGGTTACACAATAACTACTGATGGAAACCAAATTTGAGTTGGTTATATGTTATATATTTCTACAAATAATTATTATAAAAATATACTAACATTTGTTTAAATTTTTGTTATTTATTTTTGCTTTCTCTACTGGTAAGTAGAAGTATTGTATTCCACCCAAAAATTCGATGTCGCATTTTTAGAAAAAGGTCCGTGTGTGTGTGTGTGTGTGTGTGTGTGTGTGTGTGTGCGCGTGCGCGCGTGTGTGTGTGTGTGTGTTTGTGTCTGTAGACAGCATAACTCAAAAACGAAAAGTAGGTTAAAAACAAAAGTTGGTATTTAAGCTTAATATCTTTCAAGGATGCGACACAAAGATTTTGAAGAAAATAGCTCCACCCTAAACTACCGTTTACATGGGAAAATTTTCGAAAATTTTTATTTCCTTGAAAATGGCTCTAACGATTTTGATTAAAATGCCACATGTGTGAGATATTTTATGACAAATGAAATGTATATCTTGAATTCTCTGGGTATAGTCCCTGTTGTCGTGTTTACTCTGGATGACTTCTGAACAACTCGTAAACCGTAAGAGAAGGACAAAACCTTACTGCACAAAAAATGTAGATCTTGCTAAAGCACACAATTTACATCTGAATAATTTTTTGTAGAAACAACCATTTCGGATATATTCCTTGTTATATGTGTGACTTTTGAAGAACTTGCACTTCTGTGAAATGGAACATCGTTATTCATTTTTTTATGTTAACCACGCAAAGAGAACGGAATTTGAAAGCTTTGAAAGATTTCACTATCACTACAAGTCTACCATATTCCTGTATTTCCCTTGCACCTGCAAGGAAATAAGCAATAAGATAATTTCTGCAAATGTTTATCTCAATTAACAGAAAGAAGATACGGGAATAAGAGTTTGTAAAAATGGTTAGTACAAGAGTAGAGAAAGTCATGTGAGTGCAGCACATCAGATCCGGAAGTTTAAATAACTGTTTAAGGGCAGTAAGCAATAAATAATATTACATGTTAATAAATATTTTAAATGCTTAAATCGTCAAACCACTGGCAACACGGGTATTTCAACTAGTTTTCAATAAAACTTGCAAATGAATTGTCACCAGTATCTCATTTATACACTCCCTTCAGCATTCTTCATATTCAACGTTTCATTTCGTTTATGGATAGGTCCTTTTATTCAAGTTAGCTACCCCTCTCTCCTCCCTCCCTGCTACAAATAAACATAAATCGTCCAACAGAAGGGTACACGCTGCCACGGAAACATTTCTGGCTGCAAAACAAATCAATAAGTTTCCAGCTTTTACTACACCTGATCACCAATAGCGGTTTTCAGCTCACACTCTACCTCCAACAAAATAAACATCCCTGCTGCTTTTCAGCGATATATTCCCAGGTCTAAACCACACGCTTATCCCCTTGTGTACATCATATTACCAGTTATTGTGAAGATTGTAGCTACCTAGCACACCTGGATCATCTATCTCTCAACAACTAATACAATAACAAATGGCTAGACTCGTAAAATTTAATTCATTGGACTCACATGACTTTCTCTCCTCTTGTACTAACTGTTCTTACTCTATCTTCTTTATGTTAGTTAAGATAAACATTTGCAGGAATTATCTTATTACCAATTTTCTTTTAGGTGCAAGGGGAACATCGGGATACAGTAGGCTTTGAGCGATTGTCAAATCTATTAAAGCTTTGAAATTCTGTTCTCTTTGTACAGCCAAACAAGTGAATAACAACATTCCAATTTCAGAAAAGTTAAGGATACGCATCTGTGAAAAAAGGCTTAAAATTTCAAAACATTCCAAAAATGGATTTTTGTTTTATCAAATAGTATAAATCTTCTGCTTTATTTTGATATGCTTTTTATACCCTTACGGCCGTTTTAACTATGTCACATGGCCGTCTAACTGATTGCCTGTAAGTGGTCATATCCATTTAAATCAATACACTTCCATTATCTTTGCTATGACTTCAAACTTAGTTTTTCCATGCTTTTATTTTTAGTACTGTTTGCTCTTTAAAATGCTCCACATGATGCAATTTGCAGTACTTATGCATGAAATTTGGTGTACCTGCTTAGAAATAATATTAAAAAGAAATGATGAGATAATTTCTTCATAACGTGAATAACTGCTGAGTAATTAAATATTAAAGTTTACATTTCGAAATTTAAATGGAAAAAATAATATTTTAAACTTTAAAATTTATTTTTATCCAAACTAATAACAAGATTAAGAAATTATCTCATCAATTTGTTAACATTCTATTACAGAACATAACTGAAAATTATTAAGTTTTTCAAATCAAAATTGCATCATGGAGGAACCATTTATACAAATACTAAAAAAATGTAATAAAATATTAATATGTTAGCAACTAATCTGACTAAATGTATGAAATTTAGCACAGTTACTCCTCACTCTACAGTGATTGTTGTGTTAAAATTTCAAATCAATCCAATCAAAACTGTAGATTTTCAAAATTTCACAGATGGGTATCCTAAGTACTGCAAAACTCACATAAATAACAAGAAATACCTCCAAAATGGTTAACTCCACAAAAAAATGCACTTGGACATAACTAGTGTATTTTAACGAGATCTACATTTTTTATAGTAAGATTTGGTCTATATCTTTAAAGTTTACCAGTTATGCAAAAGTTATTAGCAGTAAACACGACTACATGGGCTATAGCCAAGGAATTCAAAATATACATTTCATTTGCTATAAAATATCTCAAATATGTGGCATTTTAATCAAAATCGTTGCGCCATTTGTGAGAAAATCAAAATTTTCGAAAAATTTCCATGTAAAGGCTAGTTGAGGGTAAAGGAATTTTCTTCAAAATCTTCGTGTTGCATCCTTGAAATATCTTAAACGTTGATACCAACTTTGGTTCTATGTGCAAGGAGAATATGGGAATACAGTAGGCTTTAAGAGATAGTGAAATGCTTGTATAAGTAATGGCAAATTCAAACAAATAATAAAGAATATCTCGAAGATGGTTCACTCAAACGAAAAAAGAAGTATTTGACAGAAATTGTGTGTGTGTGTTTTTATCCACATTTTGCCTTTTGTCTGTCTTACTGTATATGAAAAAATATAGAATGAAGAGATCTTCTGAGGACATTCCCAGAAAATTCATTGTATGACTTAGAAACTGCCATGGAATCGCCTGTTTGTGTCCGTCACAGGGCACTGACTGTGTGGTTGTAACCTGAGTCACCCTCCGACTGAAGGAGAGGGTGGGGAGTAGCAGCTAATTACGCAAGCATCTCCAAAGAGACAAAGTTGGACATCGCTCCTAACAGAACCGTCGCGATATGACTACGCATTTAAAGCAACGTAAAAGAAATGGGGAGACAGAGGGAGAGAGGAAAAGAGAGAGAAGATATATTGGACTACTGACATTTTAGGTTAGCCTGATGCGTGTTTGTGCTCATTCAGAGGCTTTTTAATGGACCTTCCAGTCACGCTACGATGTATTTTTTCCATAATCTCATGTTTTTTATACATCTCTGTTCTATGTAATGGATTTATTGAATCTTTAACTGCTTGAAGCAGTTGACCTGAAATAAAACCAAGTTTACAATGGAAATCTTAACCTCACTTCCGCCTTTCCTATGAAGAAATTCGGGTTCAATGTTCTATTTTAATACATTTTGAAAGTGCATGTCACTAAAGGAAGAGGGGCAGTGCTGCCATAAACTGAAGATGAACTTTTACAGGTGTAATAAAAAGGAATACATTTTAAAAAGCTGATTTGTGCACGCACGTACCTTTCTCTGCTTACTCTTATATAAAATATTCCTAAAAACGCCCATTTCTCTTTCTGCTTCTTGTTAATTTAGATATACATTTGTAAACATGGTTTTATTAATATTTCCTCGTAGGTACATCAGGCTTAAGCGGTAATCAAACCCTTTAAGAGCTGTCTCTATGTGATGGCTTTGAAATTGCGTTGTCTTTGCATGCCCAGGATATGAAAAGACGAATTCCTGTTTGAGAAAAGTACAAATATTGGAAAAGTCAATGCAGTAATAGGAAATACCTCGAAAATGGTGAACTCTACAAAAAAATCTGATGTGTTGCACTCACATGACTTTCTGTGCTCTTGTACTAACCATTCTTATAAACTCTTATTCCTGTATCTTCTTCGTGTTAGTTGAGATAAACATTTGTACCAATTATCTTATTGCTTATTTCCTTGTATCTGCAAGGGAATATGGGAATACATAGGCTTTGAGCGATAGTCAAATGTTTTAAAGCTTCACTAAAGTTTTATTTTCTGAAGCTGACTGAAATAACAAGGAATATCTCCGAAATGGTTCACTCTACAAACAGTTTATTCAGACATAAATTGTGTGTTTTAGCAAGCACCACATTTTTGTATAGTAATATCTACGGTTTAGGAGTTATTGAGTAGTCATCAAGAGTAAACAGGATATGCTATAGCCAGAAAATTCAAAATATACATTTCATTTACCATAAAGTATCTCAAACATATGACATTTTAATCAAAATCATTAGAGCCATTTTCAAGAAAATCAAAATTTTAGAAAAATTTTCCTGTAAAGGGTAGTTTAGGGTGGAGGAATTTTCTTCAAAATCTTCGTGTCGCATCCTTGAAAGATATTAAACTTACATACTAACTTCGGTTTTTAACTGACTTTTGTTTTTGAGTCATGCTTTTTTTTTTATTCAAGGGCCCTCAAAACATATATTTCCGGTAAAATCTCGACATCTAATTTTTGGGTGGAATGCAATACTTCCTCTACTTACTATATGTAGTAGAGAAAGTAAAAACACACTTCATGGGTGGGCTTCTAAAAGAATAAATGATCTTTCTTATTTACCCCACAAACTCCCAAGAAGGTTTCTAGTGGAAGACAAATGCTTGCAGTTATAGATGGACAGCTATTTGTCATCCTTTCCCACAATCGACGTACTACACGCTTCATTAACTAAATTAGTCATATGTGCTCTAAGAGATTAAAACTGAGAGACCCTAACGATATCACACACATCTTCTCGTGAATACCTCAGCTGGGGGTCGTATACAACAAATCCCAAGAGGGATGCTACTTTATGAAAAATATACCTATTGAAGTTAGAAGATTTGCCCCCAGCAGAACCAACTGATTCCTCTTCATGTTTCAGCTTTCTTCATCTAATACCGAAATTACTTGATGGGTAAGATTAAACATTGTATAAATAACTGAGAAGGAGATAGATAAATATAGAGTAACTAAAATACCGGGTATTTGATAAGGAGTATCTGATATTGCAACAGGAGTTGGGATTGGTCAAAACTAGAATAAATATTCCCATGAACATATGCCCGGAAACAAATACCTGTTGAGGTAGGGGCCATTTTGCTAGTGTTGAGTACTTAACCAGACAATTTACTTCATCCAAGAAGCACATACTAGGGAATAATTTACTGTCACAAACAGTTAACGGGACAATTGTTGGGCAAACATCCATAAACACCAAACAGGAGTGTGATGCTTCCGGCCACTCTGTCCTCTGGTAACATCTGCACGTTATGGAGATGCCCCATGTGGTTATCAAGCATTCTTACACATGCTTCAGCTCCTCTTCTCAAAGAAAGCAGAACTCTTTCGATCATACCTGACTGCTCTCAGAATTGGTCACACGCTCTTGTACCGTATGCACATTGGCGATGGATTTGGCCAAAAAAAGTAAAAAATCCAATGGATTGAGGTCCAGCAAATGGGGATACCATGCTACGGACCTCTTTGACCAATCCATTCGTTGGATGAAGTCCATTGTCTGATGTAAATACTGAACACCAGTAAAATTGCTCATATCTCAACATGTATTTGTTTTCGAATATATGTTTACAGGAACATTTATTCTAGTTTTGATCAATCCCAACTCCTGTTGCAATTGCAGACACTTTTTGAACACCCTGTATGTGCTGTGGGCTCTCTCCATTACGAAACCGAGTCGCCGGGGAAATAGTGCAGGCAGAGGAGCACTAAAAACCTTAACTCTCAAATATGCAGCAATCTCTCACTGTTTTATTGACAAGATTGCCCCCTATTTTTACTTTCTCTACTACTATAGAAAAGTAGAGTAAGTATTGAATCCCACCCAAAAATTCGAAGTCGAAATTTCACCGGAAATAGGTTTTGAGGCAAGTATTCTTAGAAAAAGGTCCATGTGTGTGTGTGCGTGTGTGTGTGTGTGTGTGTGTGTGTGTGTGTGTGTGTGTGTGTGTGTCTGTGTCTGTGGACAGCATAACTCAAAAACGAAAAGTTGTTTAAAAACCAAAGTTGGTACTTAAGTTTAATGTCTCTCAGGGATGCGTCAGGAAGATTTTTTAAGAAAATTGCTTCACCCTAAAATACCCTTTACATGGAAAATTTTTCGAAAATTTTGATTTTCTTGAAAATGGCTCTAACGATTTTGATTAAAATGTCGTATGTTTGAGATATTTTTATGACAAATGCAATGTATATCTTGAATTTTCTGGCTATAGTCCATGAAGTCCTATTTACTCTGGTAAACTCTAAGAGATAGACCAAATCTTGCTATACAAAAATGTAGATCTTGCTTGGAGTGAACCGTTTCGGAGATATTGCTTGTTATTTGTGTGAGTTTTGGAGAACATACTTCTGTCAAATGGAACATCGTTATTCATTTTTTTACATATTAATCGTGCAAAGAGAAGGGAATTTGAAAGCTTTAAAAGATTTGACTATCGCACAAAGCCTACTGTATTCCCATATTCCTCTTGCTGCTACAAGGAAATAAGCAATAAAATAAGTTGTGCAAATGTTTATCTTAACACGAACAAGATATAGGAATAAGAGTTTGTAAGAATGGTTAGTACAAAGAGTAGAGAAAGTCATGTGAATGCAACACATCATATTTTTTTTTCTAACACGTATCATACACTTCTCTCAACTGGCTGTCCAAACTATGACTAACCTTGCACAATGCTTAAGCAATCAGGATCACAGGCTTCTCTAAACACATATTCTGCCAGTGGTAGAGAAAGGTGTGAGAAGTGATTCATCAGACCATATCACATTTTTCCAGACATCAGCTGTGCAGGTCTTATCTTATGATACCATTGTTTCCTCTCTGTTGGCATGTGACTTGCGAAGCTCTCTGCTCACAGTTCTGGTTGAAACATACATGTGTTCAGTTTTACACTCACTACAGCTGCAGCAGTTTTATGCTTTCTTGATGCAAGCTTCTTTACGGCGCTCGTGCCTCTTTCGTTTAGCTTCTGCTTGAGACCACTATTTCTCTTTTGCAGATGTTTTACCTTCTGACAAACACGCTTACATAACCTTAGAAACCTTACTTCTTGAAGTCTTTAATAAATTAGTAGTTATGTGACTTCTGCAAGCCTGACAGCAACTATTTGACCCGTTGAAAGTATAAAAGTTACATAAAAAATAAAGAAAATGAAATGATACAATTTGAGAAAGCATCTTATTTTAAACTAAACCTAGTAAACCAAAATTATATCACAGATTTGTGTGTTATAATCATGTAAAAACATAATTTTAAAAAACGGTTGAATTTAAAATTGCATTTTGTGAAGCATTCTGCATACTCAGCTTTAAAATTTAATAACTCGGTAACTTAAAGAGATATCACACTGAAATTTAAAACTATCTAATATTTTACATAGGGCAAGTTGAAAACATTAAAAGTTCACATTTTCAGTGAAGCATCCCCTTAACGTAATTATAACATATTGTTTAAATTATATATGCACAAGAAGAATTAAAAAAGACAACTCAGCATATAGATTGACTTTTTCTGACAGAAAATTGCTAACCACATTTTAGTATTTTTTTCTTTTTTGTTACAGGTAAGGATGGAGATCTTGATGACGCTAAAATTTCAGAGCTTCCAGTTTCTTTACGTAAGTGAATTCAATACTCAGTATTAGCGTAAAACAATTTGGTTGTAGCACTGGCTAAAATGGCCAAAATAATACATAATATAATTGTTATGGCCGCTGCAATATTTTAAAGCTATCTATAGAAACGAAAAAGAAATAGAAATGTTAAACTCCATGATTTTCTCCATTGCATTTTGTACAAACTATTTCTACAAAAGCGTACTCTTATTTTTCACGTAAGAAGGGTTGAAGCGGAAGTTTGTTTATATGTAAAACGATGTAATGGTGCACCGGCTTCGGCTTAGTATCAGAGCTAGAGGGCTCTTCTAATATCTTGAGTGCGGTACAGATCGATGTTTATTTTGCAGCTAAATTGTTCGCCTTCTGTCGTTTTCTATATTTTATTTCTCCTTAAATGAGTTTAAGACTTACAGTATTATATTTCCTCTACCTTCTATACGTAGGTAGTAGGCAGAGAAAAATTATGTTTCTCTTCAGCTTTCTAGAAAGCTCTGAGATTAATTTCAATATTAAGCGTGTCTTTCGACTTTCTGGCTGATGCTTCGTTGGAGTTACAGATGGCTGCAAAAAGAAGCAAAAAAGGCATACCCGCAAATATCCTGTTCCTTTTCTTCTTATCCGTTCCTCCTGGAAAAATAACTCCTTCCAACTTTTTCTTCTTAGGTTGACTTTTCTTATTTCAGTCGCTCTGTTCTGATGTTTTACTAGCTTTATATTTTGTGTACAAAAGGAAAGATTTACAAGCCATTTTCCGCTGCACTGCAATATCTGTGCCAGAATAATTCATAGATATCATCCGGATTTAGCTTTTGCTCTTTCGTTTTTACCTGTCCTGACAGAAAGGGCTGTAAGATGTCAAATATTAACAAATGTTTTATGTATCTTTGTCACAAAAAGCTTTCAGTTTTTGGGTGTGGTTGTTGCATTGCTTTCATGTTTACAAAAAGGGTTGTTATTGTCAACTTGGGGATGATAGATTACAAGGAGGAAACCATTTCTGTTGTGAGCACAGTTATTGATGGAGAAAAGGGATTTAGAGAGCGTTAATGCTTTTTCCTATAGAAACATTTTGCATTATGAGTCATTAGTTAATAAAATAACACAATAAGGTTCAGAAATTTGGCCAGTAAAACTCTGATCTGTTGCACTCACACGACTTTCTCTACTCTTGCAATAGCCATTCTTACAAACTCATATTCTTCTATCTTCTTCGTGTTAGTTGAGATAAACATCAAATCCCGTTCTCTTTACACGGTTAACATATAAAGATGAATAACGATAATCCATTTGATAGAAGTATAAGTTCTCTAAAGCTTACACAAAGAACAACGAATATCTCCGAAATGGTTCAATCTACAAAAAAATTAATTTAGACATAAATTGTGTGTTTTAGCGAGATCTACATATTTTGTATAGTAAGATTATTCAAAAGTCATCCAGAGTAAACAGGACTACATGGGCTATAGCCAGAAAATTCAAAATATACATTTCATTTGTCATAAAAATATCTCAAATAACATTTTAGTCCAAATCGTTAGAGCCATTTTCAAGAACATCAAAAATTTCGCAAAATTGTCCATGTCTAGGGTGGAGCAATTTTCTTCAAAATCTTCGTGTCGTATCCTTGAGAGGCATTAAACTTAAATAACAACTTTGGTTTTTAACCGACTTTTCGTTTTTGAGTTATGCTGTCCACAGACTGACAGACACACACACGGACTTTTTTTCTAAAAATGCTCTGTTTTTTTATTTAGGGGGCCTCAAAACATATATTTTCGGTGAAATCTGACATGCAATTTTTGGATGGAATACAATACTTCCTCTACTTACTAGTAGAGAAAGTAAATGATAATAGGTCATCTGAATGTAACCCATCTGATTTTTAAAACTATTACGCTTTCTAAGAATGTTAAGGGAAGAATTAACCACAATAGCGCGAAGAAGAAAATTTGATAGGCAGTGAACGTACATAGTGAATAAATCAAAGTCGGTGATATGAGCCTTGTGTGGAGATTTAAGTTTCAATTCGACTTACGTAATGGCGCGTTGCGGTGAAAACATAATATCCTTTAAAATGACTCATCTTTAGTACACTGTCTTTGTCAACCCTCACAGCGTGGGGAGTGACGCTTATTAAACGTACAGTAACCCTGCTTTCCACCCCTCAGTTAACAATGCTAGATACTTCTCTTTCTAACAAATTCATAAAGACTGCCTCTGTGGTTGAGTGGTGAACGTTCTATCTTCTCAACCCAGAGCTCTCGGGTACGATTCCTGGCTGGGGCGAAAAAGTCTTTAACCAGGATCATTTCTTGGCCCTAATAAACTCTGGAAATATGTAAAACTCTCAGTGTCACCCTAATATGATCTAATCTGCTAAGAACAACAGAAGACTTCATAAACCCACTCGGAGAACAGCACTTTTGTCGCACCAAGAATGCACTCATTAACTAATCGGTTCACTTATATAGTCAATGGGAGTTTCCACAGGGTTCCAGAATGTTCGAGAGTCAGGGAAAAGGGAATTTCTCAAAGATTTCATAGCCCTTCTGGTGTTTACGCCCTCTCTGTTCGACGCGAGCCGTTTGATACATCGGAACGTAGGAGTATAACAATATACAGGGTGTTAGGTATATACATACAGATATTTTGATACCTTAATATGTGCCCACTTAGGTATGTTAGTTGGTTTTCCTCTTCGTTTAACAGCTTTCTCACAGACATAAGACATAATTTGCTGCTTCATGTTTTCCACACCGTCGTAACTGACCCGCGAAAAGAACAACACCTGCCGGAATAGACCATTCGCTTTGCTTCCACGTGTTCACACGTCAATATCCGACTTGTTGGCTCAGATAGTCTGGGGTTATTAGCCTAGCAGAAAAAATTCGAACTTGGCTACCACATTAAAATAGAAAATCTGATGTGTTGCACTCACATGACTTTCTCTACTTTTGTACTAACCATTCTTACAAACTCTTATTCCTATGTCTTCTTCGTGTTAGTTGAGATAAACATTTGTACAAATTATCTTATTGTTTATTTTCTTGTAGGTACAAGGGGAATATGGGAATACAGTAGGCTTTGAACGATACTCAAATTCTTTAAACAATGTTGCATTTGGGGAAATTTTAAGTTTTCCGAAACTAACACAAATAACAAAGAATATCTCCGAAATGGTTCACTCTACAAAAAATTTATTTGCACATATATTGTGTGTTTTAGCAAGATCTACAAGATCATAGTAAGATTTGGCCTATCTCTTACGGTTTACCAGTTATGCAAAAATCATCCAGAGTAAATACTACAGAGGCTATAGCCGGAAAATTCAAAATATACATTTCAATTTTTCGAAAAATTTTCCATGTAAAGGGTAGTTTAGAATGAAGTAATTTTCTTCAAAATCTTCGTGTCGCATCCTTGAAAGACATTAAACTTAAATACCAACTTTAGTTTTTGACCGACTTTTCGTTTTTGAGTCATGCTGTCCACAGAATCGCGCGCGCGCACACACACACACGCACACACATACACACACACAAACACACACACACATAAAGACCTGCTTCTGAAAATGCTCTTTTTTACTCAGGGGCCTCAAAACATATATTTTCGCTGAAATCTCTACATGGAATTTTTTAGGTGGAATACAAATACTTCCTCTACTTGTAAAAACATATCTCAATTTAGGGAAAAGTAGCTTATCCTCATATTGCCCCAAGCCCTTGCTTTACGAAGTACCAATGTATGGTATTTTCCTTAAGAACTCCAAGATGTCGCATTTGGAATGGTACGAAGGTTTAAATTTTACCTCAGAATGGCGTAGTACATTTCGAGAATTCCATAAATTCATCCGCTTTGAACTGCTGTTTCCTACCGCATCTTCATATTGCGTTACTTAGCGCTTTCTTTGGAAGTTTCAAGATCCGTTGCTTCCTTTTTCTGTAAAAAGTTTCGTTTTCTGCTCTTGAGGTTTCATTTCTTTTTTAATCCGCTTTTCAGGCTCTTGCATATTGCATCGTGCCAGATGGCTTAGTTCTTGTAGAAGTTGCCTCGTTTTCTGTTTTCCTTCCCATAATCCCTACGTCGTTTGTTTCTAACTCTTCTTTTGTTTTTTGTTTGTCTGCCGCTTACTAAACAGTGTAATGCATCCAACCCAAAATCTCACATACACATTGAAAATGAACGTTTTGAGGTACTCTTTTTCTTGACATAAGAATGAATAACGATTTGAGGAAGGTATAAGTATTAGAAAATAAAAACAACTAGGAATATCTCAGAAATGGTTAATTCCACAAAATATTATTTGGCATAAATTGGGTGCTTTAACGAGATCTGCATTTTTCTGTAGTAAGATTTTGTATAACCAGTTATGCAAAAGTCATGCAGAAGATGCTGAGCTTAAATACCAACTTCGTAATTGAACAGTCTTTTCGTTTTGCGTTTATGCTGCTTACACGCGCGGACCTTTTCTAAAAATGTGTTACACTCACATAAATTTGTCTATTCTTCTACTAACTAATCTTAAAAACACTTATTCCTCTATCTACTTTATGTTAATTTAGATAAACATTTTGAAGAAATTATTTTACTGCGTATTTTCTTATAGGTGCAAGGAGAATATGGAAATACAGTAGGCTTTGAGCGATAGTTAAATGTTTTAATAGTGGTCTCTATAAGATGACTGAAATTCCGTTCTGTTTGCAGGACAAAGACATAAAAATGATTAAGAACCTCCTGTTTGAGAATAGAAATTGAAAAATTCTGACAAATAACAAGAAGTATCTCCGAAATGGTTCATGCCACAACAAAAGATTATTTGGCTATACATTGTGTGTTTTAACAAGATCTACATTTTTTGTACAGTAAGATTTGGTCTATCTCTTACTGTTTACCAGTTATGCAAAAGTCACCAACAACAAATGGAACTTTAATTAATTTAATTTTAATTTCAATATCTTCCTGTCGCAGTTACAGGCTGCCAGAAAGACAAAGAATACTAATACAAAAGTAACAAAATAGTTAACAAAACATAATGAATATAAAATATATAGCCAGAAAATTCAAAGTATCATTTCATTTGCCATAAAAATATCTTAAACATTGCATTTTAATCAAAATCGTTAGAACCATTTTTGAGAAAGGGTATTTTAGGATACAGGTATTTTCTTTAAAATCTTCGTGTCGCATCCTTAAAAGATATTAAACCTAAATACCAACTTTTTAACCGAGTTTGAGTTTTTGAGTTGTGCTGTTCACACACACGAACAGACAGACGGACGTTTTTCTAAAAATATCTGTTTCGATTCGGAGGGGGGGGGGGGCTCAAAACATATATTTCCGGTGAAATCGCGACATCGAATTTTTGAGTCGAGTACAATACTTCCTCTACTTACTATACGTAGTAGAGAAAGTAAAAAGGTTTTTCTTGGATTCAGGATTATTTTAGTATTATTAAATTTCTTTAGATATACCATAGTTTGTGGCGTAAATCTATAATTCTGAGTGGCTGTTACGATGTAATTTATAAGTTGGGAAAGCTAGCCGTTAACTATTATAGGACGGTGGAAGAGAAAGTAATGATTTAGACGTTAAAATGCTCAAAGTAGCTTCACTGACATTCAAACTATTATAGGCAATAAGAATGCCTGTGGTTTCTTGAAGAACGCCAATTTACAACGCATGCTCCATCGAGCACCTAATGAGAACAACACAGTTGGTTCCATATTTACTTGCGGCTGGCTGGACTACTGTTTCGGCCTGGAACAAAAACTGCCTTACACGACCACACAGTAGCAGGGATTCCATTCTTCACCTAAAAGCGTGACCATTAGGAAGGTAAACGTTTTTTAGTAATACCACAAGTGCTGATAGTTGTTCGATAATTTAATTGAAATGTTTGTTGACCAAAAATCGAGAAATAATTATTATCTAATGACAATAAACTCGAGTTCGAAAGCTCAATACAAATTCGATACCGAAATTTAATTAGAAATGCATGTTTTGAGAAACTCCGAATAAAAAAGCAGCATTTTTACCTTTTCCAGCAGTAAATAAAGGAAGTATTGTATTCTATCCAAAAATTCGATGTCGGGTTTTCACCGGAAATATGTTTTGAGGCTCCCTGGAACCAAAAAAGCATGTTTAAGGTGCTTGTGTGTGTGTGTGTCTCTGTCTGTCTGTCTTGTCTGTCTGTCTGTCTGTCTGTCTGTGTCTGTCAGCCTGTGGACAGCATAACTCAAAAACATAAAGTCGGTTAAAACCCAAAGTTGATATTTAAGTTTTATGTCTTTCGAGGATGCGACACTAAGATTTTCTAGAAAATCCTCTCATCCCACTCTACCTTTCACATGGAACATCTTTCAAAAATTTTTATTTTCTCAAGAAAATAATTCTAACGGTTTTGATTAAAATAACAAATGTTTAAGATATTTCATAAAAAATGAAACGTATATCTTGAATTTTGTGGTAATGTCTTCAACAGAAGTCTTTTTTACTCTGGATGACATTTGCATAAGTGGTAAAACGTAAGAGACAGACAAAATTTTACTACACAAAAAAATTTAAATCTAGTTAAAACACACAATTTGTCAGGTATACACCATCTCCGCGATATTCCTTATATTTTGCAGTGTTTATACTTTGCTCAAAGAGAGTCATTCGTTTTTTAATGTCCTGTACATGCAAAGAGATTGAAATGTCAAATAGAAGTCGACTGGTTGACTTGGTGATAGCTTTGAGATAACTCACAGAAATAACAAGTAAAATATCTGGGAAACGATTTACTCCACAAAAAAGAGAGGTAATTTTTTTTTATGTTTTGTTTATCTTTTACGGTTTATCAGTTACGCAAAGGCCATCCAGAATGAAGATAACTTCTGAGTATATTTCCAGAAAAGTCAAATATAAATTTAATTTGGCATAAAAATATATTGAATACCAAAGTTTTTAATCAAAATTGTAAAAAAGTCAAATTTTGCAAAATGTTCCATGTAAAGAGGAGTCTGTATTTTCCTAAAATTCTCGTGTTGCATCCTTGGATGATGCTGAACTTTTCGCTTACACTTCTCACAGATACACACACGGACATTTTTCTAAAACTGCTTCTTTTGGATTCAGGAATCCTCAAAACATGTATTTCCAGTGAAATCTCAGTATTTAATTTTTGGTTGGAATACAATGCTTTTTTATTTACAAATAGCTTAATTTTGGGAGTGCCCTTCATTTCCATTACTTGGCAAGCGACTTCGACATCTTTTATCTCTTTCTATATATGCTGCTCTCTTTCCTTTTCTCCGAGAGGGAAGCACTAAAGAACCTGTATTGTAGATGCGGCAGATACGAAACTTTCCCATTAACCATTACACTAGATTTGGCAACTGTATCGGAGCTATTCCATTTCCAGAAGTCTCCCTCGGCATTCCACCCATGTTGCGGTCGCAGATTCAAGTTTATTGACTTACATCAGCTATTTGATATATCCACAGATAGACAGGTTTCCGTTTAAATCATCGTGGTTAATATTTCCGTCTCGTATTCCCATCAGGAGGAAACTAACTTAACCTTAGATTTAAACAAACGAGAAATGCTACTAAGTGACCATAGGTTGCATGATATTACTGTTACATACTTTCCAAATTGATACAGTAGTCTTACTTCTGAAAAGAAGCTTATGTCATGTGATAATATTCTCAATAGTCAGCTTTTTCATTTCTCTAAAAGCCTTCGACACCATTCTCATTTATTCTTGTATAGAAATTAAATATTGTAGTTTGATTCACAATAGTTGTTCTTTGATAGATCATATTTTTTCAAATAGGCTTCAATCTGTAAACGGTCAAGAGTCGGAAATGAAAACTGTGAGGCATGATGTTCCACAAGGATCTGACCTAGGACCTTTTTTATTATTTTTGCTAATGATCTTGCCCGCTACCTTCAAGATGAAAGTCTTAAAACGTGTTTATTTGCATATAATCTTGCTGTTAATTACTGCTTCACTGTTACTGTCATTTTAGATATAAATCTTAATAGCTTATTGAATAAAATTATAAAACGGTGTGAAAAAGTTCTTTGGCTATTAACTTCTTTTCATTTAAGCTATTCGAGTCCTGACAAACAGATTAAATTTCTAGGTATTCGTCTTCAAGGTAATCCAGGATGGGAACACCATATTACTTTCTTTCCGATGTGGATCTTGGCCTTCTCTCCTGTTTTCTTCCATTCTTTTCTATCGTACGCTTTTCTTCTGCAGTATCTGACTCCCATTACAGCAAGATCTTCCTCCACACAATCCATTCACTTTGTTCTCGGTCTGCCTTTCCTTCTTCGTGAGAATATTCTCCCCCATCTACTTTTTCTTTGGATTCCTCTCATCCATCTAACAATATCTTGACCTATTAAATCATTTATTTGTTTATTGTTTCTCTCTTTCCAATTCTGTTCACCACAATATATAGGTCCAAAATTTCTCAGCATTCTTCACTCGAAGAACCTCAAAGGGTTTTCATCGTTCATTGTGGTAGACGAAACCCTGTATTGTTTATAGCTTAGTGAAAAATTTCCTTCTTAAATTTTTACAGCTACATAGTTATCGTGCTTATGTTACTCCATTGCGAGGCAACTAATTTTCACTAAGTAAATTATTAATTCTGCACAAAATAGTCATCTAAATCATGTATGGGGCTCCACAAAAGACTCGTGGTAAACAATTATTTGTATTATTTAATATTTTAAGTCCGACATATATTTTTATTTTGGACTGTTTCGCAAAGAAGGTAAAGAGAAATATTAACAATTATTCATTATGTTGAAGTGCTCGTTGCTACTCTTCTCGAAACTGCCTTTTTAGACCATGTCCTTGAGCTTGTTTAATATTTTACATACAACGTAAAATATCTTTCGTTTTTTACTCTTTAAGAAAGTGATCAAATCCACATTATTATGTAACAACCTTTTTAGTCTCAATAAGCAAAATATTTTCATGTTTCATGTATCATTTGTGTAATTTTACTGCACTAATTTGTTGTTGCTGTACACTCGTATTTTTTATTGTCTTGCCAAATAAAGGGATCTAATCTAACAGTTTACGGCCTGCCCGTAAAATAGGCCTTTTACGACTTAAGGGCAAAACAGGCGTGTTTACGGTTTTGTGGCAGATTCGAAGTTTTATACTTTCCCACGTGCACTATATTGTAACTTACGATTACAGATCGAATGTACCGCGCTGATTGGTATACGGTACTATAAAAGGCCAGCTTATGTGTGTCTATCCTTCATCGCAATCAGGTTCCCCTTCAATGGGCTGCATAACCTGCGGATTTAAAAGTTGATTGCACCACTATTGACCTCTAGTATCCTGCAGTAAATGGGAGTCAGCATTCAGTAATGGACGATGTGAACTTTAAAGTCAACTCTCTTATGTAAATTGCCTATCTTATTCACGTTGTATGGTTGCTTCCCATTTTGTGACAACTGTTTGTAGTTCATATTGTGACAAATGGCAATTTGGCAAATCCCACCGCTGACACCAAGGTCACAAAATGATAAGTGCAGTCGAATTTATTTCTACTTTGCCTACCACGTATAGTAAATAGAAGTATCATATTCGATCCAAAATTTTGATGTTGAGATTTCACCGGAAATATATGTTTTGAGGCCCCCTGAATCCATAAAAGCAGTTTTTTTAAAAAGGTCCGCGCGCGCTTGTGCGTCTGAACAGCTTAACTAAAAAATGAAAAGTTGGTTAAAAACCAAAGTTGATATTTAAGTTTAATATCTTTCAAGGATACGACACGAAGATTTTGAAAAAAATTCCTCCACTTTTAATTACCGTTTACATGGTAAATTTTTCGAAAATTTTGATTTTCTCAAAAGTGACAATTTTCATTAAAATGCCATATTTTTAAAGATATGTTTATGATAAATGAAATGCACATCTTGAATTTTCAGGTTATAGCCCATGTATATACACGTGAATATTGTATCTTAATATTTCTATCGTCTTGTGGTGGCACATCATTCTTTTCTGTGCATCTTTTTGCAGGTACTTCTCTTGTTTTCTTCTCTTTTCTTTCCTTCTTTGCTTTCTCTATGACTTACTTACAGTAAGTAGAGAAAGAATTGTATTTCAATCAAAAATTAGATACTTCAGATCTCACCGGAAATAGTGAAAATTCTATTAGATACCAAAGTTGGTATTTAAGTTCAGCAGCTTCCAAGGTTGTGTCAGGAAGATTTTCAAAAAAATCCCCCACCTCAAACTACCGATTACTGGGAACATCTTTTGAAAAGTTTGATATCTCAACAATTTTTATTAAAATGCCATTTATGCAATTCTAACATTAAAAAGGCTTATTATGACAGCATAAATGGGCAAAATTACTCTCCAGTGTCAGAAAATAAATTATGTAATCACCATGGCAGCAATGCTGTCATCACTGCCAACACGTAATTTTCACCAATGTGCCTGTAAGAGAACCTGAAATCGTCACTCTCGCAAAGTTTTTTGTTTCTTCAATTCACAAAACTTTTCCTTTTCTTCTTCGTAAGTATCTTTTGAACTTTCTGTAATTAATAAACTCTCAACACTCTTGACTTTTCCAAATGCCAAACGGAATGCAATCCACATTTCAACATTTTTTTTTCATAGCCTTCCATTTTGCTCTAAAGTGTTGAAACAACTGAAACATCTGGTTAGCAACCATATTATGTCATACATTTGCAATCTCTGATACATTTTAATTTTACAGTTAGCAAATTTATTAGTTATTTCTAAGCATTTTAAGGTTAGAATTACATAACGCTTAAGTAACACGTGTATTATTTTTTCATTTTGACACTTGTAACGTTCGCTTTCGCCAACGTGATAAACATATACTCATGTCACAGTTAGATTATATCCTAGTTACATAAATAACTATTAGGTAAGATATTTTGTGCTCGACCATACCCAAATTTATTAAGAACTGGCCTTCATCCAATCGTACAATTCAATTTTTATTAAAGGACAGGTGTTCCACCAATCAGAGAATTCCCATGCAGCAATGGCAAAGCACAATATCGATTAATTCTCGAAACGCAACTAGCGCGAGTTCAGAAAAAGCTAAAATGTCGGACACTACTGACAGTGAGATGCAACTTACTCCACCTAAGTAAAATACAACTTACACAAAACACACAAATTAACCTCAATACAGCATCAGCTTCCGAGAATATTCCACTAAGTACATTCCCGCAAATTAATCTTACTAACTGTACAATTAAATGATAAAGTTTTGTATGAAAACAAATATAGGTATTTAATTTGCCTTCTATTTTTCAATGTCATGTAGCATTCCAAGGTCGTCATTTCCATCATGTAGCTGTGACGTGCTGGAAACGAATCGATCGTTTAGCGCCTGCGCAGAACTCCAAATATCAGCTGATGCAATATGTAGGTCATTGTCCCTGGTGAGTGTATAACATTGTACAATATTTCAACTGTAAAATTAGGTATATGGTCGAGTATAAATTGTCGAATGAAACTTAAATATAATAGTAATTAAGACGCCTGTATGAATTAATACCATTATAGTCTCGTTGCATAATATACTATTATGATAAATGAAATGTATAGGTATGTTGAACTTTACGGAAATAAAGTCCCAGAGATCCTCTTCATTCTTGATGACTTTTACATAACTGGTAAACCGTAAGAGATAGAAAAATCTTGGTACGCAAACAATGTATATATTTTTAAGGCACCGACTTTATTTGAGTATGTTCTTTTGTGGAGCTAACCATTTTCGAGATATTCTTTGTTATTGGTTTGAAAGTTTAATCACTTGTACTTTTCTAAAATGGGACTCTACTTAATTTTTTTCTCCTGGTCATGCAAAGAGAATGAAATATGAAAGCCATCACATAGTGACTAACTCTTAAAAGATTTGGCTATCGCTTAAAGCTATTCTACTCTATTTTTGTACCTTCAAGAAAATATGTTATAAAACCATTTCTACAGATTTATATCTCGATTAACTTGAAGTAGTAGATACAATAATAAGTGTTTGTAAGAATAGTATGTAGAAGAGTGAGTTGAGAAGGTAATGTGAATGCAACAGATCTTTTTAGTGGTAAAAGTACTCCTCTTCTGATATAAGTAGTAGAGAAGTCAAGTGGGGGCATTATTTTTATTGTAATGGAAACAAATGCAATATGTCTGACGTGACAAGACAAAAGAATGTAAATCACGCGAACACAAAGGTTTTTAAAGGCGTGATGATTAAGTTACACGGCTTATTAAAGCGGCATTGGATAGTGAACGGGAAATGAGTAATCAACGATATGAATGATGGCGTGTTGATTCAGACATCTGCAGAAGGATGTAATCAGAATAAGGAAAATTCACAATGGAAATTGAACATTAATATGATGCACCAGAACTTAGGCTTTCATTCGCAATCACAACAGTATTATGAACAGAGCCAATCACAAGAGAGCGTAAAACGTTGAGCTAATACGAAGCGAACACCGACAGTACACACGACAAAAGAGGTTAAATAAACTTTGCTTCAAAATTAATGAACTGACTCTTCGACATGGAAGCATGGTTCACAGTATGCGACAGGCAGGAAGCAATACCTTTGTAAGATGTATCGATCGAACGCGGGCCGACCGTCTACATTTATAGCGTATTCGCTGCAAGTAGAATTCGAGCATTGAGTCTCCAGAGGGACAACTTGTCTTTGGATGCTCTGGTATTGAATTGAAAACTAGGCATGGCACTCTAAATATTTTTCACTTCTAAATGTTTCTCTTTATAGTGTTGTAGCATAACATTTTATAATAAAACTCATCATGCTCACAACATTGTGAAAATATTATTGTCCATCTCTTCTGGGCTATTAAAGACAAGTATGCCTTAATAGATACAACAAAAGTCTGATATGTTGCACTCACATGACTTTCTCTACTCTTGTACTAAGCATTCTTACCAACTCTTGTTCCTATATCTTCATGTTAGTTGAGATAAACATTCGCAGAAATTGTCTTATTATTTATCTCCTTGTAGGTACAAGGGGAATGTGGAAAAACAGGCTTTGAGCGATAGTCAAATCTTTTAAAACTTTCAAATTCGGTTGTCTTTGCACGGTTAACATAAAAAATGAATAACGATGTTCCATTTGACAGAAGTATAAGTTCTCCAAAACTCACACAAATAAGCAATATCTCCGAAATGGTTCACTCCACAAAAAATTGTGTTTTAGCAAGATCTACATTTTTTGTATAGTGAGATTTGGTCTATCTCTTACGGTTTACCAGTTATGCAAACGTCATCCAGGGTAAATAGCATTTCATGGGCTATAGCCAAAAAATTCAAGATATACATTTCAGTTGTCATAAAAATGTCTCAAACATTTGGAATTTTAATCAAAATAATTAGAGCCATTTTCAAGAAAATCAAAATTTTCGAAAAGTTTTCCATGTAAAGGGTAGTTTAGGGTGGAGAAATTTTCTTCAAAATCTTCGTGTTGCATCCTTGAAAGACATTAAAATTAAGTACCAACTTTGCTTTTTAACTGACTTTTCGTTTATGAGTTAATGCTGTCCACAGACAGACATACACACATGGAGCTTTTTCTAAAAATGATTTTTTTGGATTCAGGGGGCCTCAAAACATATTTCCGGTGAAATCTCGAATTTTTGGGTGGAATACAATACTTCCTCTACTTTACTAAACGTAGTAGAGAAAGTAAAAATAAAAAAATAAAATAAAAAAAGAAAAAACCGTATATGTAACCCTGGTAGTTAATTTCTTAATTCAGGGTCAGGCCCCAGATTTTTAAATTTATTATCCACTTTCAACAATTTATTACGTCACAATATTTATAATTTTCAAATTATACAGTAAAAGTTAATAAGAAATAAAATATGCAATAGATAAATACGAAATACAGAATTAATTAAATCCAATACAATAGATACTAACCAAACTGAAAACATTCTCCTCAATTAATCTGTTTACTCTGGATGACTTTTGCGTAACTGGTAAACCGTAGGTAAGAGGTAGATCAAATTTTACTGTATAAAATTTTAGATCTTGCTAAAACACATAATTTATGTCTAAATAAAATTTTCTATAGAGTGAACCATTTCTGAGATATGCCTCGTTATTTGTATGAGTTTTGGAGAACAAAGTTTCGTCAAATGAAACATCGTTATTCATTTCTTTATATGTTAGTCGTGCAAAGAGAACGGAATTTAAAAGCTTTAAAATATTTTACTATTGCTCAGTATTCTCATATTCCCCTTGTACCTACAAGGAAATAAAGAATAAGATAATTTCTGCAGTTGTTTATCTCAACTAACACGAATAAGATATAGGAATGAGTGTGTAAGAATGGTTAGTACAAGAGTAGAGAAAGTCATGTGAGTGCAACATTAAATTTCTAAGAATAATTTGTATAAGAGTGAGCAGAGTAAGTCATTTCAATGTGCGCACATAAGACTTTTTTAAAGTTTAGACGCCCTGGCGCCTAATAATATACATAGCAAATTTAGTGTGTTGGCTGTGAGCTGACCTAACAAGCAGACTGCGCCTGGCTTTGCGAGTGTTTAGTGCCCGCTCTACACGAATGCAGGAGAAGTTGCCGTATTTAAAGGAACTTTACTGCCGCTTAAAGCCATTCAGCCTCGTAGTGCTGGAAAAGAGAAACTCGAGGTCTTAACTCTGTTTAGCCCAGTAACAGAACTTGCACGTTAACCAATAATAAACGTGGGTTATATAAATATGTAATTGTAATGTTTACACATCTTTCCGTTTCTAAAATTTTATTTTTCTTGTCCATTTATCCGAGACATTCCATTCGTTCTCCTCTAGTCCTTTTGCTTTCATGTTATATCCTGCAATTGTATTTCTTGGTCTATCCCTTCCTCTTCTAACATTCAAATATCATAATTTTCTGGGTATTCTTTCTTTTAGCCACTCTCCTGTTGCATGCAACCTGGTTTAGTCATTTTTATCTTATATATCTTATCACAAAAATCTCTTCCTTTAGTAAAAGCATTGCCAATGTTTTATAATTCTTAATACCTTGTTGACATGCTTTAGGACACTGGACAGTTGTCTAGGTCAAAAAAATATATTTTTGTTGTTACGCTTAAAGAAAACTAGAAACTTTAGGATATACATGGTGTTAATGGACTACGTCGAATTAACTTGAATTATAGATGTGATTGATATAAGTAATTAGAGATAGATAGGAAGGTCTTTAAAGCTGCTGCCAAACTATAGAACTATCAACTTTCAGCAAATTGTTATCAGCGTTTTCGAGATTTAATGCTTAAAAATTCCTCAAATCTTCAACTAATCACTTGACAGTGCAACACTAAACGACGATTAGCAGTCTTCCTGCGTTATGGTCTACCCTAAAATGCTCCTGTTATCCAAATAACCACAAATAATTCATTATTACTAGGGCCTGCAGGTTGATGACCTCAGAAATGACCTGTAAAATGTCCCAAAAATTCTCTTATGACCTAAAAATTGTAAAAATGTCCTCATTGAAATTCTAAATTAACGTCATGAAAATAATATTAGGTCTAGTGATGTTTTGTGAGTAATTGTAGTGTTAAAAGTATAACCTTCCTTAGTATGGTAGCCTCTTACTACTGTAGATAATCTGTTAAGTAAGTCATTCTATAAAAATAATATTAAATAAGGTTAGCGCTTTGTTATATTGGAAGAAATCTTTCTCTACATCTACAGATGTAATGGGAACATATTTAAGAACACAATGTCACTGGCGTTTTAAGTCCTCTTCCAAAATGTCAACCCTTTATCTGTTGCGAGTTTAACTTCGCATAGTTTACAAAATAAGATACTTCTATAGATTGAGAACACGTTTTTACCGAATTCTAACACATATTGTCTTAAACGGCTTCCAGTTGATAAGTGTTTCGGCATTCTCGTAACGCGCTGCACTCTGACCCGAAGAAATGCTTTTCTGTGACTGCCGGTGACACAAGCTTCCTTATGAAGGACGCAATCAGTTGAGCGTTATCTGCCCTCGGAACGCGGCAAATCCCCGATGTCATCTGAGGATGACCAAAACTGCCGTGAATATTTTTTTACTTGTGTATTGCATTATACGTATGACTACTTCATCATTAAATTACAAAAAATGACTTAAAATGGATACCGTAGAGATAGACAAAAAAAGACCTAAACCCACACATAAATGTTAAAAAAAGACTGGAAAATATGGGTAAATCATTTTGATGACCTATAAAAACCGCATATGTTTTACGTCTTTCTTGCAGAATGAGCTTAATTGTCAAAAAGCATCGTCTCCAACAACCCAGAACAAAAGCGACATTTCATCAAAATCCGAGCCCTAATTATTACTTACCATTTTATTATTTTATTTGAAGCTGCACTGTTTATTTATTTCCTGCTTCTGGCGCGGAGGACCCGGGTTCGATCCCTGGTACCAGTATGTGGATTTTATCCCCTCTGGGAGATCTGGCACGGGGTGCACTCAGCCTCGTTAGGTCCTGGGGGGCCAATTAAGGAGCTACTTGATGGAGAAGTAGTGACTCCAGGTCGAGAGGGATCGAGGCGCTGACCACGTTCCACCCTCCAACACTGCACCCCACCAGTGATGCCTGTAGTGAGCAGAGGTGGGGTTGCAGCGGCTGGGCTGCAAGCCCTGGCCCTTCATGGGCTGTTGCGCTAGGGTTTTTTTATTTCTTCTGTATTTCTGCTGATCTAAATTCAATCAAGTTAACTGGAGAAAACTCACCAGTCGGAGTTGATCTTAGATCAAAGTGTCATGAACTTAGACCAAGGTTTATATAACCAAAATTCTAAGTTTAGCAACGAAAGATAATTTTCAGGTGGTTGAACTCAGATTAATTTTTATGCAAGTGGGCCCAAATATTCCATGTCTGGAAGATGTACTTCATTTCTACTTTCTTGGTTTATGTCCAGAATTTATTCCCTTAGAACAGTACAGATGCTACAAGCAGTTTATAGAATTCTAATTCGTGTAACTAAAATAGAAATTGTTCAGTGATTGTATTGTCTTCCGATGTATTTACCTCCAGATCAAACTCTACCCTACCAAATCTCTGTAACTCGTGTCAGAGGAGAATACCCCGAAATCCGTGCAAGAAGACATTGTATGGTATTGGAAACAAATGACAGCAATCACAGGATTACCATAGATATCTACACGGAATGAACCATCTCTTAAACGAGAAGGCATTTCCAAACCAATGACGCACAAGATCGTACACTTTAGTGGCGATATCTCCCATATTGTTAGTAATAGATTGTTGAGCTCAAAATGCTTTGAAGATTCTCAAAATTAGCAGATTATTGTGGTCATTGTACCTAATTTTATAGTGTACCGCCTTACTCATCTGAAAGATTCATACAGAAAAATTATTTTAATCCCTTCAGCCCCGAATATCTTTTATCTAATTTCAAGGAATACTACTATACAAAGCACTAAAGTACAACAAAAATAAATCGATTTGGATTTAAAACACATATTTTAACATCGAAAATTTTTTTCTATTCCTTTAGGCAATGTTGATGACAAATTTTCTTTAAAATCAGCTGCGTTTATGGAGTGTGGCTAGACACTGGGTGTTCTATCTCACCTCTGGTTTAGGATGGGGTGGGCCCAGGTTAAATAATTGGTGGTACATCATACCTTGATAACGACAGGGTAGATAGAAGTACCCGGTGTGATACCTTTGTAAATGTCCTAAACATATTCATATACTCATTTTTAAACTAATATTGCATTGTAAACAGTGATTTTGTTCTCTTGTGATACTGGTAAACAACAAACGAGTCGTGCATTCAGAATATAAAGAATACATTAAACGTGACTATGTCAGTCCAGTCCAGTTACTTATTTTTTTTCCTTGTAACCTTATTTTATTCTAACTGAATGTAAAAATGCACAGTTATGTTCTCTTTCATAGCAGTCTTCAGTCCTTCGTGATATTACAACTCACAACTATTTTCTTCTCGTAACCTTGAGTCACTTCTTTGTCTTTCTTCACTTCTCTCAAACAGCTGACTAACGATGCAGTCACTCAATACTCATTAACTGCTTTGCTATCTTTCTTTCGACACGACGATTTCTTGGCCACGACCGTACTTACACAGCGCGCGCTCGCGGGCACACACACACACTCACACACTCACACACTCACACACACACACACACACTAAAAACTCACTTTAACGACTCATGTCCTCGACGCCTTGTCTCATGTAGCGAGGATGACGTAACGACCTTTCTACAACTTCACCTTTTTTGGAATCTTTACAAATACGCCGGCTGCCGGACCAATAATCTCGAAAATCTTTTATTGTTCGGCTGCTCTGATTGTTATGTGTTTCTTCGCGTAAGTGTTGTGGGGCAGCTTGACCTTGAGCGTCTTTGATACGCGCCACGCCTGATAAGTGGTTTGAGGTAGCTTCACCACTATCGTCCTTTGTTGTGCACCACGGCCGGCGTCACACTATTTACAAGGAAATATGTAATAAGGGCATTTCTACAAATGCTATTCTCGATTAACGTGAAGTGAATAGAAGAATAAACATTTTAAAGATCGTTTGTTTACGAATGCCCAGAGAAATTCGTGTGAATGTAATACGTTAGATCTTTACTTTCTCTACTGCGTGTAGTAAGTAGGGGAAGTATTATAGTCGATCCAAAATTTCGATTTCAAGATTTCACCGAGAATATGTTCTAAGGCCCTCTAAATAAAAAAAAAAGCTTTTTAAAAAAGGTCCTATGTGTGTGTATGTGTCTGTCTGTGAACAGCAGATGAACTCAAAAACGAAAAGTCGATTAAAAACTAAAAATAGTATATTTTAAGGATGCAACACAAAGATTTTAAAGAAAATTGCTCCACCCTAAACTATCCTTTACGTGGAAAATGTTTCGAAAATTTTGATTTTCTCGAAAATGGCTGTAACAGTTTTGATTAAAATGTCATATGTTTAAGAAATTTTCATGGCACATAAAATGTATATTTTGAATTTTCTGGCTATAGCCCACGTATTCCTGTTTACTCTTCATGACTTCTGCATAACTGATACAAAAAATGTAGATCTGTTAAAACACAATTTATATCCAATGAATTTTTTGTAGAGCAAACCATTTCGCAGATATCCCTTCTTATGTGTGTGTTTTGTAATGCTTGTACTTTTCTTAAATGTAAGGACGTTATTCAATTTTTTATCTCTTAGATGTGCAAAGAGAATGAAATTTCAAAGCCTTCATATAGCGACCAGGTTTAAAAGATTTCATTATCGCTCAAACTCTACTGTATTCCCATATTCCTCTTGCACCTACAAGAAAATTAGATCATTTCTGAAAATATTTATCTTGACTAACATGAAGAAGATAGGGTAGGGAAAGTCATGTGAGCCTTATATGTGATGTGTAAGACAAGGGTATTACGGTAATCAAATCAAATTTGAGTATAAAAATGTGCAGCACGAGAGTGATTCAAGATTTGAATACACTTCGAAAGCAGTCGTTATCTCAAGCGAGGGCTTCTATAAGAGATGCAGCTTGGAATATTTTCTGGTGTAATTCCGTAGCTCGGCTGGGTTCACATCTGCTGGTGTATACGATTGGAGTGTTCAGGGGACACACAACTGCTAGTAGTTGCAAAGGTAGGCTTTTCTTACGACTAATTCATGCTCTAAACGGATAGAAAGTGTGAAAGTCCTCGGTTTCATTTCCTGATTTCATTCATTGCGTTTATTACAAACTGTTGATCTGAAAAGTCTCCCAAGCGGAATTCCTGAACCCAGTCAAGCATAACTGAAATGTCACATTTCCTGTGAAGTCTCAACGTTAAGTTGACGATTGAGGTAGATACCGGGTGAAAGGGAAGCCATTACATTAATCAGCACATAAACAAACAACGTAACGGTGCGTCTTGAGAACATAAACACATGCCTTGCTTTGTCCTTCCGTGTTTACTGTGCGAGTGTAGGCCAATCAGAAGCGTTAGCTCCCAAAACATTACACGAAACCGAAAGTGCTTCACATCTTTACATCCACAAATCAGGTCAATTCCCTAGCCAACCACAACGCAACGTTGTCAACTTGCTGCACGTCTGAAAAAGCTGCTTGGAGTATTCCTCCACGTCTTTTAAGTGATTAATTATTTCGAAACCCATAATTACTACCAAAGCTATGTGAGAAATAAGTTACTCTGCCCATCTTACAAGTAACAAACTGTTATCTTCGGACATGCTTGTGGAATTACGCTTCCAATTTGGATCAAAAAATATTTATTTTTTCGAAATCGGCTGATCAAAGACCAAAATGCCATTAGACTTTTTTGTTTGTAATGCTTCTATGAAGCACATATTAGAAGGAATGTAATGACTCCGCTTTTACCCTGTATAGCTAATACAACGAAAGAAGACACTTCACAAATTTAAATCTAAGGTCTGTTCTATATTATAACTTTGCTCCGTATCTCTATATTGTCACTTCTCACTTGTTACTGTCGGGTCTCTGCGATGCAAAATAGTTCCTTATTTAACGTGAAAATGTATGTTAATATGTTACCCCTAGACCACGTAGACGACGATCGTGCCATGAAACTCTTTCAAGCCACGTGTGCACCTAGCTGTCAGAATGGACTTGTTTTAATGTATAGGTTGCGCGTTCGTTCTTGACGAATGACCTTGAGCAGAAATCCAATGAGTGAGCCTATCCTTAATAAACAGGTCAGCAAATGTTTATGCTACGATAACAGACACCTCTGCAGCCGAGCCTACAGCAGGCCCAATCAGAAACCATCACCCGCGCATTGGTTCGGACAACACAACCTAACCATAGTATATATTTGGAAACTGAGGAGAATTTTCCATCATTTTAGTCCTGAAGATGGCCATGGAGAGTACAATGGCCGAAAGCTCGACCTTCATAAGTTTAACACGGCTGATCACCCGTGAAGCTCTTATCACTAACAGACACCTCTGTTTTCCTCTGTCACGTGTGTGTATACAGTCGACTGTAGAAGTTTTGTGCGGTACGGATGTATGTATGCATACAACGAAAATAGCAATTCAGACGAGGCAGAGATGTCGGGAATAGAATAAATGCAAGAAAGTTAAGTGGAAACAGTTATAGAGGTATAGTGTATAATACGTGTGGCTGATATTACTG